>UFQX01000221.1:167025-187429 GCA_900497675.1 Arapaima gigas
CCCCCCCCCCCCCCCCGTGCAGGTGCCAATACAGGCATTGGCAAGAGCACGGCTCTGGAGCTCGCCAGGCGAGGGGCCCGAGTGATCGTGGCCTGCAGGAACAAGCAGAGAGCTGAGGCGGCCATCTACGACATCAGGAGGGTGAGGGAGCATCTTCGTTCTCGCTGTCATTGTCATCACCACCATCATTCCCGTGATTGTTGTCAACACCATAACCTTTCCCATTTTCGTCATCAGCATAACCACCATCGTTGCTACCGATATCATCATCTCCACCATCATCGGCATCTTCCTAACTATCACAATCATCATCATCACCTTTATTATTACCGCCGCAGTATTTAATATTGGAACATCGGGTGGAACTATGGCTCCCATCATCCTTTGCTGTGTGTCTGTAGTTGATGTGTCTCAGCTGTGGTGGGAGGTTTAGGGCTGGCAGTGACCTGGAGGGTGTGTTGGATGTACAGTAGTTCTGTGGCAGCTGTGTGGTGGTGCTTTCTTGGTGCCGCTGTCAACCTTCCTCCGCAAGAATAAAGTTCAGAGCTTCAGAGCTCTGTGACAGTAACACGCGGGTCATTGCAGTACCATCGCAACTCCCACCAGTTTATTATGTTTGTTATCATCATCCTCACCGTCGTACTCAGTATCACCAGCATCGTCAGCACTATAACTGACATGACCGTCATTACCCTGATCATTACCGTCACTATAATCTTTCCCATCATCATCATCACAACCAACGCCATTATCAGCAAATCATCATCAACAGTCGTGAGCAACGGCCACCAGCACGAGCGCCATAGTATCTATGGCATCCATCACCATCAACATGGTCATCACCGCCATCATCATTATTGTCTGAGCTTAATGATAGTGACATTTAAAGTGGGAAAAGTAAATTAAAGTACCGTCACTCAAAGGCACAACAGCAGGTTTCTCACCAAACGTCCGTGTGTGTCGTCCTCCACCTTTCCCTCCTTCAGGAGAGTGGCAACAACCAGGTGGTGTACATGCAGCTGGACCTGGCGAGCCTCAAGTCGGTGCGCTCCTTTGCCGAAACCTTCCTGAGGCAAGAGCCGCGGCTGGACCTGCTCATCAACAACGCAGGTGAGGCAGGGTGGGATCTGCTGGACAGTACCAGGGTCTTCATATGTCACATATCATTGAGAAACTTAGTTGAATGTGTCCATTTCGAGGTGTGATTGGCCCCGGGAGGACGGAGGATGGTTTTGGCATGGCTTTCGGAGTCAACCACCTGGGCCACTTCCTGCTAACGTACCTGCTGCTGGAGCGCCTGAAGCAGACGGGGGGCGCCCGTGTCATCACCGTGTCAGCACGTCTCTACCGCCTGGGCTCCGTCGACTTCTCCACCCTGGCGGCGCACAAGGACCTGGTGACGGGGCAGTCGACCGTGGACAACATCCGGGCATACAGCAACAGCAAGCTGTGCAACGTGCTGTTCACGCGGGAGCTCGCCAACCGGCTCGAGGGCACCGGCGTCACCTGCTACAGCCTGCACCCAGGTGCCAGCGTCCTCTCCTCTCTGTCGTGCGTTGACCGTGCCGTGGCTGACCGTGTGGTTCTGTTTCTCCCACCTACAGGTGTCATCCACACCAACATCTGCCGCAACATGAGCCTGTGGCTGCGGCTCGCCGTGGCGCCCATCGTCTGGCTCTTCTTCCTAGACGTGGACGCCGGCGCCCAGACCACTCTGCACTGCGCCCTGCAGGAGGGCATCGAACCCCTGAGTGGCCGCTACTTTTCGGACTGCGCCGTGTGCGAGTTGAACGCCAAGGCACGGGATGACGCTGTGGCTAAGAAGCTGTGGGAGGTCAGCGAGAGGCTCTGCGGTCTTTCCTGAGAGAGGCCAGCAGAGGGTCCCGTCTGGGGACCCAGGGGGCTGTGCTCCAGACTGAAGGGCCATCACTGTTATCCTAAACGGGACTCTGAGCCGGGTTTCTTATCGGGATCAAAACCCGAGGGGCGTTTTGAGTTGTAAACCCTCCGGTTTGGTCTGTTTTCCTGACCACTTCTTTAACGTGTTGCTTTGTGTCTGCGAGCCCCGCAGTGCGAGTGCAGCATGAGCTGCCGGTTCAGTGTGTGGATCTGCTGTGGAACGAGAACGACGCAGTCCGTGCCTTATTATATAACGCTAACAGCGAAAACTAACTTTTTCACATTTTTCATACCGTGAAGGGAAATATAATCAATAAAGTTGATATTTGAACTGACTGTAGATGTCGGATCTAAGCGGGTTCTTATTATCATGCAGTCTGGCTGGCGGATCAGACACTGCAGCCCTTTGCTGGGATTAAGCACGTGTTGTCATTTTCCTTAACCGCTTTGTCCTGGTCAGGGTCGTGGTGGTCCGGACTGTATCCTGGGATCTCTGGGCAAGAGATTGTGAAACTGCACGCTGGATTGGACACCGGTCCACCTCAGGGTGGCCACACACACACACACACACACACACACACACACACACACAATAGGCAATTTAGAGTGACCCATTAACCTGAAACACACGTCTTTGGATTCTCGTAATGTCACCAGTCACTATATTTCATTTTATTTTCTCCAAGAAAGCAGCCGTACTTTTAGTCAAGTTTATACATTTTGGTAGCAGTTGGATCCTACAACTATGTCAGAAAATGAAATTTTACTATGAAGGTTATATTTACATTCATTTTTTTGACACATTTCTCCAAACTCATTTACATGGTTAGGTTTCTATGTGTAGTTTCTTACACTGATTTACCCATTTATTCAGCTGGGTAATTTTTTTCTAGAGCAATTCCCAGTGAGTACCTGTCTCCAGGGTACTTTTGTGTTTGATGAGTTACTCCAGCATTTCTGGATTTTTCTTAATGGGTTTTATTTGCCCACCCTCACATTCACGTGTATCTTTAACATACCTCCTGAAACGACGCGATAGAGACATGCAGGCGGCGTTGCTCGACGCCACCGTTCAATAAGAGCGAACCTGGTAAATCCCAGGTCCGCTGAGGCGACACTGGAGGCAGGGGAGAGGGGCGACGATCGCCATGGTGATTTGTATGTGGCACCTTGAGGTGTCCACCGGGTGACAGTAGCTATGAGCCACGTCTTAAGTTGTTGTTGATGGGACCATAATTCTGGCTGCACTTTATAAGTTAATATACAGCGGGGCCTTGGCTCCCTGCAGAGTGATGATACATCAGTGTGTAAATAAGACAGAAGTGCGTCAGGACACCTCGACGTGACCTGATTTATGGGCCGCTTTGTATGCGTGTCGCCACGGTGACATTGAGTAGCTCTTTACAGTCGACTGTACAGCCAAAAGTTTATAGGTGAAACACTATTGCCGCGGTCTTATATAGTATTTTATGTTTTTACAGTCGTGGATCCGGTTGAAGAAGCACGCGGTGCTGTAGAACATCGTGGCTGAACGTTGCTGCTGGGAAAGTTGAGCTCGAAGGGGAAGACGGAGGAGACCAGGAGCTGGACAGACTCTGAAAGCTGGAAACTCGGTGCGTGCAGAGAAACTGCCCTGTGTACCAGCAGGTGGCATACTGGTTAGACTTTGTTTTGCACCAGTAAGTACCAGGTTTGAATCCCTCTCGTGCTGCAGTGCCCTTAAGCAGGGTACTCACTGATACAGTAAAAATTGTCCATTATAAATGGTATAAATAGCTTAACTCTGTAAGTTACTTTAGAGAAAAGTGTCAGATTAATGAATAAATGCGAATAATAATGTGGTTCAGAGCGCATCGTTCTCAGGCGTGGAACCAGGGAACCAGGTGGTGTAGCACGCAGGGCCACGTCGGTTGTCCACTAGGGGGCAGTGCGGCACCATCTCAGCCATCCTCTGGAAACTGGCGCAGTGCTGCTCCCAGCAGCCCAGTTTCAGCTGAAGTTTCCACCACATTTCCAACCCCTGCTCCTCCAGTGTGGTCGAGGCTCTCGGGAAGCATGTGGACAGTTGAGTGACGGTTGCCCGTCTCGCGCTCACCCCCGAGAAGATCCCCGTTTTCCGGCACCGACGTCGGCCGCTGCCCTTGAGCACCCAGGGAGTTGTGGGTGATTAATAGCTTCTCCTGCGTTGACGCCACAGGGGAAAGTGAATCAGAGGTGGCAGGTTGTTGGCACAGGGGATGCTGGGAAGGCAAGATGACACATTGCCAATCAGCAGTGGGTGGACGACCAAGCCTGGTGCCTTCTTGTTCTAGATGGGTGAGCCCCCCACCCCACCCCAAAAAAGTCAGCAGGTTGTACATCACAGTTGCTATAGTTCACTTAGTTCTGTCTGATTTTTGGCAGTAAAGGGTACCCACTGAGTCGCCAGTTTATTAGGTACACCAGTCTAGTAGCATGTTGCGCTTCCTTTGCTCTTCAGAACCTAAACTGTCTGGGCATTGATGTGAAAATAATCCAGGGAGAGTGAAGGCCTCTGAAGCCACAAAAACTCGCTGTTATGCTGTTATGTTCCTAGAACCAGTCGGTGATGATACTTGCTTTGTGACATGGCGCATTACCATGCTGGAAGTGTTAATTCTACGTGGAGAAACTGTAGCTGTGAAGAGAGGAACTGAGAAACGATGTATAGATATGCTGATATCCATTTAGATGTTCTTCAGTGGGGAACAGGGCCCCAATGTGTACCAAAAAAACATTCCCCACACCATCACACTGCCACCACCAGCCTGTCCTGTTGACATTAATCAGGATGGCTCCATTTACTTGGAACAAATTCTGATCCTTTCATCACCAAGATGCAAAAGGAACCTGGATTTATGTACTCCTCAAGGGTCCAGCTGTGATGCTCCTGTGCAAGCTGGAGATGCGCTTTTTGTTTGCTGACAACAGCAGCACCTGACATGGTCTTTGGCTGATTTATTAAGTTACTCACCCTGAATTGATACAGTAAAAATGACTGTGCTATACATAGTGTAATGGTGAGTCCACAGTGTTGCTCTGAGCACCAAATCCACACCTTACAGGTACTGTGTTGTGGGAAACGGTAGCTTGATGGTGGTCTCCAGCTGTTTGCCTTGGCCACACCCCCCCAGACCACAGCACAGTACTTAACCACTGGATTACAACATCAATTAGCGATCAGCACAGTGAAGGAGGCCCATTGATCGAGCATGTGGGGGGGGGCACGAGCCGAGAGGCACTCTCGCACCACTGAGCCGCAAAGGCCCCCATCACTTGGGACACGCACCGTGGCAACGCAGAGCTGCCGTTTCCCTGGCAACCACAGGGTGAGCGTTGATGTCATAAGAGTCCTTGACTCACATGGGTGTAAATTTTCCACACGTGCAACATCCTGGGTGAGTGAGTGAGTGTGTGTGTGTGTGTGTGTGTGTGTGTCTGTGTGTGTGTGTGTGTGTGTGTCGGGGGGGGGGGAGTTGACAGAAGAGCAGGAGCTGGCTGTTTTCCAAATGTTTAGTTGCATCTTCATGTTCACAACACTCAGCTTTATGTTTGTTTTTATTTATGTAAAATGGGCACTTTGTTCATACCTCTGAAATATGAATCTTTTATTTTCATTTCATAACTGAAGAGGGTGTTTCACACAGTTGGTCGCCATTAACTCGACGTGGGGGGGGGGGGGTCACCTTTTCTGAAACTGCGACAACTGGGATCTGTGTCCACGACTCTCTCGCTGCGAGGTGTGCGTTTGTGTCGCTGGGTGACAAGCTCCAGGCTTCGGACCCGAGTCTGCGCTGACGCCCGGGGTGGTGAAGCAGAAGGTGTGATGAAAGGGAAAGACAGAAACACAGTGTTGCACCCCACTATCGACGCCCCTCCTCCATCCACACACCCACACACACACACACACACCAGCTCCTCCACAGCGACGGCAGCAGTCAGTAAATACAGTCGTCCTCTGGGTCTTGTTACTTCCACAGGTACAATTAACATCCCCATCTGCTAATCCGTGATTAACGGTGTTTACAAATACGCCGCGACGCAAACGCGTCTCACGCCCATCCTCCTCCTCCGCCGCCGCCATCGCCGTGGTCCCCGGCAGGGAGGGGAAGGCCCCGCGATCCGGACACCCTCCCTCCGCCGAGAGTCGCCATTGTCCCACTCTAATTAGCAGGAATTCTTTGGTTGTTTGACTCGTAGTTACGAGGAGGGGGTGGAAAGACGGGTGAATGGCGCCGGTGGCCAGACTGGGACCCCTCGGCGACAGCTGGCCGTCATGAATGTCAGCCAGCAGGGAGCGCGGCAGTTAAGCCCTCAGACTTGTAGCGTGAACATTGCTGGTTCCTCCCAAGAGGGGCTCTTCCGTCGTCCCCGTGAGCAGGAACGTTAACTGGTGGTCTCTTCTGGACTTTGCGGAAGCCGGGTGTGGAAACAGGGGTCACTTACAATTTGACAAATTAGTCAACCGCAGGAACAACTTCTATTTCTTTTCCAGAACATGGCGAGCCAGTAACCGCTGCGCCACCTGCTGGCCGCTGTCCTGCCAGCTTTTGCACAGTATGTCCCTGTGAGCTGTCTGAGCTGCTGAGCTGGTGCTGCTCAGCCTGAGCTCAGAAACAAAATAACCAACTTCTGAGTAACAATCTGGGCCGCAGTTGCATAAAACACGTGTGTCTTCTGGTGAATATTCATTTAATAAGCACATTGTCTTAACTAAACATGCGCATGTTAAGCGGCAGGTCCCACGGGCGTCACGGCACACGTGACCTCGCGCCTCCTTCATTTCCATTTTACAGTGTTTCAGTGACTTTAGGAATCCTTCACCATTCCAGGGTTCTGCTGATGGTGGGAGCCCCAGAACAGCTATGGCATCTCCCCCCAGGTGGAGGGAGGAGACCGACCAGGAGGTGGCGCCGTTCCATTAAAGCTCCCTGAACAGGAGCTCCAGCACATCACTCAGGTAGGTGGAGCTGCTTTGCACGCTTCCTGTTTTTGTGGCTCTGATGAGAGAGCGGCAGGTCCCCCCTCTCTCTGTTGGACCTTAGATTACAGAAGATCTCAACACCTGAGCATTTGTCCCCTCCAAAAAATGATGCCGAATCCTGAGCGCCTCCTGCTGTCTGCAGTGGAATCTGCAACGGGGTAAAATGTGTCCTGAGCGTCTGAGCAACAATCTAATGCTCCTTTTCATGCAAACAGTTCAGGGCAACTTTGATGCACAGAGACATTTTGTAAGAGTTCAGATACATGATGAACATCCTATACATTCTCCATCAGTCAAACAGAGCAGGCAGAGGAAAAAAAAAACCGTCGACATTTTTATTCCTGTTGAATAAAAGATGAAACACTAAACTGCAAAGTTAGTTAGAGGAGCAGAGAGCAGCTCAGGGAGCGTATTAGTTTATTCTCTAAATACCCAATTAATATGTAAATATATATTTTAATACCTCGGTTAGGGCTCTACACGTGTTCTGGAGAGGCGGCGCTGAATGGAACAGCGCTGTAAGAGGTCATTCATACGGTATGTTGTCTAAATGGGGCTTGAAAACTGCATGAAATAATAGAAAATAGATTCATTTTACCTTAACAGTAGTGAACAAAGGCGAAAAACTGTCTATTTCATGGGTTAGCTGTAGAAGTGATTCAAAATCTGTATAAAATTTTTTTTGAAACATTTAAAATGCGATAAATTATTATGATAAATTACAGAAAAGCTAAAATAAAAGAGCGCTGTAGGAGGTGTTGCAGTATTCACTGGAGAAGTTCCTGTGCAGATTTCTGTTAAAATGCCTCGAAAAGTATTTATTGTGAAGGGTTGGTTCTTACTAGTGTTTATTTGTACCGTATTGTTTGTTCTCAGCTGTTTGTGCACAGGAGGCTGTGATAAGATTCCTCTCCTGCTGATGAACTTTCTGCCGCTGCCAGTCTTGGACCCAGAGTCGGGTCATGACCCCTCAGCTCCATCCACAGCGCCACGTTTTCTCTGCCTTTTGTTGGAAATTGACAGAAATATCAAGAGAAGCGCTGCTATTGATCGGGCGCTAACCACAGCCGGGGCTTGCGTGCTCTCGGAATGGCAGGCCGGGCCCGGATCAAAGCCCCCCATTATGTGGCACAATTAGCGCTCCGCGGCGCTGCTGCCGCCATTCTCACCGAGGGCCCTTTATGCTCCTCTTTGCCCGTTTCTCACATCCTTCTGAAATTTCTGCCATGAAAAGCCTGCTTGTTTGCGGAAGGTCACTTTTCTTGTGTCTATTATGAGTTCGAGCAGAAGGCCGAGTGGTGGCTGATGGGTAAAGACCTACAAGACCCCCAACACGAGAGGTCGGCAGCCTCCAGAGTGCCTCCTGCTGCTGTTATTCCATCTGATCCCGTCGATTAACCCGGAACGGTATCGAGGAGACGAAGCGGGAAGCGGCAAAAGGCTCGCTGGAGATACAGATGTTTGCAGCGTGTGGCTGAGCAAAGGAACAAAACAAACCTCACCCCCGTCCGTCTCCCGCTCACCTGCCAGCGCTCGGCGAGTCGCGTCTGCACAACTTCTCGTGGCCCTCCAAGTTCCCCTTTAATTTCGTGTTAATTGGCACAGCTGCCGCCGCGCCCGCCTGCCTTTGTGTCCGCCCGTCCTGAATGGGGTCCTCGGACGTCCGCTTGCCTTGCTCATTAGGCCGCGTGCTCCACCATATGGGGCAAGCGACCGGGGGGGGGCCACTTCCGCTGGAGAGACGTGACCGGGAGCGGAGCCTCCAGCTGGGTCCCCGAGTGGCCCTTGGCAGCCGGCCGGCTCTGGGGACGCAGATTGGATGGTATATTAACCAGAGGAGCGGCGGCCAGCTCTCGCTGGCACCACGCGCACCTGGGTTCGAGGACACTTGCCTGGAATGCAGCCGGATTTCAGAAGATTGGCTGCCCTGTTGTCGTGGTTACGATCGCAGCTCTTGGCGATGAAGTGATGGGAGGAGCCAGGTTTTCCTGGGCGCACCTGCACGCCTCGGCCTCACTTTCTGTGTGTACCCTTCAGGATTTGCACTCATGGATCAGGTGTTTCTGTGTCGGTATCTTCAGTGTGTGTGTGTGTGTGTGTGTGTGTGTGTGTGTGTGTTTTTGGGAAACTTACAGTAGATCAACAAGTGAAGGGACACACATGCAGCACACAGGCAGTCCTGATGGGACAGAGCCATCAATATCGATCGGTGGCTATCGATCAGGTGTATCGATCAGGATACGCTGGGGGCTGGGCGGTTGGGGGGGGGGCTCTGATTCTCATCCCAGGGATTGTTTAGGGTCACTGACCGATTCAATGGCCGATCGCGGGCCGATCATGGGAACAAACAGCTGCTGTCGATGCGCAGGCCCGGCCTCGCGGTAGCTGTCGCTCAGCATTATTCCTGGTTGGAGAGCAGGAGCCCAGGCTGGGTCAGTAGGCCGGCGGAGGATGGGTTCTCACCTTAGTCGCCCGCCCCAATGCGCTGTCAATACTGCTGATTCATTTGGATCGGATTAATACAGCAGTTTGGCGGAAAAAAAGCCGCAGAGGTTTGCCGACAGCTCCGTGCATTTGGAGTCATCGATTAACGTCGGTTTTGCCGCCTGTTTAGCCGTCTTCCACCGCAGCATCTCCGGTCCATCCAGTCATTGCTGAACGTTCACACGACGTTGTGCTCAGATTCATCGCTTCCGATTATTACTCTTAGTGTCCCTGGAGAAGGGGGACACCGCGGCGCTGATGACAGTAGTTATCTGTCCTGTTTGTCTGCCAGCGGAACAGGGCACAGTGGAAATGCTGAGGAAGTGAATTGTATTTTACCTGTGTGATGTTTTGGGATCAGGGCCTGAACTCTGAACCCCCGCCACGTCTGAACAGGTCCAAACCCCCTTATTCCACTGGACCGGCCAGCATTGGCGCCAGCACCTTCAAGCAGGGGAAGAAAAACAGCTCCTGTCATTTGGTTAAGGTGAACGTTCTGTGTTCAGGTGGGATTCTGAGCGCTCTGGTTTCCCGCCACAGTCCAAAGACTTGCGTTTCAGGTAAACGGGTGCCTTTGCAGTGTGTGTGTGTGTGTGCGTGTGTGTGTNCGCCACAGTCCAAAGACTTGCGTTTCAGGTAAACGGGTGCGTTTGCAGTGTGTGTGTGTGTGTGTGTGTGTGTGTGTGTGTGTGTGTGTGTGTGTGTGTGTGTGTGTGTGTGTGTGTGTGTGTGTGAATCACCTTAACTGCACAGAGGTCCATTCACCGTAGGTGACTTTTCAGAATTATTTGCACCACAGCGAGTTATTTTGTGCTTTATATTTGTAATTAATTCAAAATCGATTCACAGAAATGTGTTTTCGCGTTGACATAAAGAGTATTCTTGTGTCGATCGGTGTCAGAAAACCTTTATTAAATCCACTGTGATCCGATACTGTGAAACAGCAAAATATGAACAACTACGGGGGGGGGTTGTGAACTGCAACACCTTAAGTCGCCTTGAAAACGTGGAAACGTAATCCTAGTACGTCGCTCTGGAGAAACGTCTGCTAAGTGAATGCGTGTAAATATAAAATACGTCTCAAGGTTGCTGGTTCAAAGCAAATTTAGCATCGCCGCACTTCCACCGGAATGAGTTGGGTTCCCGGCATGCAGTGGTGCCAAAACATCATAACAACGCATGTCAGACTCCAGCTGGGAGGGGCCGTCCTAATTGCGAAAATCGGCAGTACAGGGTGTGTGTGTGTGTGTGTGTGTGTGGGAGGAGTCGATTGAAAAGTTGGGCCTGGGGCACTTTGTTAACTAATTACAGAAAACAGAAGCCCCCCATCCTCCCCCTTTCCAGGTCCTATGGTTTTTTGATAAGGCACAGACACTTGTCAACAAGCGTGTATTTAATTAGAGCCGATTGTTGTTCTCGTGTTCAATAGTTATTAATTAGGAACCGGTGGGGAGGGGGGTTCGAAGCCCCAAGCTGTGAGATCTCCTGGAGCTTCACACTCTGCTGCAGCACAGATGTGAATTTGGGGAAAGAGTGACGGGAGGAGGCGTGAGGTCATTTGTGACGGACGGGAGGTGCGTCGCAGCCGGGTGGCGCCGTGGAGCCGCCGTTAGATCGCGCGCTTATTGTACGCCGGCTGCAGCCTCCGCCGAGCCACATCCAGACGTTCCGTAGTTTCCGACGGCGGCCTCTTCCACGGGTGGAACCGGCGCTTTCTGCTCCTCCGAGCCTCGAACCTGCAGCTTGATTGGCGGGTGAAGTGTGACGACCCCCCAGCAGGCGTTCGATTGTAAGAGGCTGCCAGAATGACTCAGTACAGTATTAGCTTGGTTGGCGCTTTAGATATATTGGTGGAGCTTAATAAAACAGAGCTATAAGATGAAATACAGTATATTGCTCAAATGGAGCTTGAAAGCTGTGCAACGTAATAAAAAACACATTAGTTATACCTTCAATAATAGTGAATAAACACAAAAGAGTGTGTTTTATGGGAAACAAATACAAAATGTTGAAACTTTTCACAT
The DNA here is from genome assembly GCA_900497675.1 of Arapaima gigas. Lineage (NCBI taxonomy): Eukaryota > Metazoa > Chordata > Actinopteri > Osteoglossiformes > Osteoglossidae > Arapaima > Arapaima gigas. The sequence goes on from UFQX01000221.1 coordinate 178,435, forward strand.
ATGGTAAATTAATATGGTTAAAATAAAACAGCACTATGGGGGCAATGCTAGACTACATCGTGGACAGGCAGGTGGGGATCTAAGGACCTTGGTTCAGATCCCAAATCCTGCTGTCGGGCCCTCGATCACAGTACTTACCCTGATTTAATGCAGTAAAAATTACCCAGCTGCACAACTGGGTAAATAACTGCAAGTAGTGCAGAACCTCACACTGTAGGTCTCCTTGGGAGAAGCATCATCTAGAGGAGTAGATGGTAACAGTCGTACATCTCCGTCCAGCTGAAACTATATTGCGTGTTTATTTTGCAGGTTTTGTTCCCCCTTTTCATGACCCAGATCAAGACCAGGATGGCTTCTTGTGTCGCTTTAGTGGCCGTCTGTCTCCACACCCACACCCTTCACCGGTGTGCGGCCCATATTACAGAGGTGATCCCCCCCCCCCCCCCTCGGAAACTGTGACACCCCTGCGGAGGTCTCGGCCTGGCCTGCGCCGCTGGATCGACCTGCCCCATCTGGACGCCGCACCTTTGTTTGGCGGTAAATCGCAGCGGCGATGGAACTGTCATGGTGCAGTACGCATGCGACGGCGGTCGAGGAAGGAGAGGCCGAGGCAGGCGCCGGGAATCATGGGAAATCTGGCAGAGCAGCGGAAGTGAGAGAAGGAAAGTGATCCAGGTGGGCTGCATCCGGGCGGCAACCGGCGACCAGAAGGTTTGGGTCACGGGAATGCAGTGCAATACTCACACAGCTCATACTTCCATATCGCATATCTTCATATGGAGAATCCTTAAGATGTCACACATTTCAGGCAGGGCTCGCACAAACCTGTTAAAATGTGTAACCGTCACTGTTATGCGTTTTTGAAACTTCTCTAAAACCGATGGCTGATTGTGAGCAGCACACACCCTGTGGAAATAAGTATAAATAAGTAAAGTGCCTTATACTTCACAGGATGCGAAACAGAAAAATGGCTCTGTGTTAAAAAGCTTTCTTTCCACCTCAAATTTTCCTGAAGCGATTGGTCTTCACAAGGGTATCGCATGTCAATTGTCTTGGGGGTCGTTCCAAACTTCTCCTGCGGATGCGTTTCCTGCGGTTCAGCTGAGCGCGCACCCTCATTCGGAGGCACTGAGCGGCGCTGCCTATTAAAATGTAAATTCCCTCTCGGTGCGGCGGGTGAGGACTGGCAGCCCGGCAGGGAGGGGGAGAAGGAGGAGGAGGAGGAGGAGGAGGAGGAGGGAGGCGGGTTTGTCTGAGGGTGTGTGTGTGTGTGTGTGTGTGTGTGTGTGTGTGTGTGTGTGTGTGTGTGTGCGCGCGCGTGTGTGTGTGTGTGATGGTGTGTGAGGAGCTGTCAGTCTGTGAGCCCGAGTGTGATGGTGTGTGTATATGTGTGAGTGTGTGTCCTGTTTTTCGTTTGCTCTGAGGCAAGATTGCAGGGATTAATTTTTAAAGACAATTTGCTGTTTAAATTTATTTCACTAATGTGAATATAAAGGATCGTCTTAAATTAGTCATCAGCACCTCACAAATACACGTCACATAAACACCTTTTGAATCAGTCGTATCTCTGAGGAAATATTTGTTTGAAAATTATTTTCAGTTTATTTTTTCCGCCTTCTGTTACATATCAAAAAACAATAACAACAAAGTGATCTAAAGCAGCTTAATAATAAAAACTGCCCATAAAATATTCAATGTTCAGCTTATAATCGGCACTTTTGTAAAAGAAAGACGCTGAAGATCCTAAACTGTTGTTTCATAGCTGCAGTTTTTAGTACGGGTATTAGTCCTGGGCCAAATGAACCAAAGCAAGTCACAGCAAATAACTGATAAAGTGCTTTTAAAACATATGAAATGCTGTAGATGGGAAACTGGGATGATGATGGAAATTCATCCACAAACAGACACAAGATGCGATGATACAGTACAATTATTATAAAAATAAATTTTGATTTGGGTATAAAACAGCAGCTTATTCCACACTAGTCCTTTTTTATTCCAAATCTTCTTAACTGCTTGTGTTTAACTTATTTCACCATTCTTTGTTTTACTGTGTCGTTTTCCTCTAAAATGCTCCGAAAATGTTTTGAAAAACACGGAAAATGACAGTGTTTTCAGCTGGTTTTTGTTATGCACTTTTTCCTTTACGTATTACAAGTCCAGTTTAAGTCCCCCTTGCAGTCCTCGCTCTGAGGACACCTGTGTACCACACATGCCGCCTTCCTCGTGGCGCAGAGAGGAGGACGAGTCCCACCGGAGTCGCCATGGCAACCCGCATCCTGCGCATCCACTCCTGCGCGAGTGAGTGAGTTTTTCCATCTTTTACACAAAATAACACACAACACTCTGAAGAAAAAGTGCAAGTGGGCAGGGGGTGACTCTTTTCATGTTCTCTCTGTGACCTCAAAAACTGGAAGTTTGACTTCAAGGTGATTAAGATGCTTCACCTAAAATGTGTTCATCCATGTCTTCACTTTTGAACAGTTGAAGAGTTGAACAGCTGTGTACAAGTCACATGATTATTTCACCACCAGCTGAGATACGCCCATGAAAGATGCATGACGTAAGTAAAATGTGGCACAACTTAGCCTATAAGCTGGTGTTCACAAAGCAAACAACAGCTGTGGTCACAGACCGCACCTTAACCGTGGGACGGCCTCCCTGTTGTCCCATGGAGCCGTTTCCCCTCTGGATCGGGGTTCCAGAGCGAATGTGGGCGACACCAGCTGGCATCCTGCGGGAGGTTCTCCGCATGAATGTGGGCGCAGATTTCCTCCTGCAACCCTCTGAAACTCCTCCAAGGAGAAACAGGTGATTTTTCCACCTCCGTGCGGACACTGGAACTGTACTTCCCCACAGTGCCACAAGATGGCGCTCCAGAACCACCACACAAAAAATACCGTTATTACATTTATTTTGTGAAGCTGCATCTCTAAATTCGAATTGAGGTGAACTGTCAGGACATAATTTTATCATAAACAAATAAATAAAGTGTAAAGTAATGTAGAAAAATAAATCACATGGTTTATGGATTAATATACACAATTTATTTTACAGTACTAAATGTACTATGTTTCACACTGCATGGCCACAGTTTGTTATGCAGGAAAGTAGGACCACAGTTCCACATGTTGGAGGGGAGATGCTTGTGAGAAATCTGAGGTGGGAACTGTGGTCAGATGTAAAGCCCTGGTAAAAATGTGGAAATCATTCACGTGCATCGAAGGGGTGGCCGCGGGGGGGTGGGGGGTGGATTCTGCACATTAATAAATATCTTCAGCAAAGCTTTTCCTGCACATTTACACATATTTATCATTTGAAATCTTTGACAGATCGTTGTCTTTACATATATCCCAGAAGGACACGGTGAGAGGTAGGGGACACCCAGGGCAGGAGGTCAGGCCACTGCAGAAAGTCACAAACAGTTAGCTGTGTGTGTAGGAGCCACAGAGCAAGTGTAACATGAGGGGTGGACAGTGACCTTCTGTTCAGGGGGTTCAACACTGTTAAACTTGCCAAATCTTGGGTGGGAAGGGGATCCAGGGCATCCCTGGGCTTGACATGATTGATAAACACCTGTCACGGGTCCCGCCCTGACGTACACTTAGAGTCAGGACCTCCACTCTGCCACCCGACACGACTGGGTTCGGTTTGCCATCCACCTGGCAAATGCCGCATATTCAGAGAAATCAGGTTTCTTCATTTTCTTGTTATCTTCACATCGGGATGGTAATGAGTTAGCGGGATCTGATGGAGGTTTTTCAACTCTCCCTGGGGGGTCTTTCTTTAAGGGGAATCAAGCTCACTTCGAAGACGCCACTGTCTGCTGTTTTACAATAAGTGGCATCGATTCCACCATTATAAGCTCATTTGTTTAACGCACGCGGCTCTGCGGCCCCACAGCGAGGCCCCCGGTTCAGATGCCGCGCTGTAATGTGAGGTCATGAATGTCACTTTCAACATGTCCCGTGCTGCTGTGACGATACGTAAACCCGCATCTGGGGACAGGGAGTCGGACATGCTGACCGCACGCGTGACCCGTGTTCCACCCAGAAGAGGCCTGTGGACAATAAACAGCTCAAAAGACACATTTTCTTCCCTTCATATGAATTTATTTGGCAATTTTCAAAACTTGTTCCCATTTTTTCGGGTAAAGGATCTTTGGGGAAATTGTGAGTCTCACAAATGGTGGTCTCACAAAAACGGGATCACGCGAGTGCTTGGCTTCTGTCATGAGCCGGGAAGTTCTGCTGATTTCCAGTTTTCACCCTTCTAACAGAAAAACAGGTTTCTGTGCTGATGAACACACATCTTTTCATACATCTGTCCAGCAGTTATTTCTGACACCATTCCTGCTATTTCTGTACTCTCAAGATCAATAATATAACAGTCCTGACACTGATGATAATAATAATAATAATAATAATAATAATAATAATAAAAAAAAAAAAAAATAATAATCAATTCATTATCCTTGACCACTGGTCAGAAGTCACAGTGGTCCACAGCATATTCCAGAATCATTGGGCATAAGGCCAGGAGGAGTACATGGTGGACGTTACACAAATCCATTGCATAATAATAATAATAATAATAATAATAATATCCATTATTATTAACAAGTTAATCCTGGTCAGAGCTGTGGTTCAGAAACTGTCCTGGAATCACTGGGCACCAGGCTATGAAACTACACCCCGGATGGGTTGCCAGTCCATCATCAATAATAATAATAATAATAATAATAATAGCAATAACGATGATGACTGGAAGAAGGATTTTGTTGGTGTCTCCCAAACCCCGGATCGATTTGGTCTGTTTAAAACTGTTTACAAGATGCTTTCCAAAGGAATTCCTCGTTCAGCCGGTTATTAAGAGTGTCATAATCGAAAAGAAAACCAAAAACATAAGTACTAAGCAACCATTTTGGACATGGCAAATAGCCCTGGCCTGAAGTATCTGAGCATCTGTTTGAATTGCCGTTTCCAGCAAGTAACTATACATACGAAACGAAAAAAGGTGGCGAGGGGCGATTTTCAGGCCTATTGAACCCGGAGTTCAAACATCATTGTTACAGCCTCTGTGTTAGTGCCAGTTCCCAAATACTGCTGTTATTGCTGATTGAAAAACCACAAGGACCCTCATAAAAGCTCTGAAGTGCCCTGGAAAAATGATATAAAATACTCTGCTGTCCTTCTTGTCAAAATGTTGTGTTACACATCTGCAGTTCCAAGCACTCAGCCCCCTAAACGCAATTATTTTGCCCCGAAAAAAAAGAAATACACGGCTTTATTGTCATGGCAATTTGAGTTACAACAGAACTGACTTTGGCTCTGACCGCAGACCTCGAGCGAGACCCCGCAGTTGTTTTTTTGTTTACTAGATGTTTTGCCCGTTCTCCTCCGAGGGTCGGGCCCCGTTCCTCTCGACGGCCGAGTGGCCTTTGTCGGCGCAGTTAATGTCGCCGCGCGGTCGCCGTAAGAGGCCGCCTGATTTATTTTGCCACTGTCTTGCGTGGCTAAGGGCACGGCCGTCCGCCGCCGAGCGGGATTATCGAGGTATTTTATTCTGCCGCTCCTCCCCGTGAAGTAATGAGGCGGTAATAGATTGTCGGCGCGGCAAAACAACGTTTAGCAGAGTCCCGCGCTTCCGTCTGCCTCGGCTCTCATTAGCTGCTCTTCGACTCTTTCGATTGTCGCGCCGAATTTGTCTGCAGGTGAACGAAAACATTTTTTTACCCAACACACAAGTAAGGGATGATGTATAAACAGCTATGTCGGCGCGCGGAGGTGCGCATAAATCTGCGGCCAATTAGCCGGGCGTCTGTGATTGACAGGGAGGCGGGCCCTTTCGTCTTCGCCGCCTCTTATTGGCTGATCGCCGCCAGTCGTTTAAGGTTAACAGGCGTTTCGATGTTTCTCCATCCATTTTCTCATTACTTTCTTTCCGTCCCTTTCCATTTTCCTCCCCCTTCCTTGTATATTCGGTAAGATTGATTGCATTATAATTTTAAACATTCTAATTAACACATGAATATTTAAATAATCCTCATTTTGATAATTAGATATTCGTATATGTCTACGAATATGTCTTGTGGAAAGGGCTATTTCCAGTGCTGGGAAGGCCCTACGGCATCTTCACCTCGATTTGTATTCGCGCAGGTGCGTGTGCCACATCACGTTTTCTCCCCTCCGAACTGTTGGGAGAATTTTATCTTAAGTTTTTACTAAATCGCTTTGTTTTCGTAATTCTTTTTTTTTTTTTTCCAGCTGCCTTGAATTTGCATTTATTCATTGAGCTGACACTCTTGCCCAGAGCGACTTGTAGTGTTAACTTACAGACTATTCGTCTTTACCTGTTTATACAGGTGGGTAATTTTTCCTGGAGCATTTCGGGATCGCTATCGTGCTACGAGGCGAGGCGGGATCGACACCTGCAACCTCCCGGAACCTCCGCGTCCAAGTACAGCAGCCCTAACCGCTGCGCCACCTGCTGCGGCTTCAGACTCACCCCCAACCCCCCAGGAGCCCTCGCCGTAGTTAAACACGTTGTGATTTATTGTGCTTTAATTCAGAGACTCTCCGCTGTTGGCTGCTTGCGGTGGGGTTGCCCGCTGACAGTAATTCTGCGGTGTGTTTGGGCTGCGCCCCGGCTAATAGCGCTCTCCTTTGCTCCGTGTTTAGCCCCAATACGACAGGAGGAAGTGGGAAATAAACAGCAGTTCCTATTTACCCTGCCAATTTCGTTGGACGGCGCGCGCGGTATTGAAATGAACCGGGCCCCTGTCTAATACGGCTGAGAGGCCAGGCGGCCGGTGGCAGAGATAGATTGTAGCAGGCAATTACGCCGTCCGGCCTGTGATTAGAGCGCCGCCCGCGCAGCAGCCAGGCCCACGTCTGCCTCTTATCGCGATGAAGCCGAGGATTGGCCCGGACATTGTTTGATTGCTTTCAGACACGTTTACTAAACCCGCCGCACGTGGAGGCCGCCGATCGCTCGAGGACCCCGGACGCAGCCCGCCTGGATCACTTTCCTCCTCTCGCTTCCGCTGCTCTGCCGGCACCCCCCACACCGGGGGCAGGATCCCCCAAGTCTGGGATGCGTCCCGGGGTTGGGCTGTCGGACGGCACGAACAAAGACGGAGGCGGACTTCGTGGGTCGGGGGGGGGAGCCTTCGCGTCTGCCAGGTGGTCGGCTAAACCGCGGTTAACATCCGTGCGGCTTTATGAAGAACAACCCGCCGGTCCCTGCAGGGGGCAGAAGAGCTGCTGTAAGCGCGGCGGCAGGTCCCGGGGCCGGGGGAGGGGGTGGTGGCGGTCGACGCATTTCTGAATTTTACCTCCCATTTCCCTCCGCACATACGTGTGCATAAGCAATGCGGTGCTTATCTGAACATGACCTTTATGAGCGCGGGTAATGTTGTGTGGCTGAGTAGCGCCGCGATGGTCAGACCCCAACCGGCCCCCTGCCTCCGACCCCCAGGGAAGCGAGCCGTCGGAGTGTCCTATTACATCATAAAAAGACTTCTAGTTATTAAGAGCATAAAAACAACATTGGAAGGAAGATGGCTTTGAAATGGGAAACGATGTGTTTTTCCCCCCGTTTTGATTTACCCTCATAGCGTTCTTCCGATATCATTTTCCACATAAAACAGGCCTTGGCTGGAAGGAGGGGTCTGACCACTGGAGTGCGTCGGGTGCGACGGGGCCCGTGAGAGCAAGGCCTCTGGTGGGAGCGCGGAGGCCCGGGATCTCGCCGCGGCTCATCTGTGGCCGCACTCCGGCGCTTTCAACCCTCCGACTGCCCCAGCGGTGCCCCCCAGAGCCCGGGGAGGGCTGGCAGAGGCACAGCGCCTGAGGGATGGGGGGGTGGGCAGGCGGGCAGTGGCGGAGGCAGCCGATGAAACGTACCGTGTCGGTAGCGCAGGGGTCATTAGCCACATCCCCCCTCTCAGACATGGGCAGCGGCTCTGCAGCGAGACGGAGCGTTAAACACACATCCCCGCTGGAAGTTCAGCAGCCGCGTTTTTTTGTGCTTTTTTCTCATTTCTTTTTTTTCTGCCTGCTCAGAATACAAAAAGCATTGGCTGCTCCAGGAGTAACCACATCTATCCATCTGTCTATCTATCTATCTGGTTGTTTGCCCACTAAACCATTTTGCTCATTTATTTATTTTTAAATAATTTATACGTACCAATTTGTTTGCTTGTCTGTCTGTTTGTCTGTTTGTTTGCTCGTGTGAAAAAAGTCCAGCGCCGTGCTGTGTTACAGTCGGAAGCGGCGGGCCGCCTGAGCTCGCCGCCGGTGTTTTCCGCCACTCTGAGTGTGTTCTCCAAATCACGGTGTCTCGTAAGAAGCTCCTCCACAGCACGTGCCGCCGTGAGAAATGAGTTAAGCGAGCCGAGCGGTGCCATGTCGATATACACACTTTAAATATAAGCCCTTAAACCGTAATTTGTGTTTTTTGTTGCTTCCTTCCACACTGACGTTATGTTTCACTTGTTCGCACGACTCGAACACGTGTGGTTACAACTGATACAGGCCGCTGGGGTGCGGATGACAAAAAGGAGAAATTTTGGGAGGTTTGGGATCTCGCCGCCGCTCGGACTGCCGAGAGGTTTCATTTTCTTATCGCTTTGCGCATGTATGTCATTATTCCCCTAAATGCTGTTTAGCACGGCACCGCTGACTGGATCCCAAAAACACACCCTGGCGCTCCCCATCCCCAGCCCCCCATCCCGGCCCAGGCCAACCCACCGTAAATAAAAACCCATCGCAAAACCCTTCATTTAGGCAGCAGCTCCGCTGAAAGCGACGAGCTCCGATCCCAGCTGTGTGTTCACGGCCCCCAAATTAATCCCGAGCTATTTTTCTGCACCACTTGTGCCGCTGATAAAAAGGCAGAGCATTCAAATGGGCTGTTTTCTGATAGCATTAGCTTTTCACTGTACTGAACCACCGTACGGGCCTTGAGTCGCGGGGGGGGGGGGGGGGGGTTG
>UFQX01000221.1:191422-227499 GCA_900497675.1 Arapaima gigas
AAAATGTAAAATCAGCCTCCCTGCGCCCCCCCCCCCCCCATCCCACTTCCGCACACGCGCGCACACACGCACCGTCATATCTCAGTGTTTATTATGTTGTTATTTCCCTATTTTTGCGCAAAGTTGAGGGAAACCAACTGGCTCTAATAGACTATCATGTTTAGTCTCAAGAGAAAACAGCGGGGTAATTACAGCGCCTGCTTCTGCACACCCGTTTGTACGGGAGCGTCGCCGGCTTGATGAATTTCAATAAGAAAATAAAATGTTTGCCTGTGTATGTATCATATATTTCCATATTACGCCTTTTATAAATTCCACATCAGAGTATTTCACATTTTTTTGCTTGCAAAGTACGCAGTCCGGTCGCTGTACGTTGGCGATGGCTTCCCATCATTCCTTGTTACTTCACTATATACCGCTGGTTGAGGGTTTATGAACGCATGATGGGTTTCTCCGCAGAGCACTGCCAGCTGGTGTTTGCTTTATTACCTTTGCATTCTTCGTCTTGCATTTGCATTTTTTTAAGCAAGCTGTGGCAGGTGTCCGTTCTTCTCCAGTTCGCACTGATCCCAGCGCATCTCAGTCCGCCCGTACCAGCTCACACCTGGACCGGACGGAAATTATTTTTGTGGAGAACTCCTCGACGGGCGGCAGGTGGTGCGGTGGCTAGCACGACCGCCTGGCGTTCCGAGCAGTCGGGTTCGAGTGCCCCTCCTGCTGCGGAGCTGCCGAGCGAGGCGCTTGGCCCGAACTTCTCGGCTAGATTTGCAGCGTAGTATGAATGAGTGTAGTTTTACACAAATACTGTTATAAGGCTTTGGAGAAAAGCACTGGCAGAATGGCAACATAGCAAAATACATAACACAGTAATAATGAAAGGGCTTTTTGAGAACTTTAAGTATAGAATAACTTCTCTTTATATTCTCAGCTGATTGTCTGATGTCTTTACTCGTACTCTAAGCAAGGACTGTGATTTACCATAAACGGAAAATTTACACATCATGTTTATATGAGGCTCTCCGTCTTATTTTTCACCATCGTTTGTCTGACACGTTTGTCCAGAGTGAATAAAACATTACACCGATTTGTACCCCAGTGATTTACCCATTTACACAGTTGGGTAATTTTTACCGTGTTAATTCACGGCACACTCCTTCAGTAGGACTGGGGATTCAAACCCTGATCTTCTGATGCAAGACAACAGCTCTATTCTTTTACTGTACACATCACGGCCCTGGAACCTGGTGTCTCCCGGATCATTTCCCTTTTAAATATAGTTTTTGCTTATGTCACTGCCACTTGGTCACACGCCTTAAATTGTCTCGGCGCTTCCGTAAGTCTGACTGCTGCTAAATTTCCCTTTCTGTCTCGGAGCTGTTTTTATTTATTCAGGTGTGCGGAGCGCTATGAAAGGCGTCTGCTGAATGGAGATACATGATGCCGGCGGTGTGACATATACAGCCAGGATCCCCTATGTCCTGTGAGTGACAGGCTGTTGTTTTCATCTTTCAGGATCAGTGTGTCCTCACTGTGACACACACGTCCCACGTCCCCACCCGCTAACGGTTCCTCAGCACAGCAGTTGGGGGGGGGGGCTCACGGGCGCACGCCGTTTCCTACCCTTAATATGCAGGGCGAGTCGCCGAGGTTTACGCACGCAATGCATCACTGTAGCTCTCTAGCCCTTAAGTCCATTGAGCGTCACTTTGAATGAGGTTGCCGCCCGAACACAGTAAACAAGATCTGCCAGGGAGAGCAAGCCGCTCAGAATGCGGAATTCCCAGGCCCAAATAACACAGCCGCCCCGCTTCCATTAGCGTTCGGCCCGTTTCAAAGTGAATAAGCTGTGGCGCGCCGCTCCAATCTGCCCCGGAGTCAACGACAAATCCCGGCGTCTTGGCACCCGGCGTCATCGCTCCGGCTGCCGGTTCTCTTTCTCCCTCCCGTTTGATCCCGATTTTCCTTTATTGTCTGTCGAAGGTCCGCAATTGTCACCATGGCAGCAGGAGCATCGCGAGGCCTCCGCATTCGAGTCCTCCCTCGTCGCGGCCTTCTGGTCGGCCCGCGGCTGAACCTCGGACCCCCCGAAAACCCCGATCTCGTCTAGCTGGTAAACTTTTGTTTTCACCCTGAATTGATTAGATTATTCCCATATTGTTTTTGGCATTTGATGTCTGTTTTTTTAAAGTTTGGATTTATGAAAGCACTTTGATCCATTTTCATCACTTCCTCCATACGAAATGCTTTAAAGCTTCCGCCATCAATGAACCGCATCATTTGTTTTGTTCTTTTTTGCGACATCAAAAGTTTCATTAATTATTCCATTACAGAGAGCGCCGGAGATACCGAGGTGTGGAGGATGCGAGGTGCTTTGCTTGCAGAACACGGCGGCGGCTGGTGCCAGCTCACCGCCCTTCTCCGGGACGAGAGAGGTATGCCAAGGCAGGGTGGACAGGCCAGCCAGGGCCCAGGAGAGGCTGGCGGTGGGGGTGGAAATCTAATATGAAAATGAAAATGTAAATGCGGGAGCAGCGAGCGGTTTTCCAGCTGGCCTAATCTTGCCTCGGCGGGACCCAGATAGCGATCGCTAACAGGAGACTCGTGCTGGGCTCCTTTGAAATGCAGAACGGGCTCTGTGTGTAAATTGGAGCCGGCGCGATGGGGCCGCAAGATGACACGTCGAGCGGCGACCCTCTCGCCTGATTGGGGCCGAACGCAGCAAAGGTAAATCTTGCACATCAGACAATTTCATTTTCGGCACAGAGGGGACACACAACACAATGCCTGGATCTTTTCAAATGATAATACCCCCCTTTGAGGCATATCTTCATTTAGTGTTTTATTTCTTCATATTTTTTTTTTTTTTTAACATATAAACTTGTAACGGAAGAAAAACAATGTGTCGCATTAGTTGGAAACACGCCTCCTTTGTTTTCACCTGAACTTTATTCTAACCCTCTTACCTTTCTCCCTTAAACCCTGACCGCCGTTCAAAGGGGGCGCTGAGCGTAAACGTGTAATAAGTATGTCTGCGCTACAGAGGTGACCTCACCGGCTTCACCGCAGCATCAAAAGGAGAATATTAAGCCGCTTTCTATTTTTTCCCACTGTAATATGGCTCTGTGTTCCAAGTCTTTTGTGTAAATAAGAGGACGTGCATTGCAGCTGGTTTCCAGATGCCGCGGCATGATGGATCTTCGTGCGCCAGTGCTTCGCACCGCGCCACGCTGGAGCCGCTTTCGCCTCTGTGCAAATCTGCCGGGTGCCGGCGAATGTAACATGCGCTAAAAATGTTTATCACATTTAGAGCCTGGTTTAAATCTGTGTACAGACTGACTCCGCCATATCCGTCCAGGTAACGATAAACAGGCCCCGCGATGAGGTGCACGTTATTCTTCCGTTTCTTTCCATAACTTGTTTTTAATTGATCGGTTTTCCGGCAGCCTGCGGTGTGTCATCTGGATAAAGCTCTACCAGCCGGAACTGGGCACGTTCCAGTAGACAACCAGGTTAAAGGTGACGTCACTCCCTGTATCTACAGGACCCCCCCCCCCCCGGGCCTGTGCCAGCCTCAGGGCTAGAATTCGCAGGTGCCAGATAGAAAGGAGAACTTGGCTGGGTATGTGCCAGTGAAACAATAATTTAAATTACATGTGATTGTTGCGGCGAATGACACCGACAGATTTCCCTGCTTCCTCTGCGCGGCCCGAACCCGGCCTGGTTCGACGTTGGCCCCGCGCGTTAATGAATGTTCCAGCGAGGGGGGCGACCGCGGCCCCTGCGCCGCATCGGGGGCTAACCCGGCTCTCACCTCGCCCGCGGCGCCTTATTGATGGAAAGTGACACTGTGATTGTGTGCCGGGCCGCGCCGGGCTCAGATGAGGGTGTCACTTCTGCCTAGCCTGATTGCCACTTTCTCGGTGCAACACGGAGGAGTTAAATTGAGGGAGAAAAGGTCAGAAGCCAGTGGTCATCTGCTCTCCTCTCTCCCAAATTACTTGTCCCCCCGGACGGGAATGAAAACAGACAGCACTGGCTGGGCCGCCGAGTGGAGATGATCCAGGCGGCAGTGGAATGCAAACGAGAAGGCGAGATGAACGGAGTGCCAGGCATGGGGGGTGGGGGTGGGGGTGGTGGTGGTGCCTTGGGGTTTCGAAGCCGGGGTGAGGAAGGTCAGTGTCGCCAGAGCGACGAGTGATCGGGTCCGAAGTACAAAGTACAACCAGCAGGAAGAAGAAACTCTCAAATGCGTTGGCCTCCCTGCATGGTACATTCTGGATTTTCCAGGTCTTTCTGCCGCTGACTCAAATCTTGGATGCACGCCGGGCAGCTGAGGTTCCTGGAGCGGCCTCAGTTAGGCTACACCTTTTGTCGGCCCCGACAGAACTCCACAGCAGTCGGCGCAGGGGTTCGTGGAAACGCGGCGGCGGCAGCAGACGCCAACGCAGCCGACGAGAAAAGGGGAGCAGTCCAGCAGGTGGCGTTGTGCATCAGCGCCGCTTAGCGGCCCTGTCAGCTTCGCAATCCCGCCGATCCCCTGGAGACCACCTGCTCACAGGGGTTACGGTGCAGGACAGTTTACGGTTAAACTAAAACAGGCTCCTCTTGCGATGCGGCGGCGGCCGCGATGGGCCAATTAACCTGCTAATACACCGGGCTATTAGCCCTCCCCATCTCTCCGCTCGTCGCCCCGGGACACGGGAGAAGCACTGGATTATGGGATATTAGAAAAGATAGTTTAATGTAATGAGCCATCATATGACTTTGACTATTAAAAATGATTTGCAGTGTACGGCAATGGTGTGATCCCCTTGACCCCCGCACTTTTGCACAGTTGCTTATTCCTACTCGCTCCTTAAGTCTTTATGGTGCCCCGGAACCTTCCAGATTCCTCTTCTGCCCCCGTGAGAGCACCCAAGACAATGCAGGGCAGGAGTTCCAACGTCCAACGTTTCCCGTTCCATCGGTCATATTCCTCCACACAGTTTTGCCAGAAGTGCAAGGAAAGTCCCAACTTTCATAGAATAAAAGCAGCAGGTGGTCAAAGCTACTATGTTCTGTTTGAGGCACCCAGGTTGGAATCCACCTTCCTGCTGTAGTACCCTCGAATAAAGAATTTATTCTCAACAGTGCAAATGGGTAAATCACTGCACGTGGTTCAACACTGGGAGCTGCTTTAGAGAGAAGCGTCGGTTAGATGGTAATGAAAGCTCAGGCAGTAATTTCTCTGACATAATATTCCCTAAATCTAGCGTCTCAGCGCAGCTTTGTATGTCTCCCTGAAGATGTTACAAATAAACGGGGCCAGCAAATAGCACAATAGTTAGTGGTGCTGCCCAGCAACCTCTTAAAGAAATACATAACTTTACCCCTGCTGTATAAAAGGGTAAATAATTTTAAGTACTGTGATGGAGTGGCGCCCCATCCAGGGAGTGGTTTCCTAGCCTGGTGGCCACTGCTTTTGGGAAAGGGTCCAAACCACTGCAGCCCCACTCAGGATAAGCAGTTACAGAAAATGAACGGATGGACACGTGGATGGATGGTTGGATGAATGGATAATTTTATGTCACTTTAGTATGCAAACCTTGCAAGTCACTGTGGATGAATGCCTGGCACATAAATAAATGGAATTTTCTGAAACTTAAAGGAGGTGTGAATATGCTATAATGTTGCCTTCACCGTGTCTCCTTTTGGATAATAAATATGGTACAATCAGGAAAAATTGTTAACAGAATGGATGAATATAATAAAACTGAAGAAAGATGTATATGTATATGTGCAGTGTGATTTTCCTCGACAAAAGGCCGAAACTGAGTCGTCGTTCACCACGAGGCCGAAAGAAAGGACCGTCCCCTGAACCTGGATCAGGGTCAGCGGCCCGAGCCGTGGCCTCTATGGGGTTGTGGGCCCAGCGCTGGGGGGGGAAGGGGGCTGTCCTCATGCAGTCCATCTTCCTATTGTTAATTGCCCTCTTTCACCTGGGCCAGGCTGCCTGGTAGCAACTCAGATTGCGGCAGCCCCCGCCGCCTTGCGTGCTGCTTTTTTTAACAAGCAGGAGAGAGAATAAATATTTACCATCTGTGTTTTTTTTCCCCCTCCATGCGAGATTCCAGTGTGTTTTATCAGCTCTGGAGTTCCGCCACGGGCTTTTTTAATTTTCTGCTTTTGTGTTTTTAGCGGAGATTGACAGGCCGCCCGCTCCCTGGAGCATTGTTCTATTAATCTGTTTAATATGCTACAGAAACAGTCGAGTGCGGGAACAGGCAGCCTGGTAATGGAATCGCAGCAGGTATGGCAGGCTCGCGCGGCTCACAGCGGCACGGGGCACCGGCCGCATTACCGCCACCGCCGTGTGGCGGTGTGGCGCCATTCTGGACCTCAGAGGGGGCGCGCCACCCGGCCCCCCCGCTGCGATCTTCTGTGGAGACAGACAGACGGACAGATGGACGCACCACAGGAGGAACTCTTCTCCGTAAACTGCCCTCCTGCCGCCGCCCCCTGCGCCGCCCCGCAGTTGCGCGCCACCGTCCGAGACGCTCGAGAACAACGGAGCTCCATTAGCGCGGCCAACTACCTGAGTCTCTGACCCAGCGAGCTCTCGCCAACTTCCCATTCCAGTCTTTAGTGTCGTCCTCAAAGGAAACGATTCGCAACATTGAGGTCCGGCTTGATTTCCCGCCACTGCGGGACACCGATGGCCAGCAACAGTAAGATGTGTTTGCACTTGAACTTTTCCTACATGCGTGTTGAAAACAGCGCCTTATCAAACACAGTCGAACGGAAGCGGAGGAAACACAGCTCACGCGCTGAAGATAAAGCATCCTCAAAAATGGCCGGTTTGATTTAAGGGTGTTAAACGGGGGGCCGACGACAGATGAGCCGCTGGTTAATTAACCCAGTGTTAATAGCTGTAGAGCCGGGGGCGCCGCACCGCATCTCGCGCAGGCGAGGCTGTCCCTTGCAGATAAGGCGGGCTGCCCGCGGACAGCCGTGAGGGTCGGGGGGGAACTGGGCCAGCGGCTGATGGTGGCGCGTCACAGAACGTCGAGGTTCGGGCCTGAAGTGGTGATTCCAGTTGCCCACGATCAGGCTTGGAAACGGCTCGACGGTTGAGGGAATTCTTCCTAACCAGCGGTGGTCCATCATGGGGAGGCGGGCAGCGGAGCTTTCTCCAGCCTGTGACCGTGAAGTCGCCATGTTGTGGGCAATATTTTGACGATAATTCATTGCGGGTGCGGCAGTGATAGGGGGCGGTTAACTGTAAGTCACCGGGGGCATCAGGTGTGGTAGCGGTTATATCCACCGCCTTTGGGCTCAAAGGATCTGAAGAACCCAGGTTCAAATCCCACCTCTTGCTGTAATACTCTTGAGCAGCGCAGCGCCAAAACAAGCGTTACTCATAAATATGTAAATCACTGTAAAGAT
This sequence comes from Arapaima gigas, assembly GCA_900497675.1. NCBI lineage: Eukaryota > Metazoa > Chordata > Actinopteri > Osteoglossiformes > Osteoglossidae > Arapaima > Arapaima gigas. Next base: position 198,848 of record UFQX01000221.1, read on the forward strand.
CTCACAATTCTAAGTGCTTTGGAGAAAAGCCTTTGATAAATGAATAAGTGTAAGGTGAGGGTGACCAGTGCTGACATGGAAGCGTTTTGGTGCTGCCGGAAGTGATCTTTCTCAGTTACACTTTGTGGTTCTTTGGAGACTCAATGATAAAGGACAATAAAGCTTAAACATGGTTTCCTGCTGATCTGTTGAGTTTCGCCATGTTTTCTCCATCCCTGACACACACACTCGTAAACATTTAGTAATGTCCTGGTCTTCCCGCGTGTCTCTACACCGTCTTTCGACACAGACAGAAACCTACTTGTGACAAAAGAACCAAGGTCCTTCAGTCTCTTAACCCAGCCTGGGTGGAATATTACCAGCAACAATGGTACTTTGCACAGTATTGTACAACTTTTCGCCATGTGCAAGTCACAATAATATTTGCAATAAGTAACGGTAAAAAAGGCAGCAAAAAAAAACGGGCTAATACAAAATATTGAAAGATATGGGAAATAAAGAATGATAAAGTGTAAACAGTGGTGATAATAAAGTAAAATAAAAAGCTGAATACACTCCACGGGTGCATTTCCCGTATGATTTGGACCACGGAAGCCCACCTGCACGGGTCCGGCGACCTGTAGCCGTGTTTGTGTCACTGGGACCCGGGAAGCAGCGACGATGTCCTCCTGACACCGATTTACAGCGATCCCTCCAGATCCATAGACTTGTGTTCTCCCCGAAGAAGGAGCAGCGTGACGAACGTCTTTGACCGTTCGAGCTTTTTAATGCTTCTGAAACGGGCAGGAACCCCAAGGAGGAGAGGACCGCAGTCGGGAGGCCACAGCCGTGTGAGGAACGCCAAGTGGTTCGCAGACAGCCAGCCGTAACTGGGGCCCACGTTGCTGAGGAGAGAGTGAAAAAAATCCCGGGATTTCACTGTAAAATTACCTGTTGAGTTAAATTAATTACCTGTGTCTGGGCGGCGAAGGTTGGGGTTTAGCAGGACTGCACCTTTTTTTTGCCTTTAATATTTAATTTACTTTTTAAAATATTATTTTACCCTTTGAAGGACCGATGAAAACACACTTCGCCCCGTCTGCGTGTATGCTTGCACGTGACCGGTAAACACGGCATGTGTTTATGTTCACACCCATCCACACCAACCCAGCGGTCATCCGAGGTGCACCATTTAGCGGGCTCGTTGCTCCGGGGCCGAGCTGACCCGCGTGGACTCTCCGGGCGAAGCGCCCTCCGCCATTGCGAACCCAGCTGATGCCGTAAATGTCACTGACTGTCAGGCGCTCTCGCGGCGGCTGCCCTTGCCGGGGAGGAAAGTGCCGATGTTGCAGATCCCGCCTTTGATTTAGACACTAAAGGCAGCTGAACAGCAGAAGCACTGAGGCATGAAGGTAAATTCTCATAATTCACTGCCGAAAGGTTAGCCGGCGCCCGCCTGCCTCCCAGTGTTAGTTACTAACAAATGTCACCTGATTGAAATAAGCACCACTGCCTGCGTGTGTCCCCAGTGTTCCCTTTTGAAACTGATATTTTTATTTTTGCACCAGGATCAAACACAAAGTAAATCTACCCAGGAGTTCTGGAGCAGTTCCTCCATCCATGTCCACATTCTTAGAGCCTGGGCTACTGAGCTCCATTCCCTCGGTCCCATCCTGCCGCTGCACGATCGTGGTCCCAGACTGAGTATTTCTCCCTTAATCTCCACCCCATCTGCCCCCACCTTGTACCTTCAGTCATTACTGCACTGGCACGATCATTTACCCATTTAGAGAGCTGGGTAGATTCTATTGTACCAATTGAGGGTTGTACAGCAGAAGGTGGGATTCAAACCTGGTTCCGCTGCATGCAAGGCAGCAGCTCTGATCACTATGCCCCCTGCTGCTTGCATGACGGTTGTGTTGCATGAGCAGCGCGGGTTTTCCAGGGGCTTTTCAGGAAACCGAGGTCAGAGGGCCATGTCCGCACAGGAAAGTTCATCTTGGGAAGAAGCTCACATAAAGCTCAACACAAGGAGGGCAGAAAACCTATTTTAGGTTCATTTCCCCCCCTATTTTTCTCCCACCCCCCACATCACCCCCCCCGACCTAAAATTACTCCAAGTGCTAAATGAGTCCTTCACACACAATTGAAAATACTACATAAATTTTACATGACAGTTTTTTCGTTCATTACGGATCATGAGTTATTAGCTAATTTGCTCCATGAAATTTGCAGTCAATTTGAGTGAGCTGGGGTGTCAGCAATGAGCTAAATGCAGTGTGTGTTTGATGTCGGCGGTGGAGGGGCAGCGGAGAGGCATCTGTCCGATACAACGCGATTGTGTGCGTGTGGGGGGGGGCAGACAGATGGGGGAGTCTGGTGGACTGGGGGGCATGATCTTTGTTCCCTCAGTCGGGGATGTTTCACACAGTTAATTCCATCCTCGTACATTTAGGAACCGCATTTCATATTTACTTTCGCTGGCGGAAATTCTCTTTATTACACCTGACGTCCATCTTTGTGCTGCCAAGTGGAAATCTGGCACTGCTTCCTGGCCGCAGGTTTGAGGGAGTGCGATGTGCATTGTGTATGTGTGCATAGGTGTGTGTGTGTGTGTGTGTTTTTAGGGGGGATTTGGACAGCCAGGCTGTCAGGCACCCGCCATTCTGACAACGCTGCTGGTATATTTACAGTTGGCCGGGGCGAAGGCTTCATCAATCTTTGAGCTGAACGGGGGCCCGAGCGCTCCCCCAGCACCTGCGCTCCCTCTCAGCTGCTGACCTGGAAAGCTGCCCCCGGCACTACCACCACCGGCCCCCAGCTCCCACCTCTGCCGAGGGCTGCCCTTTGCTTTCCCAGCAGCCCCTGCAGTCAGAACGCCCATCGAGGGCTCTCGCGGGGTTCTGATCAAGGGGGCAGACCAATCGTGTTCCTGTCGGCTTTCCACTTTGTCGGACGTCCTTACTGGTGTTACATGGGGGCACCGTAATTTCCACGTCACCGTCTCCTTCTGCTTCACTTAGAAAAGTAATAAAGCACGATAATAGCACGGCCTGCGCTTTCCAGCTGTGCAAATAGTGGCATGCTGATGCTTATGAGCCTCCCTTTCAGTGTCTCTCTCTCTCTCCCTTACATTCACGTGTCCCCGGTGTCCGTGTCACTGATATCCGCACCCTAAGATTCTGAGCATCTCTGACATGTGTCACATTTCATGTCGCAGTGGAAAGGTGGAGATGGTGAATCCAGTGAAGGTGTTTGGATCAGACTCCAAACGGCGGGCTGTGGATGGAGCAGCACAGACATTTAAATTTACGCTGGAAAATTTACGCTGGATTTAGTCCTTTTTTCTGGCACTTTCTTCCAGAGTGACTCGTAATATTAAGTAGCACCTCGGCTCTTGATGTTTCCTTGAGAAATGGAGCTTAATGAAACAGTTAAAGGTCATTGTTAGGTCATTGCACGAACGGAGCTGCAAAAGATAATACAAAACAGGTTAGTTATCCCCTTAACAATCGTGAATAAACACAGAAAACAGTCTACTTTATCGATAAATGTACAATTCTAATAACAAATTACTCAAAGGGCATCGCTGGGTAGATACCTTGAGATATCACAGCAGGAAGTAGGATTCAAACCTTGGTACTCCGAGTCCAAATGATCCGAAATGTTACGGCACTTCTGGCCATGATGTCACCTGCTGCCCCACCAGACCACTGAATGCTGGCAGAATGAGCAAATTTGCTGCCTTTGACAACCTTGGCAGTAAAGAATTTGTTTGTCCTTCTATTTCTCTCTGTTTGTCTTGACCGAAATAAACTGGTGTGTATTTTACCCCCACCTGTCACAGCCCAGCTTCGAGAGTGTCCCGGTGCTCTAGGTAACTCAAAGATGGGGAGGGGGATCTGATCCAGGCCTCTTGGCTGGGCTGCTCTTCTGGAACGTGATAAACGGCAAAGGTGCTTTAAGACAGGACGTGTGTGTCATTGCGAAAGGCTTCCTTGTTCACCCTCCACAGTCGTGCTGCGGCGTTCAACACGGTCCATTGGCGCTGCGCTCCACAAGGCGGGCAGCGCGGTGTGCGTTTAATCTTGTCTGGTGGGAGCGCCCGTAGCACCTGCTGCCTGTTTAGGGTGCAAAGATAGGGATGCGCCTGCGTCTCCTGGACGGCTGCGATGGCAGCACGCTACCGACCCCCGCTTAGCGCTCACACATGGTGTGTGACGAGGGGTCATTTCCCTGACTGGCGGTGCATGCCACCGCCACCGCTGCCCCGGGGGCACGGCTGAACCTGCCAGGCGGACAGGAAATTACAGCAGGGACCTGGAACTGCCCTGGATCCTCACAGCAGCAGGGCTTCAAAGTGGTGGAGCGGTGACTCTACAGCCTGGCAAAGACTCAGTCATCTGGCCAAAGCATTGAGTTACAGCGTCCTCTATAGCCCCCGCACTTAGCATATATACTCTATTGACCGTATGGTGCATGGGTTCAACATGGCTACCTGTTATTGTGTGAATGCAGGACAGATGTTCGGGTGAACTAGCACAGGGCTGGGATTCACACAGATGACCTTCAGATGGCAATGACCACTACAACACTGTGTCTCAACATGTGTTCATACATTTTGTACAGGTTCAGATATAACCTTGACATGGTTCTCGATCAAGATCCAGATGTCTCATCCCATTGTCTCACTCCCCCTCCCGCTTTCCCATTTACATTTGTTCGGCCAGCAGACTAAGGGATGCAGTTATAGTGCTTAGATTCACTAGACTAAACACACTAAGGTCATTCATTCAAATGTATCTACACAGTAAATCAGAGTAACACACAATGACGCGCACTAAAGGCAATCAAAAGTGACAAATCCATAATGTGAAACATGTGTCTTTGGACTGTGAGCAGAAAGAGGAGTACTCGGAGGGGGCATGCAAACTCAACTCAGACTGAGCAGGGATTGGACCCGCATCTAATCACACAACGCGGCTCGGCCGTGCCGCTTCTGTTCGAAGCGCCGTACGGTTTATCCCCGTTGTCCTTGGTTCTCGTAGTTTACGGAGACCTTCCACAGACCTTCAGCCAGTTCTGCTGAGGTTTTCCCCTGGGTTCTCTACATAGAAAAAGTTCCTCTTCAGCGAGTCTGATATTTTGGCTCCAAGGCCGCCCAGCAGAAACGCCCTTCTCGTCGCTGTCTTCTCATCTCATTTTGCTTTCCCGCGTCGCGAAAACGGCAGCGCTCTTGAGTTGGTTTCCTCCAAATCGCTGTTGTTTTTTGGATGGTGGAAGGGGAGCAGAGGAGCGTCCCAATATCCCAGCGCCAACTACCGCCCCCTCGGGGACATTAATCCCCCAATATGCACGTGTGCGGCATGCCTCGGGAGAGAGGTGCCGCTGAGACACGCCGACACGCAGTTGCACTGCAGCCGTGCAAAAATTGCAGCCTCAAATGATGGGAATCTAATTCATGCGTAGCGTGGCGGGAAACAGTGGCTGCGTGGTGGTGTGTGCCTGCGTGGCAGGGGGTTTCTGGGCGGGGGATGGAAGGCAAGGATTCGGGGCTCCTAATACTCTAAATTGCTGATACACATGTAAGCAAATATTCTCTCAAATTATCATCCCCAGAACAAGTCCTGCGACAGAGGCAGCTCCTTATTTAAGATGCTGTCGGAGGCGCGTTTTCGCTGCTGTCCTAATCTGCACCGACGACCGAAACTCATGTACCGTCCCCGACACACAAAGTACTTCATAACTCCCGTTGCCGTGTATTTTCTTAGGTGCCTTCTGACCGGTTGTGGCCTTAATCAATGATCCTCCAGTTTATTTGGAAAAAAGCGGGAATGTTATTTGCGTGCGCTTCACAATGGCATACATTGCTTATGGAAAACACAGTGGTCTCCATGCTTTCCATCACGATGTGTTCATTCATTTCTTTTATCCAGAAAAATAAAAGCATTTGCACATTCACACATTCAAATTTAGGCATTTCTGAAAACACGTTTCCTGGTAATGGGCAGCAGGTGGCATAGTGTTTAGAGCAAAAGGCCTAGAAATTGGACGATCCTGGGTTTCAATACGTGCCGCTGCCGCATTACCCTTGAGCCAAGTACTTGCCCTCAATTGATGCAGTCAAAATTACCCAGGAGTATCACTGAGTAAATATGAGTAAGTAGCCTAGCGCGCACACCTGACATTGTAAGCCGCCTTGGACCGGGGTGTCAGATAAATAAATAAAAACAGAGCGGGCTCATATATTGCCGTGGATCTGTCATCAGGTACGCTGACAACCCATCGAGACAATTAGCAGTCGAGCCCCAGCCCCTGCCGAGCAGGCCAGAACACCAGCTGTTTACGCTCTTCGGTCGGGGGAGGAAGTTTGCACACCCTCCAAACACGCGGGGAGCGCAAACACACGTTTCTCTCCAGACCACCTTCATTTACGGCACGGGCCTCATTTCACGTGTTTAACGTTTGCGTGGCTGCCGTGACGTCCCCCCCGTCTGATGCGACCACAGCGGACGACGCCGCCTGTCCGTTTTTGCCGTCCCCTGTATTTTTCTGCACAGCTGGACTTTGGTGGACGGTCCAGTCACCCGATGCGCGTGAGCCTGGGCTGTAATTAGGGACGGCTGGCCGCCGCGTTTCCTCAGGTAAAGGAAGAATAGATGGAAGGAGGGGGTGTTGATGGGGGGTGGGGGCTGGCGGCGGGGAGCGCTCCGTTATTTTTTCACAGGGGGCTGGGAGAAGTTGTCAGGCGGACCGTGTGAGCTGGCGAGATGATAATGTGGCATGACACTTCTGAAATGAGACACTGGTTGCCATGGCAAAGAGGCAGGAGGGACAGTCTCTCAAGAGGCCCAAATAAAACAAGCTGTAAATGATGTTTGATTAGAATTTGGATCATGTAACCATTGGGGACAAGCCTTTTGTCAGCTGCTCGCGAGCAGCGGCCTTTTGCAATTCTTCACAGGCTGTCTGCCGGGGCCCATTCTCTCTCGCTCGCTCTCTTTCATTCGCCTGCCGTTCTGTAGCCTTACCTTTTTTTCCAGACTCCCCTTCACAGACTATAATCCTTTTCTCAGCACCACATGTGAATAAGGCAAATTTAGAGAGGCGACTTTAGGTGTAAATGAATCTCCTGTTGTGGCTCGCCTTGCGGGAGGGGAGGTTTTCTGCGGTCTTCCGTGGCCGGCTGTCGGGACGGAGACCGTGGCGATGCGCTCCAGGTGCTCCGGGCACCGTGTTCGAGAGAGGGCATCTCTCTCGTGAAACACGCTCGCTTTCTTGTGATGACGGCTCGTCCCGCACTGCTCTTTCTGCTGCGGCGAGAGACACGGCGGTGTAGCGCCAAGTGAGGTTGCGGTGCTCTGCAGGCCAGCGCGGTATAGTGCCATGACCCGGGGCGTATGCAAAATCGCACGTCACGTAAGAGTGGCAAGCATGACCGTGGCAACACACCGTGTCTGGGGTGTGTGCTTGTGTAGAATCAGTCCACCGAGCGGGCTGCAGTCCATGTAGGACCTGAAACATGCCCGAAGGTGACGCATCGGCGAGGTACAACGGAGAGGGGGAGGCCCGCGTATCTCATCACGGCTGTCGGAGACAATGGAGGTGAGGCCTGAGGAAGCGGAAGCCGACTAAGTTTGCTCTTCTCTGTAGGCTGCGCCGAAACGCGGCTCTGTGTTTTGCCAAGGGCTTAGTGGCCCGGGGGGGTGCAGTTGGAGGGGCTGTGCGTTGTATTGTAAATAGTGCATTAGAGTGTGACTTGTCTGCACCCCGTGCCTGCTTGTGCGTCGCGCCCATTCTTTAATTTAAAACTTCTGTAAGTTATTTGCCCAGCGGCCTGCATAGCTGCCACCTCTTCACCTCCTCGTCTCTGCTCCTGAAATATCCCATTAGCGGCGGAGCACGGGGGCGCCTGCGGGCTTCTGTGTACATAGCAATGCCCCCAGAAGCTGGTAGCTGAAGGCTGGGGGGCAGCTGTGCCCTCCTCCCAGAACCAGGCTCTGTCTGAGCTCCCCGCGCCACACCCCCCGCAGAGGCCTGGCTAAAGCAGGCAACAGGCTGGCGTGGTGGTTAGCGGGAGGGTGTGTGTGTGTCGTTCTCTGGGCAGGAACCCATTTGAAACCCAGGGGACACAAGCTCTGCAGTGTGAGGCAGCGAGATGCACTTACTTCCACCATCGGATGTGGCCTTCAGATAAAATAACCCGGTGGCCAGAGGTTGTGGGGAGGACAGGGTGGTGAGCGGGCAAGGGAAGTGGTCGGTGAGCGATGCTGTGCCGCCTCTCTGTATCCTTTAATTATGGGGCTCCCCAAAATACCATGTCCCGCAAATGTCTCCTTACATCCTCCGACGGTGCCGGGTGGCTCCCCTTCCACTCCGTCTCTCCGCCTCACAAGTAATGAACTGCTTACCAAGGCTGAACTAATCAAGTCTGACTGCTCTCTGTCATTGTCAATTACGCCATGGCCTCCCCTCCCAGAGGCCCGCTGGAGACCATTCTATAGCTACAAATTGAAAAGTAATGTGTGGAAGGGGCTGGAATCAGATACAATTCCTGCCGTTATAGCTCTTTGATTTTTCCCCGGCTCTTAAAAGGCTGCCTGGTACAAACTTTACAAAACAAGGCGCAACTGGAAGAATGCAGATTGATTTTGTGTCGGCCGCCGTGCGACGTCGCCGCGTATTCATATTCCGGGAGCCTCTGGTGCCGATTCCGAGGCGGTGAAACGTCGACTTTTGGGGGCGTCGGCAAGGCCCGCCGACGGCAGGGTCTGCAGCGACAGCTTTGGCAGAACAGCCATAGCGTAGCGTAGCGTGTGTGCTTTGAGCCGCAGGGTTCGTCCCATCCGTTTGAACGGCTCTCCCTGTGTGTTTGGCTAATCGATGGCCAAACCTCATCAGCTGCCACAACAGCACCACACAGAGAGCAGGAGGTAACCGGGGGCCACTCAGAGACCTACCCATCCCGACTCCAACTGTGCCCCGACCCGCACGTCCACACTGCCAGCGGATTCTCGCTGCGGGTGGGTCAGAGACACAGACAGCACAGTGCTGTACAGCACCGCATGTACTGGGTTTGGACGAGTGAGACAATTTGTTGGTTTTTTTATCTGTTCAGCTTGATTCACGTATTAATCGTACTGAAAGAGCTCTCGTATATCCATACTTGTGCACGTTTTAGCATTTCTTCCCATTGCGATGCTTGACTTGCTTTTTGCTTTCTCATTCCTACCATTTGAATGTTTACGTCTTTATGCTTAGTTGACACCCTGATGACACACAGTGATTTGTCCATCAATAAAGCTGGGTAATTTTTTTACCGTGTCGCCGTAGGGTATGTGCCTTGATCGAGGGTTCTACAGCAGGAGGTGGGATTTAAACCTGAGACCTTGAAATGCAACACAGCAGCTCTCACCCCCATTATCAATTAAAAAAAAAACAAAGTCTGCATAAATGAACGCTGCTTTGGTCTGAAGTTCAGGTGTTCCTTGTCCGTGTAAATGCAACTCTGTATTCATCTTAATACATAATGTTACCGGCACTTTTACTAGGTAATTAATACTAGTTTATTCCAGTGACACGTCCGTGATCTGAAAGTATGGCGTGGCATTTAGATGCTATTTTCTCTTTTTAATTACTTTTCTAATTTTTCGACTGACCTCAGGCCGGATAGCGAGTTGGGAGGTGATTTCGGATGCGAACCCCGGTGACTTTCCCGCCGCTGCCCCCGCGGTTTTTCGGGAGCCGGAACAGCGCTCCCGTCGGCGAGGCCACGGACCCTGTCTGTGTTGCCTTGTCAAGCAGACAAAGACAGGCAAGCGGGACCCATTCTGGTGCACACAGCTCTTTTGTGTTGTTCCCTCACCTTTTTTTATTGATAGGGAGACGGTTCCCGAGCGAGTGTTTCTGCGAACATGCGGCGTTTAGACAAGGGCCACACTTTGCTCTCCTGAGAGACAATGGAAAGCACAGCGCTATTGTTTTCCTGCTCGACGTAGCCTGTCAGTCTCCCCCATGTGTGTATCGGGATCGAGGACAGCGAGTTTAGTGTGCTGGGGACCGTGTGCAGTACCATCCGGATGTGGCTAGTTTGAGACGCAGCTTGAGGAAAAATAATGTGCTGTGTGTGTGCCTGAGTGTGTGTGTTTGCGTGCCGGAGTGTCTCTGTCTCTGTGCGCACGAGCACACACACGGACACACACACACCTGCACACGATGGCGCTGCAAGTTGGCGAAGAGGGAGGGCATCTTAAACTTGACTTATGTTGTGTTCGAATCCTTGGAGAGCTGCCCGTGTGACTCCCAGCTAGGCAGGAATGGACACCTTCTCTGTTCATTTAAAAACCCATGAGAATATAACACACTTTCCTTTTTTGTGTGCTTCCAGCTATGTTATTTAAAGTAATTAACCTTAATTTGCCAAAAAAAGAAAGAAATCTTTATTAGACCACTGCCTCTTAACTGGAGCTCAGGCAGACTGAAGTCCATCTCCCGGTGCTCCTAATGGGGTCTCCATTTAATCAAAATTCATCCATCAGATTTCAGTGTTGAATCATCTTTTAATTGGAAGTTACATTCTGGTTAATAGTTTTATAATTCACAGGCTCTAATAGTTGCACCGCTGGGATCCGCTCCATTTTCTGCGGCCCCCGTGCTGCGCTGCGGCGGCCTCGGCGCTGCACCGCGTGTCTCCGGCCCCGGTCCACCGGCCCGCAGAGGCACCCGCGTTTCTGCTAATAGCGGGACGGAAATGAGGTCATGCTGCCCGAACGGCGGGTGGTGCAGGAGGGGGCCTCGCGGACCACCACGGGGCCTAGATACGGTCCTGATGAGAATGGGATGCACGCTGCTTCTGTGTGTGTGTGTGTGTGTGTGTGTGTGCTATAGGCATCAAATTTGGAACAAATCAATAATTTGACACACTGCAGACTAAGAATAGTTGCGTCTTGCATGAACATCTTATAGGGAGTAAGGGGGAGCTGTCATCAGCAGTGGGTGGATGGGGTGAACCAGCATATTTCGGTCTCTAGTGCGAACCCACAAAAATAGCTTGGCAATGTTGACTGCTGTTAGCGTCCCCTGTCTGAGTCTTACATGGATTCAGACACTATTTTTTAAAAATAATAGTAAAACCTCATTTAACATCTTCATCTGACACTCTTCTCCGCAGCAACTTGCGGTGATTATATTCACAACGAACTCAACCGACTAATTTTCCCAGGGTACTTTAGGGCGAGAACTTTGCTCAAGGGTACCCCCACACCGGGAAGCAGAGCTCGAATTTGCGACAGTTGCGTTCGGCGGCCGAAGCTCTAACCACTACACCACCCGGGTCTCTTTTCTGAAGCAGGAAAATGATGTTAGCAATTCCATCACCATTATTACAGTAATGCTAAAATTTAATTTAACCCTTTTTTACATTTTTTTCCTGTATAAGAAGGTCCCAATAATTCCTATACAGGAAGGCATTGGTAATTCTAGGTATTAGATGGAAATGCATACATTTTAATACAGAATCATGTTTGATAGAAATATGTGCTTGATCCCTGTTACTCTTGCAGCCTCATGTGAGTAGCATTTCTGCTTTTTTTTCTGTTTCTCAACTTATTCTTGGACAAGTTGGCCGGCATCTGTTTCTCCTAACATACAAAATCTTGCTAAATCAAAGTGGTTGAAGGCAGAATAGTCACAGCGCTCCCTGTAAAGTGTCTGCGTGTTTGACACCACAGCAATGTTAGGTTTGGAAGTAAATATGCCCATTTGTAGAGCTGGGTGGCTTTTACTGTACGAGTTCAGGATAGGGACAGGGTCGGCGTGGATTTCAACCCCACTCTTTTTATTATAAGGAGCAGCTTCAACCGCTACGCCACCTGCTGCTCCCCGCAGTGCTGTATGAGAACTAAAGAACAGTCGTGTTGTTTCTAATGAAAGCAACAGTTAAAAACATCAGTTATTTTCCTCTGCCCAATTACCTAAGCGATCGCAAGTGTAATTTTTTTCATTGCGTCAATATCCTCAGAGACGGTCCATAATAGCAGCCTCATACAGAACTGTCAGAAATTCTCGCTCACAAGGGAACAAGTTGACTGTTGCTTCGATTTGCATAGATTCTCCCGCGCTGCCTTTTCTAATTTATTCTATTTATTTCCATGTAGTCATCGGTTTCGCACAAAACGACCAAATGTGTGTGCTCCCCGGGAAAAGGCAAGAGAAGGAGAATCTGAAGCAGGCCAACCTGGCGCGCGGCGCTCACACAATAGAGCCAAATTTCATGGTCTCTTTTTCACGGAATTTTAACGCAGATGAGAAAGGCAATAGGCTTTTGTGTAACCGTCACACATATGGGCAGGAACAATGCAATATTGTAGTTTTCATTCCCCTAAATGTGCGCACAGAGGGGCTATCAGGCTGCAGCCACGCTAACTGTGATCGGCGCACCGGGTCCAATCATTCACAGGACGCGGCCCATCGAGGCGCCACCGTGAACCAGCCACCACATTCCTACTAATCTGCACCTCTCTTCTTTTTATTTAACTCTTTAAGTCATCTTTCACATTTATCCATGCATTCATTTCCACTATTAGTGCACACGTTCGGCTTTCCTCTTGTCCACCTACAGCAAACAACACAGTGTATAAATCTATGGTCTTATATCGCCTCTGTGATCAAAATAGCATTGTTTCCCAGAATAATTTTAGTTACACAGGAGTGGTTTCAGAAATCATTTTGTTTTTTCGCTTTCTAATCGTATGGCTGTACTTGGGCCACATTAAGGAAATTTGTTTCACGTGTGTATGCGTTTGGGGATGTGCAAATGTATTTACACCAGTATTCCACTGAACGTAGTGCACAGTAGCTACTGATACCGAACTGGAAAGAACAAAGGCGAGTGCCGCTCGGCTCGACTGCCTTCTTTTCATTAATACAGCTTGCATGCAAAATGTAATTGTCAACTTAGAGAATCTTTGCCCTTTTTAAAAAAACAAAAAAAATTATCTAAGGAATGTGGATATGGGTACCTTTATCTTTCCCTCACAGCTATTTTATTTACACTGTAAGTAAAGCATGAATTCAGTTATTTAACTCTTACCATTCCTTTTGGAATACAATATGATGCGCATCTATATATCCATCCATCCATCCATCCATCCGTCTATCCAGCTATTACTGCTTACTGCTCTGGTCAGGGTCACAGCGGTCTGGAGCCTATCCCGGAATTAACAGCAACGAAACTACAATCTGGATGGGACACCAATATATTACCAAAAAATTCCCATCTCATATCTAAAAATATGTTGAATTTTAATATGCATGAATTTTAAAAAAGCATTTTACATTTATTTATCTGATGCTTGTCTCTAAAGGAACATTCAGTGTGCAGCTACTTACAAATATTTATCCAGCTGGGCATTTCTAATAGGAGAAATTATATGGCAAATGCCTTGCTTTAGGGTACTCCTGTAGGAGGTGGGATTCAATCCAGAGTTATTCAAGCACAAGATGCCTCTAACCACCATACAGCCTGTTGCCCCCACTTTGTGTTTGCACAGTATGTGACATGTTTATATGTCCCTGTTATTTAATGTATTACAATAAAATAATAGTATATATATTTTTTTTGCAGTGAATTATTGTGTTGGGTTTGCAACACTTCAACATTGCACTGTCAGCGTAAACATGTCCGAAAAAGACATGTGAAGGTCATGTGACACGGGTGGGATTGGTGTCACAAGTAACAATGATTCGTTTCGACTTATAGCCAGACCTCAGTGTGCGCCGACGTGTTGTCGTGCTTGTGTAGATGTTCACAGAAGATGCGCTTTCCAACAAGATGATCCCAGTCTTTACCTGTACCCCACCATGCCCCCGCTCTGTGCTTCACTCCCTTTCTGGGCCACTTCCTGTTGCTCCCAGTCTGGTTGTGGATCCTGGGTTGTGACCCGGGTGGCCTGTATTCTCTTTATTCACTCCTTAGACGCCCCATCTCTTGACACCATGACTGGCGTAGCCGGCAGTCTGAGATGCTGAGCAGTCCAGCTCCCTGAAAACGCGTAAACAGCAGTCAGCATGTCGGTTGCTGCCGTATGTCGAACTCAGCAGTGAGCAGTGTGTGTGGGGACTGATCTGGACACATACAGGAGACGGAGCAGAAACACAGCTCACTTTTTCCTGCTGACTCCCAACTCCAACTCAACACCACAGCCCTCCCCCTGCACGTGTGCCACTCAGTCTATCTATCCCTCTGTTTCTCTCCTCAGTCCCAGCAACAAGGACCCAATTTTCCTTTTTAGAAGTGTGTGTTGCGCAGGGCCAGCCTGGACTTGTGTCACCCCCCCCCCCCCCCCCCCCCCCCCCCCCCCCNCACTGTCCCCACCCCTCCTCAGCAAGGGTGGTGGGCCACACTCGGCTCCGGGGCTGTAGGGTAATCTTTCACACCAGGCAGAGGGAACCAGTGGAGGGTGGAAATGAGGTTTTCAGCCCTGCTCCCCCTCCCATAACCCCCACCCCCCCCGCTCGCCTGGCTTTGTACCCGCTGCCCCTTTACTTTTCTCCCTGGGATGTTTTTACCTCCCTGCCCCCGCCTTCGCAATCATCTCCTTTCTTCATCTCTGTTTAACCCGTAACATTAATAAGCTGTACATCTTCCTCTCTATCACATCACCTAAGAAAATATATACTGAAAAATGTAACAATACTTATTAAGAATGATTCTCCCCCGTGCGGTGACCTACGCTTGCCCTCTAGGGGTGGAGACAGATTACTGCAGCGCCGCTGGCTGATTTGAATGTTGGGTGGGATGTAGGGAAGAGGAGCGCCTCACAATGGGCCGCGCTTCGCCATTCCTCACCACGCCTCGTGTGGCCGCCCGCACATTGTAATAGTTCACACGCTGCACTGCTTTCCCGCCGATAATGAAAGCTATTCTCAAGAAGTTTCCACTTGACTGTTCCTCCTGAATGCCCCATACAAAGTGGCTTCAATTTAGTATATCTTCTCTGTTTGTTGTTTTCTTTCCACAGTTCAATTTGCATGGTGTGTGCGTGTGTCTTCCTTACTCCTTTATTTATTTATTTCGCTCGCAGAGATACCTTGAAGCAAGGTGCTTTATGGGACGCGGGCGACTTTGTGAGAGCAGTCGTGTTTGCGTTTGGGTGCCCGATCCCCGCGTTGCGGTGCCCCGTCTCAGATGTGGCAGGAGGTGGATGTGTCACAGCTGCCCTTCCTGCCGCAGTTTTGGCTGTTTCAAGCGCACGTGTTTTAGACGGAGAAGGGCAGCGCGAATACAGGGGGCCCTCAACTTACAAACACAACTGGGACGAAAGTCTGTTTGTAAACTGATCAGTTTGTAAGTCCAAAGTCGCTTTTACTACTCTGTCATAATTAATAAAGCTGGTAATAAGTTAATAAAAACAATGGTAATGCTAGTGAGTTACGCTCTTTAAAAAACCTACCAAAAATAAACATAATGTCAATGAATATATACATAAAGGTATATTTGCAAAAAATCCTTGTAAGGCTTTTTATTATTTATTTCATGATGCGATGTAGCAAAAAAAGTGCACTTGCCCACATCTTCTTAATCTCCTTCAATGTCCCCCCATCTCACCAACTTCTCCTCCATCCATTTGTTTCCTTCATGGCCGCCTTCCTTACCGCGTCCATCGTTCTCTGTCTGTCTCCCCTTCCTCTCTCCCTGTCCTGCTCTCCTGCAGCTGACAGCACTGGCAGAGACAGAGTGTTGACACCCAGCTTAAAAGTGGCTGCCCCTGTCCTGAAGCCTCACGGCTGGGGAAGACGGGCATCCATCACGGTGGCGGGAGGACGGGGGGGGGCGCTCTGCTTGTCGGCAGCAGAGGAGGAGCGGGAAGAAAGACGGGATGACTGGAGGAGGAGGATGAGGAGTAGGAGGACGAGGAGGAGGAGTGACACCAAGGTGCAAGGAGCAAGCAGAAGAGGGAGCCAGAGATGGAGAGCACCGCTCACCCTCCTGTCTGCGGGGCGGAGGGGGGGCATTAATCATTATTGGCGCGCACCTCCGTCCCTGACGCACCCTGACGGCCCTCCCACCCCTGAAATAAATCATAATTCCCCCACAATAGATCCCCTCTCCGCCATGCCTCGGAAAAGCGTGCTACTGCTATCGATTTTCCCTTTTTCTCCCTCTGCTCGACTCCCCCCCCCCACCAACAACCACTGCCAAATCATTATGAAACATAACTGATATGAAATTCATAGAATACTAAATAAACTTTATGAGGCCCCTGTACTGTGATTTTTTTTTTTTTTACTCCTTTCTTGATGCACGCCGGTGCAAGGAGCACAAAAAAATGAGAACTAATGATATAAAAATTACAAAGCGTGCTTGGTGCTATTATACTTGTATTGATTTGTTTTTGAACCGCAACTCGGCATATAGGAGCCGGTGGAGGAGATTATAAATGGCGCAGAAGAGGAGCGAATGACAGAAAGAGGGAAAGGAGTTTGGCGGTTAGCCTTGGCATTGTCCAGCGCTGCTCCTCAAAGCGTCAGCCTGGCTGGCTGTAACCTCTGAACCCAGAGCCCTTGGTGACCTTCCCTTCCTCCCCTAAACACCATTGGATTTAGCTGGGAGGCAGCCGTGTGTCACCGCGGCTTCTCCTCAGCCCGTTCCTCTCCTCGGCAGGGCCGCTAATGCCCCCGAACAATGGAGTGACAAATTGCCACTCGTGATGATATACCTCACATCTCCTGTGTAATAGATCTAAATTAATAATGCCTAATGTTGGACCCATTTCACATATTCACAAATGTTTCATCTTGTGGCTCTTTAGCCCCTCGTCTAATCTGAAGAACATCATTATGTTTAATAAAGTGGGTTACGGTACTTTAAAATAATTTTTAAAAACTATAATAACAAAGCAAACTGTATTTATCTTCAGTATAGAGTTATATTTGTAAAATAGCCACGATAGAAGAATAGAAGCTTAGAGAAGAATAACAGAAAATCTGAGTTAGCCGACGCCTAGCAAGCACCAGCGCTGGGAACCGTGTCCATGTGTTTTTATGCGCTTTGGCCGGGATGTTTATTTTAGATGGGTGTTAGTGGCTAGTGCCCCCGCACCCCCAGCCCAGTTCGCCACCCCTCCACCCCAGGCACAGATTAGCGCCGTGCGGATAACTCAGCCACTTGACACGTGGCCGGGGCGGACGGCCGCGGGCCCAGCCGGGATGAAAGCCTGGTGGAGGGATATTAACATAAAGCGGAAGGGACAAGGGCGCTCCCGTCCAATTACTCTGCACCCTGTCTCCGCCGTCCGCGCACAAACAACAGAGGAGGAAAGGATTAATTGCCTTGGACTCTGCCCCCGCTACAGGCCCAATTATGGAAACATATTGGCTCCCAGTACCGCTGAAGCCACTGCTGTGCTGGGATATTGTGTGAAATTTCTAACCGCTTTCAGAGGTCAGGACGAGTAAGGTTGGATCGGTGTCTGCTGCGAAAGCGAGGGGTGGGGGTGATGGAAGGGGCGTGTGGGCAGGGGGGACAGGGGGCTGGTGGTGTGAGGGGGTGGTCAGCACGCTCTGTTTGTGGCGAGCCACTTTGGTTTTCTGCTGGACCTGCAGATCTGCCAGTGCTCATCCAACAAAGGTGTGTGTGTGTGTGGGGGGGGGACGCGTGGTTGGATTTTCGTTGCATTTGCAACCGGGTGGAAATGATTTTACAGGGGTGGTGTAATTTTGGACTGCATTTGTGTGACGTTCAGCTGGTACCGAATTATAAAATTCACAGATGAGTTTTGTACGTTGGCCGGCCGTGCTATTCCTGCTCTCATCGGTCTCTTCAACATATGTTGGTAGGCTACGGCATGCTCTCAGCTGTCAAAATATAAAAACGTTTCTGTGACAAGCAAGGTCTAGGGTTCGGGGACCCACTAAAGACGCCAGTTAACAATAAAATTCACATACCGGCAAATAACAAATAACAGCCTAAATCTTCCCAAAAAAGCTGATATGGGACAAGAGGAAAAGCCTGAGACAGAAGACCTCAAGAACCCTGTCGAACGTGCTCTCGAACCCAACCCTGCAACCTCCCTGCGCCAGCATCTCCCACAACCTCCTGCTGAGTTTTATACCGTGGCACATTGTATCGATAAACCCCCGGTTTTCCCTTTACCCCACGTGAAGTTTGCCTCTTGCCGGCT
Organism: Arapaima gigas; assembly: GCA_900497675.1. NCBI lineage: Eukaryota > Metazoa > Chordata > Actinopteri > Osteoglossiformes > Osteoglossidae > Arapaima > Arapaima gigas. The sequence continues at coordinate 217,009 of UFQX01000221.1, forward strand.
ACTCATCTTGTCACAGTCTCACACGCATCTTAGATCACTTTTGTCTTAATGACAAAATGTTATTTCAGCCTTAGTTGACACTGGCGGAGAGACCGGAAAATATTAAGTTTTACTAAGTGGAGTTTTGCAGAAATTTTGGAGGGGACCGAAAAATAGCAGCAGTACTAACAATTAGCAAATATTAGCATTTAGTACATTATTAGCACTACAGGTGTCCCTTGAGATACGAGGGAAACTTACAGGTTTTTGGATATACGAGTGAAATTTTTTAATACCCTGCACCAAGTTACGACCAAACATGAGCATGATTTTTAGCTTTTACCAGTAATAAGAGCCGTGTGTGGGGGAATTTAAGGTTTATACCATAATCATAATTACATTTTCGAGTTAAGAGATTTCACCTTACGGGCCGATTTCCAGGAATAAATTACTCATACCCTTACTCATAAGTAGGGGAAGACCTGTAGTCCCAGGAATTAGACACTAATACTGGAAGGACCAAAAATATCAGACAACCACTCAATAGTACTCAGCAAAATTATACACAAATATCAGGGGACCTAAAAATATTAGGAATAACGCTCCGTAGTGCTCAGAAGAGTTGTACACAAAATTTAGAGCGAGGCATAAAAATATTAGCGTTCAGTGGAATTATACTCAAATACCGGGGGACCAAAAACTGAACAACAGCGCTTAGGAATACTCAGAAGGGATGTACTCAAATGCTGGAAGGACCTAAAATGTTAGCGATAGCACTCGGAGGAAGTTTTACACAAATAATGGGGGTCAAAAAATATTAGCAATAGTTATCAGTAGTACTCAGAGGAGTCATAACTTATACAACTTAAAGGAGAAATGATAAGGAGGGCATCTTACACTTGCCCCCATCCCTATGGTGACACCTGTCCTGCTTAAGACGTGTCTCCTGTCGAACCGGAAACACAAACGGAGCTTCCACAAAAGAATCGGCCATTATTAGAAATAACTCTAAAAACTGGGAATTCGCTCCACTTTCCCTCAGACACTCACAGGTTTATTTATAATGTTTCCCTTCTCAACCCTCAGATTTGCACTTGTAGATTGCGGCCAACACTCACATTCATGTAAAAACACGTCTTATCGAGCTGGAAGGAGACTAATTTCCGTAAAGTGACAGGGAAGACGTGAGCTGTGAGACGTCTGTCTTTGAGGCCACGTGATGCCTCTTGTTAGACCAGTCAGAATAGCTACAGAATCTACTGCCAAAAACGGGGGGTCGGCAGCAGCTAGTGGCTGTTAGCAAAGTACCAGAACCTTCATGAGCTTCACAGATAGGTGCAAATGAGTAAATTCCAAAATGAGTTTTTCCCAGCATACACATTTACATCTGTCCCCAGCGAGTTCAAGTAGTGCCCTGAAATGAGAGGCAATGGATTGCCTCTCAGCCAAGGTTTCTGGATTGGAGTAAATCTAAATATAACTGAACCACGGCAACGAACCAAAGAACTTTGCCGGCGATTCTTCACAGCAGATGAATCACGTACGCACGATCGAAAAAAACTTGTTCACATTAAGTGCAAAAATAGAAATACCAGGTGATGACCCGTCCGTGTCTTGGCGGAGCGTTGAGCAGCCTCGAGTCATGCTTTAAGAATTCATGCGGTCTATTGTACTGTTGCAGTCTGTGGATGATGAAGAGCTGTAACGCCATTCCGGAAGGACCGCGCTGGCTGCCAGGCGGTTTGGTTGCCGTCAAGGCACCGTTCTTTTGTGTACTACCTGTAGTACCTACATTCACCGGTTGACATTCCCATTTCTTTGTACTCCACCGTAATGCAGTTTGCTACAATTGACAGTATGCAAAGCAAATGCGAAGATGGTTTAGTCGTCCCTCAGACTGGCTTCCTGTGCCTGTCTGTTTCAGGTACAAGACTCAGGTTACAGCTTACAAGACCATCAATGGACTCACTCCCAGATACCTCTTTGACCTGATCACTCGCTATGCCTCAACTAATCTGCTACAGACCTCCACCTCTGGCTGGCTAGTGTCCCCCAGGCACAGGGGGTCCAAAATCAAAAGCAATAAGGTTCCCAGTTTTGGCTCCAGTGTGATGGAACGAGGTCCTCGTACTCTCTACCAATTCTATATGAAGCTACTTATGCAAAACACCGCGGGAAAAATGGAGGTACCGAACTAATTGATTGTACAGCAATAACACGTCCGCCACTGTACCTCTCCATCTATCAGTAAAATGCACTTTTGCTTGCGATGAGCGCGTCCTTTCGCAGAAACGCGTCTGCTAAAGGAACACACATAAATGTGCGTGTGAGTGGTGGTCTGCGACTATGCCGGAGCAGCACGTGCAGCATATGCTAATCTCTCTGTCGCCGTGGCCATCGGCGTGGCCCTCCAATCTTTAATTGAGTTTCAGACTCTGTGCTCCCTCCTTTACGGCACACGGCCCCGCTCTCGCCCTCGCCGGTCGCTCTTCTAATGGGCCTGAAATAGGGAATTACACAGAGTAGCCGCGCGTGGAGCTGTTGCAGACGCTCGAATCGCTTCCTCGCCAGCCTTGCATCCCAAAAGAATATTTTAATTGCTATGCCGGACCGGAGGAACACTCCCGAGGAACATCATAACTCAGGGCCTCCTCTCAAGACAAGTCAGTGGCCACACAAAGTATTTTAATGCACGTTAAGTCAAAATATTAGCAAGATAAATCTGTACAAGAAGCCATTACAAGCACGATCAATCCATGAAATGAGCTTTCTCACCTTGAAGGGCTTTCGCTGCTCGGCCCCCAATAGCAATCTAGCGTCGCACATGCAAACGCGGTGACACGCGCGCCGTGTGGAGATGGGGTTGTGTGCACTAGAAAGAGCCGGTGCGCCCGGCCTACACGCGTGGCGCAAATTGAGCGTAAAAACTCGGGCTGAGGCTCCACCTGACTTGGCTGAGTCTTCAAGATGAGCTAATTACTTCTCAGTCTGGTTTCCTGGCAGATGAAAACATGGATTTATGCTGGTATAAGTCATGGCTGATGGAGAACTGATACACCTTGGCGTGTTGTCCAATTGTGCCCAAAAGGTGATTTTCGTTATAAATGCTCCTGTCCAATTGGACGAGATACTGATCTGTCAGCCCTTCGTTGAGCCTCATTGTCTATCTGTTGCTGGCAGGAAGAGTTTAGACATCCTAAACCTGGTATTGAACCGTGGAAAACCAACTGGTATTTTCTAATCAAGTTAGGAAATTCGCTTTTCTGGGCTCGGGGTTACTGATGTGGGCGCACGCGGACAGCACGCGTGGCACATTGCAGCTGGCAGGCTGACAAATGCAAACTTCATGAATTTTGAATTAAACCGCCACTTGATGAATCTCACATATGCTCTTCTCTCATCGCAGAGCAAGAGGAATCCAATAGAGCCATACATTCCCACGGAAGTGCGAGTGAAATGCGGGGTGAGGAAAAATGACTGCAGCGCTGCGAAGCGAAGGAGGCCGGGGCGGGGGGGCGGAGGCGAAGCGGCTGTACGCTCGCCCGCCAGTCCTTTGGAGCGGAAGGGAGCCCATTGGGCCAACTCCGTGACCCCTCGCCGAACGCCCTCCCCGCGTCTGCTTCGCGGCCGCGGCTCATCAGCCAGACAGGACAGACCTGGAGTAAATCAGCACCTGCTCTCCAGGCCCGATTTCCCCTGGGGTCCGCAGCCACGACCCACTCAGATCAGCTGTCTCGCCCGTTTCCAAATGGGAAAATCTCGGGACGCCCGCCGCAGCAGATGTCCGGCCTCTCAGCCGCAAGCGTGGAGGAATTGGACGAGCGGGTATTTTCCCCCCTGCCATAGAGGAGACCAGATTTCGCCAGCAGACTGAAGATTTCAAAGTGACCGGATGTAATGTTTAGATGTACTCTTTATATGCATACACAGAAGGAAAAAAGAAACACCGAATCGATTTATTGCCGGACAGAAATTTACAGGAAAAGGGTGTTTGTGTAGCAAAGTTGTGCGTTTTGTTACGCTTATCAATAAGTCGAGCAGAAGCTGCTGCACGCTCGTGGTGCGTCAGATTCTAAACTCTCGGGGCACCGCCTCCGCACATACTTATGACACTTAACCTTTTGTGTTCCTCCTTATTAGACCACTATTGCACAGTTCTGAACGCAAGGGTACGGAGAAGAGTGCATATGTACGGAAAAACTTCCCCGCTCACCTCCACGCGTCGAGGTGACTAAGCGTGCGCCTTACACCCCACCCCCGCTGTGCATAGTCTAATGTGAATAATGTTTCTTTGTAGTAATAAATGGAGTGCCATTTCCCACAATGGCAAAGTCAGGCCTGTATTGATTAACTCTCATCATCGACTCTGTGCTGCTCCTATGATTTATGATTGTCTGTTATTTTTACATTAGCTGTCAAATTCATCTTGTCTTCTGTGGTCAGGGTCGGCCTGCGCCAACGGTAAACATATTTAACTGGCTTACAGGGCCCAAGTGGCAGGTCTTGTAGTTTTGTTGGCGGGGTTTCCAGGGGTGTGTGGAGAAATACCTAGACCCCTTACCTGCCCCCCCCCCCCCCCGCANAGTGGCAGGTCTTGTAGTTTTGTTGGCGGGGTTTCCAGGGGTGTGTGGAGAAAAACCTAGGCCCCTTTCCTGCCCCCCCCCCCCCCAGGCATTACAAGTAACAATGTCCCAAATTATGAATGCTTCAGTTGTGGGCCTCGGCGCCCAAAGCTGGTAGTATAGTAGTTTACTACATGTGCTTGTAACCTCCCGATTGCTCATTCCCTGGGTTACAATGTAAGGTCCTGCTGTTCTACCTTTGGGGATGTTAGCCTAAAATACTGCTATAAGATATCCCGCTGTGTAAATGGGTGTAAGTCGCTTTGGATTAAGGCATCGGCTAAACTGTTGGGAATTCGGGAAAGGGTGATTTATGATTTGAAAAGAGGAATCCAGTACCAGTTTGAGGAGTTCCTCCTGTCTCAACTCTGTGTGCCCTGTGGTCAGATATGCTCCACCAAAGGTTGCCAGCAGATTCTGCGTCGACAGCAGGTCAACACACCTCCTGCAGTTAATTCTACATTCTCATGTCTTTTCTTAGGGATCATAAGCTGCTCTCACCCATTTAAACTGACAGTTGAGTAAATAGAGTTGGCCTTGTGCCGTGGAATAAATCCCAGTTTCTTGATCTCCTTCCTTTTTCCTGACTTTTTCAACCGCCTGAGCCAAGATTCAGTGTCACCTTGTTTCTCAACTGTGGATGTAGGTAGTACCATAGGTGCTGGGGCCTTATGCTGAAAGTAGCACAACTAATATGAGACGGACATATGCTGGGACAAGAAAAAACAGTCTGAGGGTCAAATATACTGGGATCAGTGAAACCGGTGTGAGAGTCACACGTTTCTGGAGCGGGGGATTCACATTTATGTGGAGATTCACATGCATTTGGACCAGTGCAACCGGTAAAAGGCCCACCAATATTTGCAAGCATGTGACCGAAAGCCTCCTACAATTTCTCTGAAATTCAATTAAATATATTGAATATTTTAAAAGCAGTTGTTTAGATTTGTTTACATGTAATTAAATTTTTTTCATGCACGGCTGAAACAGTGCCACGGTTAATTTAGGTCTCCCGATACGTGATTCACTGCAAAAGTTCTATGCAAATGTTCTCGGGCCTTTCCAACAGCAGAACATCTTTAATGGCAACGCATCTTATGGCCCTGACATAAGAATACAGCTCTCAATTTCAGCGCTTCAATTTCTCTCTATTAAGCAGGAAGATGGGAAAATCTGATTCCCCAGCAATTTTGGCAGATTTTGTACATTAATATAATTTTCATAATTTCCTTCAGCGCTGCGGTATGGAAGTGGGGGAATATATTTAAAAAGAAAATGAATAAGTAATATTTCTCCAAAGAGAAAAAAAGAAAGCTTTTTTAAAAAAATGACAGCTAGAAAGACACGTATTGGGCAGATATCTGCGCTTGTCTGTCTATTTATGAATCGGGATTTCAAAATAAAATTGGACATCACTGCTAGTCTGCGATCAGCTATCATTTTAAACACAGCGTCCGGCACTGTCAATTTGGAAGGCTGCTATTTCCCCCAGACCAGATCTAGCAGATGTCAAGGTACACGGCAATAAGTGATGGTAACCTCTTTTCTTCTGGGCTGTTTCCCCCCGGCCGTCTGCCTCTTTGCCCGGGGAGCTTGAAGCAATAATAACAGGCATGAGTGAGAGGTGTCCGGGGGACGGATGGCTGGTAATAGGGGGGCCCTGTCCGCCCTGATCCGGGTTCATTGAGATTCCATTATGGTTGTGGGTGTCGACGAGTGGCCCCGAACCCCCACCCCGCACTGGTTCGGCTGACACTTGTGCAAGATCGCCGCAAATAGGCTCTGTCATAGCAAACCGTTTTTTATATTTTCCAGAGACGTGAAGGTGAAGTAAATTAAACATATAATCGCCCCCGGAAGCCCTCAGCGAGCCGCTATCTCCCCGGTCCACGTGGCACCTCACGTCCGGCACTCTGACCGTCCACCTGCTTCTACTCCCTAACTCTGTCAAAAGACAAACTTTCTGCCTGCCAAACTCCCCTCCGTGCTTTTGCTTTGTCCCTGTTGTAGGCCTAGCGCTGCTCTCTGATAACACCCCTATTTTTTCTTCCGTCATTCGACCGCGACGAGCCGGGCGGCCGGGGGCCATCTGAGCCTGGGCTGCCGGCAACGCAAGTACCACCAAAAGCCACCCGCCGGTGTGAACGAGCCCCGTCTGGTACCTCGTGCTCCCTGCAGCGCCGGGACTCTGACCCCCCCCCCCCTTGTACAGCGCTGTTCGGATACGAACCCGACCCAGCCCGGAAACGGAGGGAAACCGGGGGAGCCGCCGGGAAGCGAGGCCCCGCCTCTGCGGCCGATAACACCTCGGCGCGCCGGTCTATCAGGCAGGTATTACCAGCCACAGACTGTAACCGTTAATGAAGCCGGCGTTGAGTTTATAAGGCGCTAAATGATGCAGCCCACTCCAGATAAACACGTCCTAAATAAACGATTTGCGCGGTAATTGCACTCCGCCGGGCTCCGCTAATAGAGTCGACTCCTCCGCCGAAAGGGTTAACTCCTTTCCGAAGGATCCTCTCACTGGCTCATTGCTTTCTCATTTCTTCTGAGATCTCGGCATTCCCTCGGTTATCTGTGTACTTAAAAAGAAAACCTAATTAGACAAAAAAAGGAGTTCTTTTTTCCTAATTAGGTCCTTAACATAATTAGCAGGTAATGTTAATAACCCTCTTTTAAAATCTATTAAAAAGCTGTTTGGAAGTAAGTGGCTGAGGAGGATGTCCTGTGGGCGGCAGGGCCCCTCGGAGAGTCAGAGGAGGGGAGCGAGCGAGGCGTGCCGGGATCACGGCGTTACAGCGACGGCCCCGCCCGGCGACGCGATTTACGTCGACGGCGTCGACAGGCCGCAGAACGGGGTGTGTTTAGGGTGCGGGTTGGGTGTTTCGTGTGGGGGATGGGCGACGGAGGGCTTTGGGGAGCAGCCGCCGTTTAGGCCCGAAAGCGACTGCGCAGAGCCGTGTCGTGCAGGGGTGGGGCTGGACTCCAGCAGGGGGCATTGCGCGTTCAGTAATGCTCTCAGAAGTTCCCGCAGAGGGACCTGGGAAGGCGGCGTCATTAACGCGCTGCGAGCAAAGCGCTCGCACCCATGTGGGAGGCGGGCCTCAGATCGGGCACAGCCCGCGAGCCTCGGCGAGGAGGGCGAGGGTGAGGAAGAAACCGGCCCTGAGCACAAGAGCTGCGCGCTCGTCCTTAATTAAGTATCTGAAACATCAATTTAAATGTAAATATCTGTGGTGCATCTCTGCTCACGCGTGAACGGGGGGCCGACCCACCGCGTTTCCTCTTCCAAGTCCCCACTCACTTACACTGACATCTGCTCACAACTGCTGGGCCCTGGGCTGTCCTGTCTGTCACATACACACACACACACTCGTATACATTGCCTTTGTTGTCTGCTATGTGACTGTGTGTAACAGATGATCATATATTTATGATATATATTTATTTGGTGATGTGCACTTGGTTAGAATGCGATTACCTGTATACCATATTTTTCCTATTCAGGAATGTGATGCTTTTCTGCAAAAGCAACATACAGTGTTGGGTCGGTACAGTTACCTACTTAGAGTGATTTACAATTTTTTATAGACTTACAACTTTTGCAGTAAGTAAAGTAAGTACCTTGATAAGGTGCAGAGGAGTTAAGCTGGATGCCCTCTGAGTGCAGGTGAGCAGCTGTAACCACTACACCACCTGCTGCCCCCTTGATTGTACCACGTAGTAAAATAACTTTTAAATTGTTGCTATAAAAAATGTTGTCTTGAAATCGCTGTGCAAAAATATTCAAAGAAAAACAGGACAAAGAACAGCACAAATCTAACACGAGGCAAACTGTAGCTATGTGTGCCCTTGCCAGTGAACAGATTTTTTATTTCTGGTTCTGCATGATTTTTTCACACTTACACACACACATACACACACGCGTGCGCGAGTTCAAAATGAGCTCAGCGCCAGAGCCCACAGAACCATTTTGCTCTGTGCCCCAGCATGCACTGTGACAGGACGAGGGGAGCGCGGGGTCTCTGCCTGCCGCGCTGCTGCTCCCCAGCGCTGTTTCCTCAGCTCACATTTTGCGTTCACCTGGCAGGCGCCGCCGCTCTCTGCCCGGATTCCGGCGGTAGCGGCGGCTTTGCGAGTCACGGGCTCCGGCGCTTTGCCTGCTAAACGGGGTTTGTTTGGCAGCTTCTCCATGGCTTGTAGGATCCCGACGGAAGACCTCCTTACCTCCGCTGCCATGACATCCTGGCTTGGGCCAGCATAAGGCCGTGATGTGGAACCAAGCTGGGGGAGCTCTGGCTGCCGAGCCCCTCCTGCCCTGCCCCGCTGCCAGCGCCACTCGGAGCGCGTCCAGGAATGCTGAAGTGTGAACCCGTGTAAGCGGTACATGGGTTTTCACACCAGTGCTGGGCTGCTCTCGGACAGCCCCACCTCTGAGCGGGCATGCCAGGGCGGGTGGCGGAAGAGTACGGTGATCTGCCAGGCCTGAGCGGCGGACTGCGACGGCCGGCCTCCGCCTCCCCGCCTGTTAGGAGATCACGACACACCTCATAAAGGCACGTCAGGAGGTGTAATGATTTAATGGAGGACGACGGAGGAGCGGATCCTGGTTACGGTCCTCCAGAGGAATCCCAGCCCCTTATCCATTACTCGGTCCTAATGGGCAATGAGTGCCCTGCTAGGTATCCCACACTGTTCCGCTACATAGCCTCCTTAACCCGCAGTATAGCTGATTAAACGGCTAATATTCAATCATTTATAAGGACAGGCGGGGGGGGGGGTCTGAGCCCCTGCAAGGAAGAGGTTCATAATTATTTTTTGTGCTTTCTTTCTAGATCGCTATAATCTAGATCATCGCATTAAATGACGGCACTCTTGTAATGCCTTAAGAAAATCTTGGCAAAGCACTTAAATCTGCGCACCAAGTGCTGGGCTGAAACACCCCGTACTGTTGGGCTCCTCTCTCCGCCTTGCTGAAGGAATTAAGAGCGATGCTCATATGAACGTTTTGCTCCGCCCAGCCAGCCCACGTGACTCCTCGCAAGCCAGCTCACTGGCCACTTTTGCTCATAATTATTCATTGCTTTATCCGACCCTTTTCTCCAAAGTCGCTTGCTCTTTTAAGGTATTTAGACTGATTCAACCCTTGGTATAGCTGAGGAATTTTTACAGCATCAGTTCAGAAAAGAACCTCACGGTTCCTCCAGTGATACATGGGATTCAAACATGGCTCTTCTTCAGTGCAAGGTGGCATCCCTAAGCATTACGCCACCTGCTGCTTGTAGACCCCCAGCTGAACGCAGTAAAGCAAACAGCTAGAGGGGGTTTAACCGTCATCTCTCAGGGGTTGTGTTGTCAGCTTGACAACCACAACAATCCCCACTGTTCTGATTTTTGCAGATTTTGGCTCATTTAGGCAGCTCCTACCTGCCAAAGCGTCTCTATAATCTCTGGTAATGCCTTCTTTGGCTGCCTAATTGAGGCGGGGTGAGGAGTGCGGAGTCATGATCCACAGGTCCACGTCCAGCCCCGTTCTGCCACAGCGGCGCGGGTGCGAAGGGCCCCTTGTTCCAGCTCTCCCCTTAGTGGGGCAAATTGGTCTCCTGGGGCCTTGGGGAGAACCCGTGTGCCAGGCCTGTGTCGGTGCCCGTTGGCAATTGAGGCATGTCGGCAAGGACCCCCCCACGCACCCCCTTGGTGGCGAGGAATTCCCGGCGCGCCTGCAGCAGACTGAGCCCAGCGACGGCTGGCAGGGCTTCCCATGCCCATTCTTAGTCAACAGGATTAGACCTGCTTACTGCTGCCTCTCTGGGATCACCTACACTCAGCATTGTGTGGCGCCACAATGCCAGCTCGCCACTTGGCTACGATGGACCCCCCCCCCCCCCCC
>UFQX01000221.1:227524-237714 GCA_900497675.1 Arapaima gigas
CCCCCCCCCCCCCCCTTTTTGTCTTTAAATTTGTTTTTGTTGGAGTGTGTGTGTCTGCGCGTTGGATGGGCGGCCGCGCCGGATGCTGGGGGACGACTGTGGGGAAGCAGCGCTGCCTCATAAATACTGGACTGAGTTCATTAGCCACGCTGTTTACGGCAGATTCCCGCGGTTGGTTGTTAAAGCAAGGCGCGCACACAGATACAGACAAACACACACACACACACACACACACACACACTTGCACGAAGGGGCACACACACACTCAGATATTTGCTTTTGGGCTTGTGTGTGCTGGCAAACACAGCACTGGGGCTCATGCCATGCCTCCAGAGTATTTAATAAAAACCCAGAAAACAAAAGCTTGTTTTGTCAATTAGTTAAGGTTCTTCTTCAACGCCCCGTGCCAGGGCACACAGTCAGCACAGTCTGGTCGCAGCACGGGTACGATGGGGCTGAACCGTTTCACTTCCTTATTGCTTCTCCACAGAAGCTGAGATTTCAGTAATACACGGTCTTTGCGCCGCCTCATTTTGCGTGTGTGTTCATTTTTCATGTGGCTCTTGTTACACCGCGTTGTTTTTTTACACACTCTGTGCCAGCGTGGACCTCTGCGCACCGAGCTGGAGGTGACACACCACAGTCCCGGATACAGTCCTGCCGGGGGCGCTGGAAAGTCCTCCCTTCCCGGTCCGTGTGCCGTGTCGGGGCGTCGCTGTGTTTGGGTTTTTAAATTGTGCTGAGTGCCATTTGTGTCACATTTAAAATGCTAACAGTGTCGAGTGTCATTTACCGAATTGTGGCGTTTGCTCCAGAAAATTAATTCGGCTTACCCCCGCCATCCCCGTTCCTGTCTCCAGGCCAGTATTATGCTACTCCTTTGACAAGAGTAATATTTAATGAATAGGACTATTAATATCACCAGGGTCTCCAGGGGTGTTTCTTGGTAACCGATAGGCCCAGACAAGATTATGTGAGGGAGTGTGCATTGTGTGAAATTGGGGTTTTTGCGCACATGCTCGGTGCAGACGTGTGAATTTAAAGCACTTTTCCCCACACAGTATAAACACCACTTGTGCGTATTTTCTTACACACATGAACTGAGTCGACGCGTGAGGGTGAACACGGGTTTCTAACCCCGCACAGGCAATCGCTCGCTTGTCTGTTACTGTTAGTGTGTTTCCGCTGTCTGAGAGTGTGTGAGCAAGTGTGTTCGTGTGTGTGTGTGTGTGTGTGTGTGTGCATGCGTGTTCATTCCTCTTTGTCTGCGTGATGATAATAATGATCACGTGATCCCAGTTAATGTTCCGTGAAAATGGAAGGCAGCAGTTTAATTATGGACCATAGGGAAAAGGCAGTCAGTGAACTTGGTAGTTATTTTAATATTCCTAATAAAGAATTTTTCATTTTCGAAAAACAAATGGCATATTTACTGCAAATGAAGAAAGTGTAGAAATACTAGAGGTCCGTCGCTTGAAATTTTCCCCGCGGTGTCATGTTCAAAATGCTTCAAATTAGTGTTGGTGCTCTTGGGTTCGACATCAAATAGAAATAAAATTAAAATAAAGTAGTAATAAAATTCAACGCTTTTGGGGGGAAAAAAGAAATGCGTGTTGTTGTGTTTACTTAGATATTGTTATTTAATTTCTACATACATATGTGTGACAAATTACAGTGCAAATAATACCCGGTCTGTATAACCCTTAATGAAGATGTTCCTTTTTTGCTGGGATTTTTTTTCACGTCTCAGAGTCCTGCCAGCCTACTGTGGGATCAGCGTAAGGTCTGGACCCCACCTGGCTGCCGGTTGCTGGAAAAGGGCGCTTTGCAGAAGACACCGGTGTGTATTTAAGCCGTCCCTGTCCCGCCTCCACCCTGGCCACACAGACACGGTCCTGCTGACCCCTGGGTGTCCTTCGTGCAAAGCGGAGTCAAACTTATAACTGCGCCGGGGTGGTGTGTGGGGGGGTGGGGATCTGGCTCGAACCGGCGAATAATAAAAGCCGAGAGAGATCCGATGAATTACGAGGAAATATGGCCTTCCTTTACAGCGAGGGCCGTGAATGAAGCCATAAAATTATGAGCGGTTTTTATGACGGCCCATTGAAGGGGGATGCTTGTATATTGATGGTTCACAGCCTGTATCCCTCTTCCCCCCCGTGCAGGGGAAGAGCCGGCGAGGGGCCCCTGTGTAACTATTTTTCATGCATTTAATATATTAATTATCCGGTAAATGTTCCCCAGGTAGTGCTTGGGATGCTGGGGAGTGACAGCTTTTCGATGAAGCTCCCCTGCTGGCCCATCAGGCCGCAGTGTATTACGTGGGAAAGGTCAGCCTGGGGTTAATGTAACTTTTTATTTGCTGATTTTTCATAGGCGGGGAGGGACGCTGTGGAACAAGGCTAGTTTGGAGGGAGGGCGAAGGGAAAAGAAGAGACGCTGTAATGGCAGGGTAGCCTGGACACGGATGCGAGGGGGACCGGCTCATACCTCACGTCTCAGGACCGGACATCCACACCTCTCTACTGCTAAAACCATTGGTGTCACTTTGTTCACAGTGACTTTTAATTTTATTTGGCTTGCGTCTCCTTCCTTTAGCATCACGAATGACTTAAGGCAGAGGTTCTCAACTTGGGGTCCACGGATGGGCTTCAGGGATTCCTGCTGAGAAAATCCCACCGTGCAGCTAAATGAAACGTTAAAATTAATATAAGACCACAACTGTGCAGCTACTATTCGTGATACAATTCTATGCGCAAAGTGAAATAATCTGAGGGCAATATTCTGTCTGAATTTATTTGTGAACACATCTCTGGGAAAGTGTCCTTTACTTTCATCAGGTTCTTAAAGGGTAAGAGGCCTACAAGCGGATAGGAAACTAAGCAAGGATCGTTTTGTTTGTCTGTTTTTCAATCGTAAATGAACGTTCTTGAAAATGACGGCCTGCTAGAGTCAGCGTAATTCTTTAGAAAAACACAAGATATCGGTCGGCACTGACATTTACTGTACATATTAACGTACCGTTATTAGGGAGTGTTTGTGTGAAAGAACTGTGAGAATTAGTTTATAATGGAGGAAATTTAGCCTTTTTCGGTCCTCATTTGCCGCCCTGACAGTTGAAATGTTCTGAAGTGCTGTTGAAAGACAATTGAGTGGAGAGGCTCTGAAGTGATCAATTGTCTCTCTTTCTCATTTTCAACACATGCCGCCGTCTGATAGAGTTAATTACGCGGCTCTCGACTCCGCGTTGGACGTAAACATTAATATGCCACAAAATGACTCTGTCGATGTTTGCTGTCGTGTTCCCAGATTCGCAAAATTGATCAGCTATTGAAAAACTTTCGCTCTGATTTGATTTCACTCTGCAGCCCTTTTTGGTAGAATGAAACTGGTGCGCGCTTTTTCTTGAATATTTAGTGTGGAAAAAGTGTGTGTGTGTATACATATATATATATATATATATATATATATATATATGTATATATATATATATATATATATGTGTGTGTGCCCATTATGGTGATTCCAGTATTTATTTGCCTGAAAAGATCCTTATGAATCAAGGCGCCTTTTCATATCTTCACTGGTTTACTCTCCCAGCCAAATAGAGAGCTGTAACTCCTAGATGCACTGAGAAGGTTTTTCTTAATCTTTTGGCAATTTGAAAAGTGCTTGTTGACACACTGCCCGCCACGAGGCGTCATCTCCGATGCACAGCGGGGTCCAGACTCCAGGGATATTTGTTCTCAACAGCACAGGAGGGGAAGGGTGCTCCAGGGTCTCCCCGCAAGAAGGAACTTCTGAACTCACCTAGCAGTTTCTCAGGCTGAGTCGGTACAAGATGATGCTGTTTGCCAGACGCTGAAGTCCAAAACGTCCAAAAGGTGTGATAGTGAAAGGTCAAACAGCGGGCCGGTCCATCAGCCACAGCGGTGCTCCATCCCGTGAAGTTACTCAGATCTTCACTCGGAGTTTGAGATAATGATGCACACGCTGCCTTGTGCAGGTGTGGTGCATTGGCCCCCTACATCCAGGCACCATTAACCCTCTTCTCAGGATCCTCTCTGTGTTTTAAAAGGAGGCGCTGTGGTAAGAGATGTCACAGCTCTGCACAGTTTAATAGAGGCCGCACAGTTCATGGCAGCGCAGTCACTGTGTATGTCTGTGCGCGCGCGCATGTGTGTGTGTGTGTGGGGGGGGGTGTATCTGTGCTGTCTGTCCATGTTTGGCGGAGGTGCAACCAGCAGGTGGCGACGTTCATGACTTGACAGGCAGTCCACCCATCCCTCTGCTGAGGCCTCTGCTCTTCGCCTTTATCACGACTTGTTTTTTTTTCTTTGGTTTTAATTCAGCACAAACACGACGTTCACCCACAGAGGACAAAGGTGACGCCTGGTCGTCCATCCAAACAGTTGACGCCCGGTTAGCAGCCTCCAGCGTGAGGAACAGGTCCCGCGCACACCCTTCTCAGCACTTCAGCAAACCGAATGTCATTAACGCCCTAACCCATGTCAGACCAACCGCTGACATCAAGACAATGAGACGTCTACCGTACACTGCTGCCTTTTTGTCCACCCTTTTGTCCCTTTCTTTCCCGGGGCAGCTTGACATGCAGCTTCTGTCATTCTCCAGGTGCGGAAATTGACACACTTATCTCATTTACTTTTTTTAGCTCCCGAGGTCCTTGTCTCACGCGTCTCACAAGCTCGGTCTTCACATGAGGGATTTCGTTATATTCTGGAAGCACTAATTCTCAAGGCCCGAAAACCAGCGTCACTCCCTAGAATAAAAAGTGTTGCCTTCTGGGTTTATTTCCAATAAGAAGTCTGTGTTTCCCTAGAGCAGAGGCCTACTGTGTGTGTGTGTGTGTGTGTGTGTGTGTGTGTGTTTACTTGGGAACATGCAGGGGGCATCCAGCATCGGGCTTTTCTCCTTCTTTTCCCATTCGGTCTTGCCCACACCCCCACCACACAACCCCCATCCCAAACCTAAAAGATATCTCTTGCCGCTTCCTCACTTTCTTTCCTTATCTCTCCCTCAAAAACCCTCTTTTGCTATCTTCCCCTCTCCTCCCCATTTTGACTTTTTTCCTCCACACCTCCTTCTCCCCTTCTCCCTCTCTCTGCCCCTCTCTCCCTTTCCCTCGCTCGCCTTGCCTGCACAGCCGTCACTCTGAATTATTTTCAATGAGCTCCTTTATAGCGGGCGCCAGATCTCAGCTCGAACCCATCACAGAGCGCCGCGTCACGGACGCGCTCTGCATTTCTATCAGCTCTGAGCCTTCGCTGTGCTATTAACCTCTCTCTTTCTCTCCTGCACTCTCTCTCTCTCTCTCTCTCTCTCCCTCTCCCTCTCTTGTACTCCCCGCTGCTCCCAGGCCCACCTGCTTGCTCGATCACGCCGGGAGCCGCTCGCTCTCCCTCCTGTTCTTTCTCGCCCTCTTCCACACTCTCCGGTAAACACTCGGTCGCGGCGAAGGGACCGCCATGATTCCGGCTGCAGTGCCGCATGCAGATATTCGTCCAATCTTCCCGCAAATTTGTTTGCCCGCCGAAGAAACTTGCACAAACACGTCCGCCTCACACCCCAGTAAATCCTTTTCCTGTAGGGCCTGATATTGTTCTGCCTCTCGTTGTGGTGGTGGTTTTGGGGGGGGGGGGGGGGGGGGGGGGGGGCAGGTCACGCATTCGCCACGAAGCCCCCGGTTTCGGGCCAAATAATTCAGAAAACACTGGCGCTGGAGAGCAGGAGCCAGACGACGGGAGGCGACACGTTCACGCAAATAAAAACTGAAGTTTGGTGGCACGGGGCGGTAAACTTCACCGCGGTAGTAAGGTAACGTCACCGCATTGTCCTGACAGCTCCTATTAGCCACCATTTCTCCCGATGCTTACCACGGCGGCTTAGCATTAAGTGGTCACACCCTCGCATTAATGGCACAAACCTGTACCAGCGGCAGTTTTATCAGATTGCAAAAAAACGAGTTTAATTAAAAGTCAGAAAACCTGTGGAAACATTAATACGATAAACTGCGGGCGGCTGGCTCCTATTAGAGGAACGCGGTGGCGGCGGCCAACGCTCCGCTATGCTCTCTCACAATCGCTGCACAATTATGCCGCACTGGATTGCGCCGCTTAAGCGGCTGTCGATAACATCCGTGCTAACCACGCTATCGCAGAAACGCTCGTGGGCAGGATTAGGCATTAGCGGAGCAGAGTTTTGGAAGCCCAGGAAAAGTGTCATCTCGATTTCCCAAACTTCCCCGCTCTCACAAACAGAGCGGAGACAGCGTCGGTTCCAATGGCTCTTTCGTTTCGGGCGCCCGCTCGACCGAGGTCACCTTCGCTTTTGAGCGAAGTGGGGTCGGCGGCCTCGTGGACGAATGTTTCCAGTTTGCGCTGCTGTTGTTTGCGGTCTGTGCAAATTTTGAAAAAAGCGTCGCCTGTCGTGGTTGGACATGATGATGGTCTTACGTTTACATTTAGTAGATGCTTTACTCCAGAGCAAATTACAACATCGTGCCTGTTTATACAACAGGGTACACTCGGGTATGTACCTTGCTCAAGGGGACTATAGCACAAGGTGGGATTCAAATCTGGCTCCTTTGGACCAAAGGAGGCTGTTTGAACCACTATGTGCTTCTGTAACAAAAAGCAATGGCTGCTGTCCATGTTAGCAAACCCAACGCATTTTAACGTTTCAGATCCAAAGACTGCCGATAATTCAAATGCTGAAGATGTTAGAGCCGTTAAGGGCAACCAAAGGACCTTGGTTCGAATCCCACGTGTGCCGTCAGACTCTCAATCGACGCACCTACTCTGAAGTGAGACGGTTAAAAAGAACCCAGGTTTAAATCTGACCTCTTGTTATAGTACCCTTGAGCAAGGTACTTCCGTGAATTGATACAGTAAAAATGACCCTATTGTATAGAAGAATAAATCATTTTAAGTAGCTTAACACTGTAAGTCACTTTGCAGAAAAGTGTCAGTTAAATGAACAAATGTAATTTAAATATATAAATGGATAAACCCAAAAACCTGCGAGGGAGAAGTCAATGGCAAACCACCTTTTAACCCTCGGAACCCAAAGACGTTTTTGCAACGAGTCAACCCCGAACTGGCGGCGCTCAGCCGTGTGAGTAAGTGGATTGGTGTACAAACCTGGAACAATAAGTCACCTTGGACCACGGTGTAAAACAAATGTAGCATAAGAATGGTTATATCTCTCTACCCGCCGGACCTCTTTATGTCGTCTTCCTGTCCGCCGTCACGTTCCGGACAGTTTTGCTCGGCCGTCGCCGGATCATCTGTAAATCTGCAGCGACGCGAGCAGAGAGCACAGCGGCGCTGGGAAGCAGGCCGGCCGTCTCTCCTCTCCACGTCCCGACCCAGCTGCTCATATCAACGCCGCTTCATTACTGCCTTCTCATGTGAAGTGGGATCTCTAACTGAGCTCTCGCTGTCATTTTAAAAGCTACTTAATTGTGAGTACCATTGCGTGCGCGTAATTGCTGTAATTGTCACAACTTTGTGTCGCCGCCTAAAAAGAATCCCGTCATCCTGTCAACGACTTCTCAGATGGAGGGTTCTCATCATTAGCTAGCTAGCTTGTGTCGGGGGGCAGAATTAGCTCCGTTGAACCGCTAAGCGTCCTTTTTGATTTTTTTTTTTTTTTTTAATCGAAACATTATCGCCAGGTGTCGGGCGACGGACGTCGAGTGGGAGGTCGGCGGACCGGACCCGTCCCGTCGACGCCCGACCGGCGTCGACCGCCTCGAAGCGTCCCCCTTCGCCCCAGTCACGCGCCGCTAGGAGCCGCAAACAGCCGGCCGCACCACCGCCCGGAGAGTTTAGGTTAACAAGCGCTGCCGGCGATCCGGAGAAAAATAAAAATAAATAACATTTTTAAAAAAAGCGGCGCAAATAAATAACTAAAGCAGAAACGCGCAGTTTATATATAAATAAAGTCGCAAAGTGCAGGAAATTGCAGACAGCACAAAAGATGGATAGGCAAGTGAGGTCCCTGTCGATAAAGGGAGAAGTGATTACGGCAGATAGGGGTAACTATTGCATATAACACCCCCTCCTTCATCGCACCCTCCGCCGCAGCACTCGGCCTACCCCTACCCAGCAACCCCTTCTCCTGTAATAACAGTTTACGGAGCAACATTGTACTGCAACATAATAGCCGTGTTATAATTTGCCCTAACAACTCCAATTATCCCTCTTATTGATTCAGCCACACATTTAATAGGGAGAGCCACACCTCTTGCATTAGGAGTCATTAAAGGTGTTGAACAGTGAAAATTTAAAATTGTCCCTTCCTCCGTCGGCGCTGGATGTGTCTCTGACAGCATAATGCGTCCTCGATTTGAACACTGTAAACATGGCACAACAGCCGTTTTACCACGGACCCCCCCCCTCCACACACACCTCCACCCGCCCTTAACAAAGGAGAGATACAGTAGGCATGGAAACAAAACAGGGGGAAAAAAAAAAAATCCCACAAAGGTAGAATAGCCAGTTTTTGTTGACAGTATTTAAGTGGGTCAATTTCTCAGACTTTTTATTTTCCCTTCTCCTCATTCAGAGATTCGCCGCTTGCTAATTGCGGGCTCCACTGCCCCGGCGGTTTGTCCGTCATTTTTGTCCATCACCCCTCAGACAAAATAGACCTTTTCTCCTCCTGGGCGGATGGCGCCAGGTGAGCGAGACGCACGTTGCGGCACCCTTCACTTTAACGGACGCGGCGTCTAAACAATTTAACTGGAAGCCGGCGGAATAAATCATTCAGGTTTATGGTTGAAGCAGAGCAGCGCCGCACGCTGTCGCTAACATCCCGTATTGCGCAGTCTTGCTGTTTCCCTTCTTCCCTCCATTCCCATCAGCTAACACCGTGACAGGCGAGCGTCGGGGCCCGGGCCGCCCCCGGGCCCATGGAGGTGCAGAGTTTTGTTTGGGAAGCGGCGCGTGTCGCTCACCTCTCGTATGATCGGCTTGCGTGGCCGTGGGCGGCGAAGGTCTCGGGAGATCGCCCCTCCCCCCAGCCACCTCTGCCGGCCACTTTGTTTAGGACAGGCCTCGCTCCGCTGGCCCTTTAAAAAAACGATGCCCTTCACACGCCCTGCGCTCACTCCTGGCCATATTTCATTTTCAATACGCCAGCAGTAAAAGAAAAAGATAAAATACGGGTCACCTTCAAAGCGCTCGCCTTGGTTATTGGCTAATTCGCCGTCAGCCTACGTGTTTTATAACGGTTTTTTTGACAATGGGCTCGCGCCACATCGGAGGGGGATCTACACCTGTGCATAAAACTTTTAATGCAACTCAGTCGTCTTTATAAGAGACGGTCATTAAGACAGAGAGTCGGGCGCAGTTCCGAGCCGAATCTGCGAGGAACGGCTTGCGGATGGGCCTCAGGGGCCTTCGAGCTGGACTGGCTGAGGTTCAGGGAAGCAGGTTCCGTCGTGGTTAGAGCCACTGGCTGGGGATACACTTCCCTGCTGTGGCGTCCTAGAGCAAGGCACTTACCCTGAACGATTCCAGTAAATGTAGCTCAGTTGTAAAAATGGGTAAATAGTTTGCTTTGGCATCAATTAGTTAAAGACAGGTAAATAAAGCTGGAAGTCGTGTCACCGGCCTTTTCTTTACTTCTCTTAGTTCTTTCTAGCCGACAGGGTAACGTCCTCAAACGGACGTGCCAAACCGGCTGGAAGTCTTCCTGGGCTTTAACGGACGCGACGCAGATGTTTTTTTGTTTCATCGCTCCGTTGGCTTGGCGGGAGCCCGTCCAGCGGAGCCGTGTGGCGCCGTGGTGTGAAGTGTGGCTGGACCTCTGGGCAGCTGTAATCACAGCTGGGCCTCCCCCGGCGCTGCCCTTCCTGTGTGCATTCGACAGGCTCCCGGCGCCGGTACGCTTTGTGTTCCCAGCCTTCGTCAGGTCGGTGCTGTTTTCATGACCAACAGCGAAGGGCTCTGACTTCAAAGTGCCACCGCCTCTGGGCCGCCCCTGCCACACACACACACACACACACACAAACACACACACACACACACACACAACCACACACACACTGACCTGTGGACCAACTGGCAGGTGTGAAACCAGGCGGCCCTTTGGCTGCAGCTGAACCCAGCTGGCTGGACGTAAGTCTGTGGTGCCGGTGCACCTGTGGGGGGGGGGGGGGGGGG
>UFQX01000221.1:242316-283593 GCA_900497675.1 Arapaima gigas
CCCCCCCCCCCCCCCCTTCTTCTTCTTCTTCTTCTTCTTCCTAGAGGTCTGCTCCTCCGATACAAGGTATTGTGAGGACCCTGCTGCATAGAAAGCTCATCAGCGCTCGTTCCCTTTCGGGCGTTATCACCCGCTAAGGTAACTGCGCGCTTACAGACTGCACGCAGATAATAGTGGCAGAATAAGAGAGATAAAGATGGGACCTCTTCTCATTAACAGCTATCTGCAGCACTGCAGACACGGCCAGTATTGAGTGGTTAGTATGCCGGGCATAAATTAAAAGCAATGGAGAAACACAAGAGGAGGGGCCACTGGGTTAGGGGGCAATAAAAGAATGGGATGGGGGAGCTGTGGGGGGGTGGGGGGCAGCAGCAGCACAGGCAGAGTGTGCTCCTCTCCTTGCTCCAGGGTGAGACACCAGGTGGGCTCCTCTGAGCAGTCACCGAAGCCCAAAGGCCAACAAAAGACCTCGACGGGGCAGGGAGGGGTCTCTTGGCAGAAGCAGGGGGGCCACTGACTGGGTGCCCCCTCCCAGAAACAAACCAGTGCAGGTTTACTTGCTAGATGTGATAAACTGCCAGCAGGGCAAACAGAACCAAAACCTTGATGCTTCACTCCTGGGCTCACATAAGACCCTCAGCCATGGCACTGAGACCCTTTTCTTGGTGAAGGCAACAGCATTCGACTTGAAGGGGCCGGATGGAGGCTTTTCTATCCATTGTCTGCAGGCTGTCTTTTCTTTGGCAGTGGTGGCATACATGAATGAGTTACATCCCCGGCCAGTTTCGCTTTCACCGGCTGCCGCCACAGCCGCGATATTTTAAAATTTGCAGAAAAAGCAACAGACGGCAAGAACGGAACAGGAAAAAAAACTGTAACTCTTAGATCCAAGTAAAGCGCCAGGGCGCTGCTCCCCATCCCTGCCAGGTACACACACACACACACACACACACACACACACACACATACACACTCACACCTATCTGCCAACACAACTGAGGCTGCACAGCAGCAGCTGCAGACAGAGATGGCTTACTGGCATGGGGTTAGGACTCGGACACAACAGCACTGACTCCTCCCCACCATTCAGGTTTATCAGATCCCCGCACAGGGTGGCTCAGGACCGCTCAGGGCCGCTTGGGACCACAGGATGACCATTGAGCTGTAAATAAGGCAGCACCCTCGCTGCCCCTCCACACCAGGGAGGACAGTCGTCCGTCGCCCCAGCAGCCACACGGCTGATAAACCGCCACTCTCCCACAGCATCCGCAGGGGGTGCCCGGTTCATTTGCATGACACAATTGGCCCGGCGTGCTGACGTGCCGCGGCTAGACAAGTGTAGCATTACGGGGAACAAGTTACCATGGGGAAGGTTAATGTAGACAATAAGGCAGGCAGATAATGTGAATTGGGTTCCTGTTTTGCAAACCTCTTATCTGGGAGCGGAGGGGAAATCGGCCTGCTTTGAATAAAGGGGCACTGCTTTAAAGGGCCGGCGCACCGCCAAGGTTGACACACTCCTCCATCCGGCCTTATGCACATGTGCACACACCTGCACACACGATACATATACTCATGCATTACACACATGCATGCATACACAAACTGTGTATTTTTACAGTTGCACAATACTCACACAAAGCATGTATACACGTACAGTGCCTTACTAAAGTAACCAGTCCCTTAACAAAATCACGCGTTTTACTGGATAACAAAATGATTCTTATATTTCTTTCCATGAGATATTCTAATTCAAAATGATGTTACAAATGAATATTAGTAAACATGAGTTTTGTATCACAAAATAAGAACAAAAAAGTTAAATATCCATTTGCATAAGTATTCGAACCCTTGAACTCAGTATTTGGTGCCACTACTTTTGGCAGCAGTTACAGCACCAAGTCTGTTTGGGTAAATGTTTAACAGGGTCTGACACCAGATTACTGCAGTTTTTGCACATTCTTGTTGGCAAATCTGTTCAAGCTCTTGCAACCTGCTTGGAGATCACTTGCAGACATCGGTTTTTGAGTTTTACCAATGATTCTCGATTAGATTCAGGTCAGGACTTTGACTGGGCCACTCTAAGACGTTAACTTTCTAGGGTAGCTTTGGCCTTGTGATTGGGATCATAAATCTGTTGAAAGATGAAATATCATCCCAGCTTTAAGCCTTTAGCACATAGCAGACAAGTTTTCTACTCCCTGCTGATGAAAAGCAACCCCATAGCATGAAGCCGCCACCCTTTGCTTTGCTGTAGGGATGCTGATCCCTGGGTGATGCCCTGTGTTGGGTCTTCGCCAATCATAATGCTTTGCATGAAGTGCAACAAGTTAAATTTTTGTCATCTGACTACAGTTCTTTTTCCCATTTCGTCTCCTTTGCTTTGTTTTAAACTCTAGGCGAGCTTCAATGTGAATGAAAAGCAATGGCTTCTTTCTCGCCAACCTGCCATAGAGGTCACTTTTATACAATGTTCTGGAAATTGTTGACTGATGCACATGTTCTCCCATTCCCACCAAGGAACACTACTAAGTTGATGCTGGACTCAGAGTGGCATCCCTTATCGGTTCCTTACTTGCCCAAGTGCTCGGTTTTGAGGGACGACCAGATCCAGGCAGCATCTGGGCTGTATAATGCTTCTTTGATGACGGAGTAGACTGCCCTCACAGGGATGCTCGAGGCCTTTGATATTTTTTGTACCCTTCTCCACATCTGTGCTTTCTGATAACTTAATCTCAGACTTGGATTTTATGATTTCTTCAAGATTTCAGATTTCATTACCTGGGTGAGGGACCTCGTACATTCTGAAGTGTTCTTATCTTGAAATCTGCGATCGTGTGTTGTGAACTACTATTACTGAACACCAGTTGTGCATGTTAAGGCAGTTTTGTGCACCTAACTTAGTCAAGGTTTGCTACAATGCAAGGGCTCAAACACTTATGTAAACTGCATATTTCAGTTTTTTCTTCTTCAGAAAATATTTTGTGATGCAAAACTCATGTTGGCTTATAAATAATCATTTTGAGTATTATTTGTTTGAATTGAATATTACATGGAAAGAAATTTTGAAGCATCATTTTGTTACCCAGTGAAATGGGTAAGTTTGTTGAGAGTCATGGCCTGCATGAGTGTACATGGTTTTTGTGTGTATTGGTCATGTGTATAAACACACAGCACATTATATTTATGGTTTTGCCAGATTAGATGTATATAAATAAGGCATTATATACTTAAAATATACATTCATTGCATTGGTTTCGGATTTATTATATAACATCTAGGAAAACAAGTTTGTTTTCAGTATTTTACCAGTACTGAGTTGCCTTTTGAGCGTCTGTTTCTGGTGGGTGAGAATTTGAGTACATGACTGCCTGAATACCTGAGTATCCAAGTATCTGAGTACCTGTGTATTTGACTACCTGAGCACCCAAGTGGAGAGGTCCCAGGTAGCTTCTGACACCAGGAGGCAGGTTTGGGGTGGTGCATCATTACACCGACCTCCATTCTCAGGGTTTCCCAGCAGAACAGCTCCTCTATTACCATCCTTCTCCAGGCCCCTAACAAGGCGACAAAAAACGCTCATTTTAATTTAATATTTGGTTGTGCTGATGAGCCGCGGCTGGGAGGGGCCGTTCGACGGGCTTGTGGACCTGCGAGAACCTCCCACCGTGGCTCCAGATGGGGCTGGCTGGCAGAGAGGTTGTTAAGGAGGACGATTGAGTGCCTCGTGCCCGGAATGAAGTCTGAACCCCGGGGTGCCCGGGTTCCACAGCGCGGCCCCTAAATCACGCAGGCTGAGGCCTGAGCCCTGTCAGCGACTCGCCATCATCATGACATTTAAAACATTTTTTAATTACAAACCTTGATGAGGTTTTTCCTGCCCCCTCCCCCTCATAAATAAATAAATAATAGGACCCCCCCCAAATCCCCCAACCCCACTCTCTTTGCAGAAACCGCCACTGGGTTTTGACAATCTACTCCAGTGCTGTTGAATCACGGGGCGCCTCGGGAAAGCGGACCTATCAGAGTGATGCTGGCAGAAGGCCCTCAAGCACCTGGTGGACCTGCCCATCAGGTCTTGAGCACATGCCCCCCGCTGCTCGGGGGTGATGGTGAGTTGTGCGATCCCTAGATTTGTGCCCTATCGGCAGTGGCCTTCACCCAGCTGCTCACACGCTGTTTTTACTGGTCCTCCCACTGGGCCTCAAATGTGGTCTGCATTCAGGTGTGAACGTCCCACTGCCCATCACCTGCTGCGTGCAGTTCCATGTCAAGCCTTTTTGAGAGCCCAGTTTCCATGTCCTGGGTTTCCTTTGAGGCTTTCAGCTGCTCTTTTTCTTGAAGTGCACTAACACAAGTAGAACATATACGTGTGCCTTGCAAAGTCTGGACGGTGCAGGTTCTATGGGTTCGATGCCCATTCAGTCTGTGCGGAGTTGGCATGTTGTTTGCATTGCATGCAGTAAAAGCCCATATTTACACCTACATCCTGCGGCACAGCAGGTAGCGGATTTGGACCTGGGTTGAAATCCGGCTCAGTCTGTGCAGAGTCTACAGGTTCTCCCTGTATTTGTGTAGGTTTCCTCAGGGTGGTCTGGTTTCCTCCCACAGTCAAATATGTGTTTCGGGTGAAGTGGCAACTCTGAGTTGCCCTTAGTGTATGTGTGTGTGTGTGTGTGTGTGTGTGTGTCAGCAAATGAGTGTGTGAGATGGACTTGTAACCTGTCCAGGATGTCTCAGTCATTATTCTTCTGGGGAAACGGTAGGCCACCACAACCCTGCGTGACAAGTGATTATTGATAGAAAGTTGGTGAGACTGAGTATCAAGACCCAATTATAATTTTTTTATTTTTGAATTTTTTAATTACTTTTGCCGACTCTATCCCCCAGAGCAGCTGATCTTTCCTGCCACAGTGAGAGTGGGGTTTCAAACCCAAGCTGCAAGGTTGCGACTCTATTAATAATGCTGCTAAGTCATGTTCGTCTATTTATATGTATGTATTCCACTCAGTGAACTGTAGATAATTCTGAAATTAAGTTAATGGTCTGTCCAGGGACTGTGTTTATAGCTCTATGTGTGTGTCCATGTTGACTGTGTGCATGTTGCACATCAGGGGGGAGGGGGGAACACCATGTCTGCATAGTGGAGGTCAGTGGCGAAGGTGTGTGGCTGAAGCAATTGATGGCTAAAAATAGAGGGACAGGGATGGATTTCCTCCTAGGAATGACACCCCATTTGTTTTCATTTTGAAAACGCGTCTTGCTCCCAGATTACACAGCAGCTCGGCTTTGGACTGCCAGAATCATCTGCCATGGCCGTCCCCTCCTAATGTGGCTCTTATTATCTCTTAATGGATCGGAGGAGGGCAACAGTGACCTAGTAAAGATCAGACAGGGAACTCACCTGTGATTTATTTATCTGTTCCTCTGTTTCCCTTTACAGGTGTCGCCTCAATGTTCCTCTTCCAGATCCGTCTGGGTCACACGCCCCGGACCAGCACCTGGTCAAAGTGGCTTTGTGGTTTCACCCTATCTTAGCAGCCAGCTAGCTGGAATGGTTGTTTAAAATGGAGATACGTGTCTGAATTTGAATCCCGAGTGTCAAAGTCCTTGATGCTTAGTGATAATGGAGTAAAGAACCCAAAAGAAATGCGGTGCAGGCAGTGTGAACTCTGAGTGACAGTTTTAGGCCCTGCTTTTATATCAGATCCACGTGGTCTGCAGTCTCAGAGAGAGAGTCCTCGATGACATCGACGGCGGAGTGGCCACTTTAACCACCCTTTGAAAGTACGCTGATGTCTTCTAAGGATAAGATTTGAAGGCTCTCAGACTGGGGGAAATTCAATTAAAAAGTGGCACATGAGGCCAAGAAGTGGAAGAAGAGGTGGGAAACGGAGCTGCGAGCGGTCGGTTTTCACGGGAACGTTTAGGGAAGCCACGCGAGCCGCTTAGCAACCCGGTGACCGAAGCTCAATTTCAACTCACGTTCGGATGTATTATTCATGGCATTTTTTTGTGCTAATTTCTCGTGTTTGTTTTGCTCGGTCCGACGCAGCTGCGAAAAATTGCCTGGTGAAATATTGACGAGGGTAGTTGGAGGGGGGGCGGGGGGCATTTGACCGGTCGACATAACGGACCCACTTTGGAGCAGGGCGAGCAGGGGCGACTATTCCAAGAGGAAGGTGTGCCTTCCCAGCCTCATTCTGAGCCGCTTCAACACCCCGACAGCAAGGGATCTTGGGAAATGCGACGTGTTCACGACTGAGCCAACTTCCACAGCCTGCCCGGCAGCTCCCCGTTACCATGGGCAACTCATTTTGATGTCTGTGCCCGGTTGTGCCGATCACACGTGGAGTCTCCTCAGGGGGTACTGACTCCCCTGCTCCCCCCACCCCACCACCCTCAACACTTATTGACCGTTAAACTGTCAATTAACACGTTTCCTCTCCTCCGCACGAAAAACCCCCTTAACATCTTATTACACAAACGCCAGGCAAGATTTATTTGATGTAGCCCCCTTCTGTGTTTTTTTTTTATACCTACATTGTAAACCTTTTAGCAGCTAATGCATTAAGAATATCCTCTAATATAAATTCATCACAAACATCTCAAGCTCTCCATGACCCTGCACTTCTTTCCTCTCCCTCGCCCGTAACTCCACCTTCCACCACGCTGAAGTAATTACAGAATTACAGTGCGGCGTAAATTTCCCCTTCACTCGAAATTTTTGCTCCCACCATCTCCTGCCCCTGTCCCGCCCCCGCTGCGGCCCCTCCCCCACCCCCACGGGTAGTTAAGGCCGAGGGGTTTAAGGCTATTTTATCTCAAATTTATCAAGGCGAATTGGTCCCCAGTTGTCGCGAGGCAGCCATAACCTCTCCGCAGTGGCTCCTTTGTGTTTGGAGATAAAGTGTCGGATCCAGACGGAGGATGGGGAGCGCGACAACGGCGGCCCTTCCGCAGGCCGTAATGTGTGTGAAGATGACTCTGACCCACGTTTCACTCGAGTGTACAAAATGGGGACGTCGTTTTGAAAAAGGAAAAAAATAATAAAAGTGAGAGGGGCCACTTCCATTATTGCACCTTTGGATAAAAGGCATCATGTAGGAGGGCGGTTTTCATTGGCCATTTAACTACTCTTGTCCCCCTCCCCTCCCCTCCCCTCCCCTCCCCTCCCACCCAGTACAGCCCTAGAACCAGCGTTTGGGATCGACACGGGATGGCGCATGTGGCCCCGATGCCCGAAGAACCTGCAGACCGGCGGCACTTGGCGCGTCCTCGTCGGCGCTCGACAGACCCCGGCCACGTCCCCCCGGCAAATTTCCCAGATTAGATTTGTAAATCAAAAACCAATATATAACATGCAAGAATTAATCTGTTTTATATTCCTTGGTTACATTTTTTTTCGTGGAGCACATTTGGAAGATTTAGAACGTATTTGCGCCTGCTGCTTTCACCCATTATATGCTTCAGTTCATACATCTATTTGTGAGGCTATAAAACAGGCATTGACTACCCATGTAAATTGTGTTCCCCACAATAAATTATATGCATACTTGCAAAAAATACCAAACCGCTGTTGGTCCGTCTCTGTATTCGGAATACTAATAATAAGGTGGCTGGAGTCAGATTCTTATATAGTCCTTTATTTTATTAGGATTGCCATGGGGGCTCAAATGGTGTGGACCACCCCCCACCGACTGCCCTCCTCACGTTCTCTGCTGGTGACCGGTCTCTCTGCAGCGTGACCGTTGAAAATGTCATCAAGCCGCCCTGATTTGTGACTCGCAGCTCACCCGGGCGTCCATTTGTGCCTCTCGAGCGGGGATCGCAAGGCACCGCGCCCCCCCAGGCAGGACGCCATTTGACCCGTAGATCCGTGTCCTACCTTCTCCGGGATATAGATGTGTAAGGGGACACATCAATCAGGCCTCGCGCCGCGGCTCCGGTGATGGACTGGGGCAGCTTGTGAAGTTATACGAAGGGTCGGCATTATATATGTGTGCATTTATATGAGGACCTTTTTCATAAATGGGGCAATACAGGAGTGTATTCATCATGGGCGTTGTTGAGCGGAGAACCAAAGTGTCGCGAAAACATGTTGCGGTAATGAGTTGCGTGCGGCACGAGTGCCAGGGGCCCAGTTCTTGGGTCCTAGTGAAGCATGTGCTGTCGGGATACCCAGCTTTCTGCCGGGGAGCCACCCCTGCCCCCTGCAACCATGCGCTCGTCCTATCGCGACTGCCAATGCAGGACAGCTGGGACTGGAAGCCAATAAAATTGCAAATTTCTGAGTATTTCACAATATCCTAAATAAACAGGAGCAGAGCACACTCTCTCTGTCCCAGCATCAAATATTAATCTGGGCAGGGCTGGAGCGGAGCGTGGCGGCAGCGGCCGGCCCTCTCTGGGTAAACAGTCGGGAGATTGGTATTCACCGCCTCTCATCCGCACACAGGGTTGGAGAGCATGACAAATTCTGCTCCTAATTATGGGCTGCGCAGCGTGCTCTCCGGCGCTGGAAATCCACCCGGCGCTCGCTCGCCTCCAACCCCGGATTAGGACTTTGTGCTCCCCGCTTGCCGTTTTTGAAGAGGTGGTGGTGGGGGTGGGGAGCGGTGGCATATGCTAAACTGGAGATCCTTCAAGGGACGCAGGTCCAGAGGTGCTGGCAGCCACGGGAACCGCAGACTGGCAGTGGACGCGTATCAACCGAGGTGGGACGCCCCCAGAGTTGGTAAGACGCAAGCCAAAGTGTACAAAAGGCTCCAATTTGTTCCCTGCTGGATGAAGAGCTGCTGGCAGACTGGATTATTCTGTCGCTGTTACCGGGTTTCTTGGACAGCCCGCACAATTTGCTGGGTGTATGGAGATGAAACGCCCCCTGCAAAGAACCTCAGTGGCTCACTGAGCTGCAGATATGGATCGTGGCATAGAGGACGGCCTCCGGGCCTTTGGGTTGAACCCAGGCCAATGAGACACGCAAGCTGGCCTCTCACATCGGAGCGAAGCAGTAATCCATGTCCCCGGACCTGTTTGCCTCGACCACACCTCAGCACCCCTGCTCCGTTTCCCTTCTCAGGGGACAGCAACACGGAGTCCCTTCAACGCCGCAGTGAGACCGTTACACCAATACCTGCAATTACCTGTTGAGCGAGGAGTTCTGCATCCTGGGGTGACGGTGTGAGAGCGAGGAATCCGTATAAAACCCCTTTCAGAACGTCTCTCCCTGGTGGAAAAGAGGAGCAGTTTTGCTGCTCTGCCGTGTGCCACAGGAGGCAGCAGAGTACACAGCATCACCGCCGCTTCTTCCAGAAGGTCCTCTGTCGGCACCTGCCAACATCCGCTGCTCATGTTTCCTCCCGCTGCACTTTTGGAAGATACCGCACCCCAGCAAAGAACCTGCCGCATATTTACTCAGATATGCTTTGAACGTTAAAAACCGACAAAAGCGCTGCTTGTAGTCCGGCTGTCCTGCGAACTGACCCGGATTACCCAGCTGTACGAGTGAGAAAAGTCAACAAAATAAAAAGTTGTTTGATCAATGGGTAGATCATTTTAAGCAGCATAGTATACAAACCTAACACTGTAAATCACTTTTGACAAAGGTGTCAGCTAATAAAAATAAAAATTAAAATGAAAACGATAATAGTAATACTCTGCAATGGACTGGCATCCCATCCAGGGGTTGTTCCACGTGGGGGTTCTTGGTGGGCTAGTGCCCAGTGATTCAGTAACAAAGCAGTTACTAATAATGGATGAACACTACTACTACCACAAGTAATAATAATAATAATAATAATAATAATAATATAATAATAATTGTGCAGATAAAATATATAATGAAGTTTAAAAAAACATTTCACCTCCCTTTTGCCACTACCTTAAATGAACATCGGCAACAAAAGAGATCTCAGATTCTGCTTTTTGGCGGGGTTAACCGTGTGTAAAAATTGTAGGGTTTTCCTCCAGAGGTCATTCCGGATGTCCACACAGCTCCAGTTACAGGGGAACCTCCCACTGCGTCCCCTTGTGGACACCTGCCGCGTGTCCCTTCCTTCCCGCAGCGGCTTTCCTCGTCTCCGTTTTCGTCTCCCTGCGGTTTCACGTCCTTCCCTTTATAGACCATTTTTCCACCGTGATCTTTTTAACTTTCCCTAAGGGCTGTGTTGAAGCAGAGGGTACTGCAGATGCGATCAAAGTGACTTTATTTTAAAATTTTACCCGCCGCACAGACTTTTCCCTCTAAAGTAAACAGCTGGCACGTCGATTTTAAAGAGACTACAGTAGGAAAGCCTTTACAGTCAATATAAAACTGGGCAGCTCTCATCCAAAAGGTACCTTCAAGTTAATAGGAAATATTCGTGCTACATTATTATCATTATTATTATTATTATTATTATTATTATTATTATTATTACAGTTAGTGTAACTTTAAGCCTGTGTGTTGGCGTTCAGGTCAACTGTAATTGTAGCTCTAACTCTGTTACTTCACAATTACAGTGACTATTACTGATCGATAGACTGACCGATAGATTGATCATTGTTGTTCTTCATGTAATAATTAATGTTATAATTGGTATTAGTAGTATTAGGGTTAGAGTTAGAATTACAGTTATTAGGTTTTTGGGTTATTAGGTTTAGGGCTGCGGTTAGGCTAGCCTTAACTATTATAAATAGTTGTAGTCCTTATTCATTTGATGCCTTTAGATGGGACGATGTGCATCTGTATTTACTGTGTTGCACTATTAATAAGTGCTAAGAAGCAGTGACAAGCACTGACTGACAACCTCTGATGAGTCCTAATAAGCACCAGGCCAGTGATGCCCGACTTCCACCGGCGGCACGGTCCCCACCCCTGGGCACTGCCCACTCGATCCTTCACCCATGTGGGTAAACAAGCTCAAGCACCTGTCACTTTCACTCATCCTGGGCTGGGTATGAGGAGGTGTCACCGTGTGTATCTCTGCATTAATCTTCCGTATTAATAACAACAATCAGTGTTCATTAGTCTCTATCATTAGAGATTAGACTGAGCGCTCGCATCAGGGCCGGTGCCTTTCACGGGAACGCAGCACGAAGCGGCGCAGGAAGGGGAAGGCGTTGACTGCCCCTGTTTTTTAGCTGGGTTTCTGTCTAATTGAGCTTCTGGATATTGGTGGTTGGATAATGGCACTAAATTTTAGGGAACTGAGAAGAAGTTATTACAAATTAATTTATTTGATGCTTTTCTTCAAATGCACACCCTTTCATAGAACAGTGTAATTTTCACTGCGTCAGTTTGAGGTAAGTATCTCGATCTAAGGAGGGGGGGGGGGTCAGAACCGCTCCAGTCTACACACTGAGTTCTTCTTGTTGTACCAACACTGTACCCCCTGCTCGGGGAGTACACGTATACTTGGACTCAAACCCCTAACAGTATCTGACATCTGGTCTTTGTGTGTCAGTGTTCAGTTCAAGGTGCAGGTTTTAAAGCCCCCCCCCCCAGCTCACCCCGATCGCTCCGCTGGTGCGACTCACCCTGCATCAGTTTCCTTCCTCCTAATTTCCCTCCCCAACGATCAAAGCCCCCCTCCCCTGTCCTCTGATGGTCTCTCTCAGGCACGTCTCCATCTCCTATGGACTGTGTGATTGTCTTACAGGCACGGCGCAGACACCCCACGAGGCCCTGCGTAACCCCCCCCCCAGCCCCCTGCCACCCGCCCTGGTGCTGATTTACTGGGACTGGCTGTCTCTGTCACAGTGTGTGCCTGCGACCTCCGTTTGACCCGTTCAGGATATATATCGTCCCAGGTTATCTACATAATGCAGGAGGAGAGGTGGAGAGAGCCATTAGAGGGACGGGCGGCTGTTTGCCGTTTTCAATCGGCACAGGCCTCTGTTAAATGACTGGAAAGGAGCTTGTTTTCTGGCACCCGGAATGAGCCATGCATCAGCGTACCGCCGCTCTGCGCCGCCCACCCCGCTCACTTCCAGTCTGCACCGAGGACCTCATTTGGGAGCAGTTTACCCTTCGCAGGGCCCTGGCCTCGGGCCTCGCCTGTCACACACCCGGCTAAGTCACCAGGGGTCATAGTGTTCGTGTTTCAGCTGCAAGGGGCTGCAACCTGCGGGGAGAGAAGCTAAACAGAATAATATGAGTGCTGGTGTGTTTGTGTGATGCCCATTTACATTTATTCGAGCAGCACATGCTTTTCTCAGAAGTGACATAAGGAACACTGTGTGTTATTTATTTGACACCTTTACACAAGGTGACCAGATAAACTGCACTCAGCTCCCTACAGTTATTTGCCCATCTATACACCAGAACAGCGTAACACATATATGCACACAATAGGCTATTTGGACTTACCAATCCCTGGGAAACACACATCTTTGGCCTGTGGGAGGAAACTTGCGCCATTATGGGGAGAACACACACACCGAGCGGAAACTGAGACATCAGTGCTGCTCCACCATCTCACATATGCAGTGCTTCTGTTAATTTGTTGCTTTGCCCAAGTTGTCCAAAGCGATTTCCCACATTTGAACCATTTATTAGTTTATAGGTATTTTAACAGGAGCAACTGAGTAAAATTGCATTGCTGGTAGGTTCTCCACCCGTAGTTGTAGCTAGAAGACTTTTGAGTCTTCAGCAACCTTGAGGTTATAAGAACATGCTGCCTTGTTTCATCTAAACTGAACCCAAACTCACTCTGTATGTGTGTGTGTGTGTGTGTGTGTGTGTGTGTGTGTGTGTGTGTGTGTAGCCCATTGATTATCTCTGACTGCGTTGTTCTTCGCTAAATGTCTCTTTCATAATCATCATGGCAAATCCTGCGAAGCCGCACAAATAAAAAGCGGGTGAAATTACGGAGAGATAAAGGCGGGAGTCGGCCTGTTTTTAAGAAGAGGGCCATTAGGAGACATTTCCACCACGTTTATGGTATTGAATGATCAATTACCCATATGGCGCACGGTGGCGACAGGAAACTCCTCCACATGCCGGCGCACATTCTGCGCCCGGCGATAAACAGCTGCCGCCTTTGTCCCTCTCGGCGTCAGGTTTGCAGACGGCTGCTTGTTCGCGCAGCATGCGCTCACTGTAACACCCCTTTTTAAAGGAAGATGTGATTTTTTTTTTCCACATGCAGTTGAATCAATTTAATTTCAACTCTGTAAATATTATTTTAGTCATTATTCTAGTTATTTAGTCCATTCATTCTTCATCACTGCTTTTCCAGTATTGGTCACGGTGTCAGATATTAATATGGAAGGAAATTCAATGATTTTTCATGGGATGCCAGTTGGGTGCACTGCTTTTTTGCTTTGTGACATAAGTCCTTTGTTTTATAACTGATTTATAAAAATTGCATTCTGTTGCAAGGAGGTGTGTTTGCAAGTTAGCGCTGAGGGTCACCTGAAGCAGATGAAGCAGGTTGTTGCCGACCTCTTGTTTACGGGATACAAGTGTGGGGCTGGATGTGTCCTCCACCCTCTCCTGGATGGTCTGGTCATGCAGGGCATCCTGTGGTCACATCACTGTGTCGTGGATGGTGCCGAGACGCCGGGAAGGTGACCGTGAGAGATCTCATCTGGTTGGGCAATCGTTCCCACATAGAGTTAGACCACCAGAGTTTTACTGAATTCGGGTTCCGTGGGCTTACAGTACAAGGCGAAAAGGTACCTCAGCGACAAGGAACTTTCAGCCCTTTGTTTTCTAGTTTATGACCGGAAACATCGCCTGATGTGTCTCAGCTGTAAAGATGAAATTTCCATTTTCCTCCTCACATGCATTTTTTTTCTAACATTTTTATTGTTTGTCTTGTGCTTCTCGAGCCGCTGTGGGAGGTATAAGCTGCGTCTCAGGCAGAGCCCCCTCCTGCTTAAGCACAATGCGTGCGTGCGTGTGTGTGTGTGTGTGTGTGTGTGTGTGTGTGTGTGTGTGTGAGAGAGAGCCGCGTGTGTCATTTCTGCGAAAATGGTGCACTTGGAAAAGCAGGTTGTGAAAATGGCACCTGATATGACCTCCATTTTAGAGAATGGTGCGGTGATAATGGAAACCCCGGGGGTCCAGCGTGCAGGCCGCCGCCACCCCAACCCCCCCGGCCCGAGCAGGGACCCCAGGCCACATATTAGACGGGATGAATGACAACACTGGGAGTGTGTGTGTGTGTGTGTGTGCTTAATACAGAGTCTGTAAGCTCTTGTCATGCAGGACAGATATCACTCCGTGTGATTCACTTGTTCTGAGTCCGTACGTGTTTTGAAGGGCTTACTTTTGTGTTTGTATATGCGTCTGTTTTCTGTTTGTTTTTGTACGTGTATTTATAATCACACTGCTCACCGTGTCACTTCTTCCTGAGGATTCCTTCTCGTACGCAGATAGCAGGTGGCGACACATAAGGTGGGCGCAGTCTCCGGAGCCGGGTAACAGCACAGAGCAACAGAGTTTTCACCAAAACCTTGGCTTTAACGTTCCAATGCAAAAAAAAAAACTGCCACTCGGCCCTGTCCTCATCTGCATTCTTGTCCCTGTCCCCGTCTTTCCCATCCTTTGCCTTCTCTCCTCCATCTCACACCAGCGGCTTTTTGTACTTTACCGTTCCAATAAAGAGAGCTGGTTGCCATTTTGTGGGAGAACACGGGCCCACGCTGCTTGGTGTCTATCAACTGTAGTCCAGCTCCAAGCCAAGATTCTTCCTCAAACCAGCTCACGGCGTGCATGAATATTTGCAGTAAGTTGGATTTGTGTGTTTGTAATCCATGCTTAGTTTGTTCCACTTTCTTTTTCTGTGTCCCTTTCTCTGTTTTTTTTTGTCTTTTTCTTTGAACAACCCTCTCCCCAGGTACTCAGGAGAGACACAGGGTTCTCGGTATTCTGGTGTTGGTACGGTAAGTCATACTGTGTTTTTGCCACGTCCGTGAAAAGCTGCCCTGCTCATCCCTGGCAGGACGGACCAGCTTCCGTCATCGGAAAGGGCCCGCTTCCCTTTCAACGCATGTAAATCGGCAGCCGGCCACATCCAGCCAGTGCTGCCGTTGGCTTTCGTACCCAAGTGCACACTGTGAGCCCACCGCCTCGGCCAGCTGGCTATTCACAGCCCACCAATTAGCCACATTCACCCGGACCGACCCCACAAAGAGGAGGGGTTCACCCAGGGGATGTCGACCAACCTGCAGGCCTCCACCTACTCCCACTGAGAGACACGGCGGCAGCTGTGCCATCGTTCCACCAACTGCTGCCACACCTAAAGTGGCGTCTCCCCATGCCCCTGCCATTAAATTTAAAACGTGCGGCTCGAACACGGCCCCACACCTCGGTTCCCGCTCTCGGGTGCACGACGTTTCCCGCCACCTTGCACACCGTCTTCCTAGCCCACGACTGCCTGTCCTCTCTGGCGGGAAGTCGGGGCGTGCGCTGAAGGACAGGCGTGCCGCTGTCCTCGAGAGGAGCGGCGAAAGCGAGGAAAGCGGCAACCCTCACCCCCCGCCCCCCTCGGCCGCGTGCCACCCGCCCTAATGAAGGGCTGTGGGGACGTCATTAAGAACGGGAGCACCGCAGCCACCCTGGGCACGGGGGCCGGTAATGGATGCTGTGACCAGTAATTAGGGTACAGTCCTGTGGTAGAACGTCGGGACTTCGCGAAACCGATTTGTGAAATAATTAGTCTCCAGCAGTTTATTGATGGCACTCGCATAGTTTCCAATGTGTTCCTCCTGCCCCTCAACCCACATTACCAAGCCTCTGGGTCTCCCCAAACAGTCATCCTGTCTAATTAATTGAAATTAGGGCAGATCAAATGCATTTCAAGTTTCTCATATTAAAAATGACCTGGGGGAATGAATTTCCAATTTAGAACTTGGGATTTCTGTCTTGTTAAATGGTGTTAAACGATGATCTTAATATGCACATGGTGATAATGCCGTGAAATAATGACTGAAAATCAGCGGCGGATCTGAGGGTATAATTCTTGTTGCCACGTCGGTGCGTCTGTGCAGAGGCGCTCGTTCCCCCTCGATGTCCGCCGAGCCCTGGCTGGTTTGCCCGTCACCTTTCTCGTCCTGCTTTGCGGAACCCCCGTCGAGGATTCTGACGTTTGTTTGCTTTCCTTCGCATCCGTGGTTCGTCGCGCCGCGGAGGCCCGTCTACCGATTGGCGGCCCTTCCCGAGATTCCGCCAAATCCGCTCGACCGCGTGTTCTTCACAGCCAATGAGCACGCTCTTCCCCGACATGAAGACGCCCAAGAGGAGTAGCCCCGGCGTCCTCCTGTCATTTGTTTTATATTCCAGTGGCTCTTCTGGGTGTCACCTGCCTGCCCCTTAGCATTTATGAATCCTTGTGTTTAATGTACGAGCTGATGGCACAGAGGAATGTGCCTTTTATGTCCATGCATGCTTTTGTGTATGACAGACAGAGAGTAAATGATGTTCGGGAGGCGGAAGGGGGTTGCATTATACACAGCGCCGCTGTCTTGGACTGGAGGTGCAATCAGAGTCTGGACTGCAGCGATAAACCACTGGTTACGAGCTGTCAGACTGGCCTGGACCACATTTCACATCCGCCCCCTGCCCCTCAAACTAACAGAGGTCTGCTTCCCTAAGCTCGAGTACTACCGCTGCACAGCGGGGCAGGGCAACGTGGTGTCCGTCAGCCGCCATCAGCGGCTGCGCCGCTTATCTGTTTGACACAAAGGCTTAGGGATGCTAGGGATGCTCTTGTGTTGGTCTAAGCCGGGTAGCACTCACGATTTTGACCATCGCCCACCTTTTTCTGCCTGCCTACCCTGTGAACTTTCATCTTACTCCTCATAGTTTCCTCAAGCCAAACCCTACAACAGCAGTCTGGTCCACAGGCCTTGAACGCAATCCAAACCCAAACAGGGGTCTGTTTCTCTGTTTGCTCACCGGGCCCCTTTAGGTCGCCAGCGGTTCAAAACGTCGGCGACGGCCAAGGGCGCACGGGTTGACGGATGGGGTGCAGAGGTCAGGAAAAAGCGAGCATCCGGGTAAATTGCAAGTGCCTGCCTCCAGAAAGTCAATCCCAGCATCCTGCTTGCCCCTGTTAGGAGGTCTTTATTGGCTGCTTCCCCTCCCGTGTCAACACATGCGCGCGACCCCAGAGGCGTCCGGCTGGAGAAAGGCTGGCAGATTGACTAACAAAGGGGCCGGAGTCACGCTTGTCACCGAACAGCCGGGGCGCAGGGGGGCCCCCCGGGGAGCGCCGACGTTTGGGGAAGTGGCGGACTGTGGACCCTCCCCCGGCCCCCTACACAGGATTGGGATTAACCCCACAGCGCCACAATAGACACACATGTCCCCGTGGCAGTGGCCAGCTCATTCAGAACAACGTTACTTACACCCTAATAAGGATTAGGCTTAATGAACTGGAAGGAGTTAACAATAATGAAGAAGTCCTTAAGCAGGCGCTAATTCCATTTTGTGTCGTGTCTCCTTTCTCTCCCCTTTTTTCTCGTGCCTCTATTTGAACACAAGGTGTAATCCTCTTGAATATCAAAGGTGGTTAGAGAGTATGAATTTAGACTTCCCACTCCTGGTCCTGGGCAGATTAACTCCACAAATGAATGTTTCTGAAGATGACGAGTCCTGCACCCACCATCTGCTCTTACTCCTGGCTGCAGCCCCCCCCCGCCCCCCCATCCCACCCCACCTCTACATTTTCCCTTTCTTTCTCCAGCCCTCTTCATCGGTGGGCCTTCTCCCGTCTCCCATCCAGCATTGTTCCATGAAATAAATCTATACTTTAGGCGCTCGCTGTAAATCTGCGGCGCCCTGCAGCTCCCATGCCGTTTTTAAAGTGTGCGTTTTTTTTTTTTTTTTGAAAGTTCCGTAGAAAAGTTAAAGCAAGAATTAAACGCGGCGAAAGTGTTTTGTGTACTGTGCGAGGTACTCGTGTAGATGGCCGTCTGTTGGCAGAGCAAACAACGCGGTGCGTGCCCAACGGACACCTTCCGCGGCTTTAAAATTGCTGAGAAATGAAGGTAAAAATATGCCTTTTAATTGAACACCTCCCCTGGGCTTTGTTTTGTCTGCGTATAGCTCCAGAAGTATGGCTTTAGCCCAGCTACCACATAACCAAATAAAAGAATGTAAATCACACAGCGACTGCTGTAATTTAATGCAGTGATTTAGCAGGGCAATATCGGTCGAGAGTAGAGCCCTTAAGGTTACTAAGCTGTTACTTTACACTCCAACACATTTAAATGAATTCATTTTGGTGTTCATTTTGACTAAAGTAATTATAAATTGGTTATCAAAATATTTGATCATTATTATTTATAAGAACAAAAATAAACATAACTCAAAGTGGCTATTATTGCAGATTTATCTTGAAAGTGTCTGCAACTGAAATTTAGCCTCTATATAGATTTTTTGGAGTAACAGGAGACCAGTAAGTCACTAGTTGTTAATTTGACTGAATAGAAGAGTTATCTTAGTTGACAGCCCATTCTTTGTTTTAAAGGCTATTTTTTCTTTTATTATTACAATTTATTTACTTTGCTGACACTCTTCCCTCCAAGTAACTTACCATGGTAGGTTTGTAAACTAACCTACTTACAATTCTTGTGGCAGACAGTTTTACCGGAGTAATTCAGGGTAAGTATGCTGATTAAGGGTATTGCAATAGATGGGGATTCAAACCTTGGCCTTCAGATTGTGAGCTCCCAGCTCTCACCATTACGCCACCTGATGTTATTTTGCTGCATAAACTGTGTTTAATAAACATTTAAATACCTAAATGTTTTCAGTTTTTTTTTTTTTGTTAATGAAATTGTGGATAGTTCTGATCTCGGGGTTGGTTTTCACCAGAACATTTTCCCTGCCTTTGTTTAGGATTTACGGCATTTCCAGGGTCGGACTGAACGAAGC
Source organism: Arapaima gigas (assembly GCA_900497675.1). Classification (NCBI taxonomy): domain Eukaryota; kingdom Metazoa; phylum Chordata; class Actinopteri; order Osteoglossiformes; family Osteoglossidae; genus Arapaima; species Arapaima gigas. The sequence continues at coordinate 261,188 of UFQX01000221.1, forward strand.
AGGTTGTGTTTTACTGGCCACTGGGGTTTACCTGTTCTCAATAAAGAACTCAGCATGCAGGGCTATATGCTGCCAGGAAGGTGTGTGTGCGTGTGCGTGCATGTATGTGTGACCACGGGGGACCGAGGAAGCGGACCCTTACTGCCTCCCCCCAAACCCTGAACACCCCCCTCAGCCTCTCTGATGCTGACATCTGCCCACAAACACACTTCAAAGTGTCGCCCTGCAGGCAGCCAGAGAGCGGCGATTTGCGACGTGTCAGAAGACATCACCGAGGGGTGAAAGGGTGGAGGTGGGGGGCTTACTGGCCTCGCTTGCACGGGTAGACAGTCATGGTTCGCCAAGTGCATCCGCCGTGCCTCAGGCCACCTGGGGTGTGGCTCTTCGTGGGGTCCTTGCGTCACTACAGAAACACCCATAGTTCAGGTAGCTGTTATGCATAAACACACACAGGCCTTGGCAGACAGTGGACATGGACACCCCAAATTCACTGGTCCTCACACCCCAAGTGAGAGTCAACCTCAAGATTCCTCTGCCCTCCCCCCATGAGCTGTTTTACAATGAATATGGGAAACACAAGACGGGGGTGAACGTCACATGTTTTCTGTTCACACAGCCTCTTGTAACGTATGAATAGCTGAGTTAACCAGCACTGCCTGAGTCAAAAAGGTGTAGCGGTGGAGCGGTAAAAAGTAATAACACATTGTTCAATCACCAAACTGTTTTACCATTAAAGTGGTTGCATTTAGTACATATGTATTGTTAGTGCTGTTGGACAAGCAGACGCCACACAGAGCAACATGTACTCCAGTTGTAGTCAAGTGGAAAAAAACTATATATATATATATATATCGAGTCAAACTTTTACCCTTACATTACTGATGTTTACAGCTCCGTATGTGTGTCATGTATAATTTATTTTTATTTTTACATTTTTATTTGCTCACATATAACAGCTACTGGCTCCTTTGAGCGAACGCACAGACAGCACTGACAGCAACACGCAAAATTTGTCGGCGTCACAATCATGTGCTCTGTGTGACATCATTACTCCCACTTCTCCAAGCCTTATCAGAGGCAAAATAGTAAGTAGCCTTTTTGGAGAAAATGATGTAGCGTGAAGTGCATCATGAACATGAAGTACAAACAAACAAACAGACAGCGATTGAGCTGTATACATAAATTGGTAGTACGACAGTGAGTTGTGCAAAATACAACAGGACACACTGTCTTCTACACGCAGGGCGGTCACTGTGTCTGGCTTCCCGGAACAGGAAGAGGGATATCGCTCCATAAAAGAGCACTTAACAGTGCGCAACTCCCTCACAACAAGTTAAAATCTTTCACGCCTGGAAATGAGAAACGCTCATCCAAGGTCAATTGAACACGTTTGGTTTCACGATTGATTCATCAAAAGCCTCCTTCCAGGCCCTGATCAGAGCCGACGCGCAGGAAGACGACGGAGCGCGTGGATGTTCAATGTAATTTGTTACTGCACTGCCCGCTGGAGCTGAGAAGATGAGGGAGAGATCAGCAAAGGCTGGAAAGGAACGGTCGAGTCGGTGGGCTGGGGGGGTCTGAGGCTCCCCCGCGGGGCCTGGATGAGACAGGGGGAGCACAAATCACGTGGGCTTGGGAATCCATACGGAAAGACAGCTGGATAGCTTGTGCCAGAACCTGAACTGCAAGGCTGCTATTGAAACGCGTGACATTGATTTGAAGGGGTTTATTGACTGTTAGGATGGACAGTTGAACGGCTATAAGACGCAGAGATCAATCGGCACCGAGCAACTTTTCCTCAAGTCTTGCTGTTTTGTGCTGCTCTCATTTCACATTAACCAATAATTACTTGTTTGTTCAGCAGTTGGCTTTGGTTTCTCCCGGTAGCCGTGCAAATTCAGGAACTCACCACGCGGCGAGGATCGCGGCCTCCGGTGGGTTTGACCGTCAGTGAGAGAACCCAGCGGCACCGTTAATGAAACCCGAAATTGCTTCAACGTACCGGGCTCACGGACGCCTCGCGTCTGAATGGGTGGACAGTGATTTGGCAGATGTGCGCAACTTCAAACTCCCACCGTTGAATATTCCAGTGGCTCGAGTCACCTCTGAAATCCCAAGACGACGCAGCGATGTCAGGTGTGGGGCAGGCGCTAATTTCGCCGACGTCTCCGAGAGGCCGGTGCCTCTGAATCGATTCTGGCTGTCAGCTTCTCAGCCCAGGTGTTTGGAGATGGGAGGGCGGAGAGGCGACCGGGCCGGCGCCGGGCTGTGCGCATTTACATTTATATGTATATGTAGATGTGTATGCCGTGCTCCCGGCGACGTGTAAAGACGTTGACACTGTAATCACAGGGTCGGGGGATGCGTCCCGTCTGCGGAGTGACAGGCAGACGACGGGCACCCCCTCAGATAAACGCTTACACTGGGCCACCGCTCCCTTGCCCACTTGCGTCGCACCCCCCCTCCCCCATTCCCAGGCGGGTCGAGGTGACAGAGGTGGCGAGGGCGGTAGCGTGCGCCCTGCGCTCCCATCTGCCTTTCTCCCGTCACAGCTCTCGCTCTCCAGCTGCAGACCGGCTACATCTGAAGACACGTGGCCTCCTCTCATCAGATAAACCGATGTAACAGTATCTGCGTCAGGCCGATAGCATCGCGGTGATGCATAATGTTCCCAGAATGCTTCACCCCCCCCCACTCTCCCTCCTGCTTTCTTCACCTTTCTCTCCATGATACACAGCAGCTCAATGACCGTTTTCCCAATAATCCCCACATCACGGCATCACAACACAGCATTTCCTAAAGTGACAAGGCCGGGGGTATCTCCCAAGCCACTAATATGCAAATAAATAGCCCCGTGCAAGCCAGCTGGCAATTTATGGTGCATTTCATATATTGAAAAATAAACCTGTTTATTCAAATGCTGGTTGTTGTGCGAAACACAGAGGTGACGCGGCGGGTCAGTTTGACACACGTCTTTATTCCTTTTGTTCGACATCTCTTAACGGCGAACTTGGACTGCGAACCCGCCGTGCGCCCTCTCGCCTCCCGTGTCTGACACAATGACTGACATGTGAAATGTGCTGCACTGCACACACTGCACCGCACGCCACGAACATGCACATTAATGGCGGCATTAAGCGTTTTTCAATCAGGTTTTCAGTGTTTATCACGCTGAGGTCACGGGTTCATAGTTATACAGGTGTTTTCCGACGGGCTGGAGCACATCGACTATTTATTTATTTCCCCAATTACAATAACGGGAAATAAGCACTCGGTGTGTTAAAAATTCAGCATCTGACACATTTTCAGTTGCGGCAAATTAGATCTGGATACTGAGGAACTGTTTCTGGAAATATGTCATGTCAGGTAGGCGGTTCTGTTCCCTTCTGCCACTCGCTGCTCCTGCTGTGTTTCACAAAGATATCCAAATGTCTCAACGGCTAAATCCCTGTAAATAGGTGAGTTTACAGCCTTGAAACTGCAAGTTACTTTGGAGCAACATGTCACAATAGTTAATAATAACAACATGGTGCTATAGAAACTATTATTTTTTTCCCAACCCAAGAATTAGCTGTTTGTTATGACATGAAATGTTAGGTCGAATATTAAAATTCTAGGCCAGTCAAACCAAGACCACCGCAGTCCGCAACCGACGGCATCTGGAGCTTCAGAGCTGTGGCTTATTTATTCACGGAGACCCAGGTGTCCTTTTGGCCCGTTCTAGCCGGGTCTTTCCCAACTCAAATATCTCTGGGGTCATGGAAGGTCAGAGTTCAGGGTCCAAAACCCAATCGGGTATGAGGAAGTGAAAAGGAGTTCAAGGAGTCCCACCTCTGTCCCTGTCGTGAACTACCAGAGGACTGTGGTGGGACAGGGGTGTTGGGTTTAAGGAATGACCAGGTGTAGGGTGGTACGAGGTGGACTTGCAGAGTTTTTGTTAGCATAAAAGAAGCAGCAAGACAAATATATGAAGAAGGTGCGAGCAGTTTCGGCCCCCACCCCAGCCTGAACTCCGCAACAAACTCCTGTCCCGATCAGGTGTGGCCGAAAATCTAAATGGGGGGTTCGGCTGTGTTCTATCAGACAACAGAGACCAGAGGAAAGTAGAAATTAAAATAACCTTATTAACACTTAAACTGCCAGGCCTGTGCTTCTTCTTGATACGCCACTTGCCAGCGGTTCACATTGGACTTCTGCTTCCACGATGACGTGTCCTTGCTCCGGCAGGTGTGTCGTCTCTGTCACCTGGGAGAGCGATGGAGCTGTCGTGCAGAGATCCGTCATAAAAGGGGGGCTGCAGGCCCCCACGTTTCAGACCCGACAGGCCGCAAGGACCTTGGTGATTAAATCTGTCCCTCAACCAGGCTAGTATTTTTTTTTTCATTTACATTATCACATTTGCCCTTCCTCATCCTCCCTGACTGGGCTAAAGAGCATTTAAGGCGCACTTATTAAACATAATCCAGTGAAGTTATTAAAACAAGCCAGTTTTCAGAGATCTCTGCCACAATTCAATTACCTGTGTTGCTGGAGGGGAGTTTGGGAGAGAAATGACAAGTCCTGTGCTTTCGCGGCGCCTGCGAGGAGCGTAGTTAACGTGGCTTCAATTAACACAATGGGGACGGGGCAGTAATGAGCTTCGGGAAGGATTGGATGGAGACAAGTCGAGCGGGCGGATGTCTCCGGTGCCCGTGGCGTTTTGCCCCCACAGCTTGGTGCCCCCGTGTCAAGGTTGCGCAGAGGAGAGAGCGGCTTGCTCTCAAGACCGCCAGCTCTGGTGCCACCGTGCTTCCCGGGGACGTCACGAGGACCGAGCACGGCGACGTGTCCGCACGAAGGGCCCGAGGCCGGCTGACCTTCGCATCCCTGCCGAATGCTGAAGACGCCGTTCGCACACCTACCTTTCACACATATGCCTTTCTGAGACACTTTTCTCAGGGTAAACGAAAGCGCCTTTTCAGGGACGAAGCTTTAGATACGGACGTGTTCGTCGAGGGTCACGAGTGCTGCGGCGTGTCCGTCCGGTGCACGTCACCCAAGTGGCGGCCTGTAGAATTGGTTCAGAACTGACAAAAAGAATGACTGGGGCAAATGGTGCGATGAACATTTACGCAGCTGCCAGGTGATGAGGCAAAAAAATGGACCCAAAAGAGATTCAGAGACAAAACTGAGAACTGGCACATTTTAAGTGGTGCTGATCCTTTGTCCGTCTTGAAGCCCACAACCAGAGTACGTACAGAACATGATCTTGACGTGTGCTGGGGACTTTGGGGTCTTTCCGATCTCAGAACCGTTCAAAACATTAGGGCCCCCTGAGTCACACGCACAAGTATCTGCTGTGAGCAAACACAGTTTTGAGTTGGGAAAAAAAGGAAAGATTTTATATTTTTGTCCGCGTCTCTTTGTTTCAACAGCGCAGCAGGTCTCGGGGTTATCGCCAGTAATTGGGCTGCCTCTTTGCCGTGGTGTCTCCGTGTGTTTTTGGATAGCTGCTTTTAAAAAATCCTCTGTGTTTAATCTGCAGTAGCCGGCCTGGGTGCAGTAATCCCTCGGAGACCCGGCAGACAGATTGTGTTTCTCAGGAGCTGCAGCCAAACAACTGGACCTGTTTATAAGCCTGTGTAAATATGAGCACATATTCAACAAAGGGAGGGGGGGGGTTGTTTCCCTGTCCACTTTCCTGCTCTGGTGGCCTCCAGCTGCAACGCAAAGGAGTTTGTGTGACTTTCCAAGGGTCATAATCAGGTCAGGAGAGGTGTCTGTCGGTGGGGCCGGCAGGAGTCCCAGCTTTAGGGTTCTAGTAAAAGGAGGGAGTGGAGACGGCAACACCCATGGCCCTCCTCCAACCCGGCAGCTACCTTTACAGCCGAAATAAAACCTAACCACATCCATCAGATCCAGTGAACGGTTCTCGCCCATAAAAATCTCGACACCTCAGGGTTCAGTGGCTCCTGGGAAAACTGGGCCTCTCTTGGGAAAAGGACAGGGGCACTTGGGAGGAGGGGGGATTCCAGAGACCTAAATCATGGGAGGATGTGCGGAGGGAAATGAGACAATCATAAATTCTAATGAGAACTCACTTTCCGTACAGTGGGAAAAGCCATGGGCCACAACAGGTGGCAGCGAGGTGACGGGGTGGGTTGTTCGCGGGGTCAGAGGAGTAGTGGAGTGGAGAGGATGGGAACGGAACTGCTCCTGGGAAAGAATCCTGAACTAAACCAACATGACTACCTGCATCCTGCAAAACAAGCCTACAGCTGAGGAACTTTCTCAAAAATGTTATTGTCTCATACTGTATAATGCACATGTAGTGCAGAACCTGCTAGAATGTGCTTGTACATATATATACAGTATATATATGTACAATGTAATACATATATATGTAGTATATAAAAACAGCAGGTGGTTTAGTGGTTTCATCTGTTGCTCAGAAGGTCTTGAGTTTGAATTCTGCTTTAGTACCCTTGGTCAGGGTACATATTCTACACCCAGTCAGTAAAAGCTACCCTGCTGTATAAATGGGTATATCACTGCAAACAGCTTGGTATACAAACCTAACACCACAAGATGCTTTGAAAAGGCTCTCAGATAGATAAACGCATTTCTTTTTCCCCCTGTCCACACTTGTCTGTGCCTGCAGTTCAGTTTAAAGTGTTTGTGAATTTCTCATCTTCAACATTTTTATTCACCCAAGTTACTTAGCAGTACCTGTCCACTTTCTGTAGAGAGTCAAAATGGGATTATGTTCTGGAAATATTAATACCTTGTTTGTGGTGATCAGGTGACCCCTGGAGCACCAGTCAGATTGCTGGGCCTCTCCCTGATATCCACCTCATATCAGGCTGTAGACATAACGTCATGCGCTGATGGCTTGGACCCCCACAGCTGGGTGTGATTTGCTGAGACCCTTCCAGTTGTTTGCCCGGTGATGTCATGGGATCTTGGCTGACCCCTTCCCGTCAGATGTTTATCGGGGTGTTAGCATGTGGAGATCAGGGCGTGAGAGGGATGGGGCCAGTGGCGGGGTTGTCCTGATACCCTGGGCACCAGGCCCGGCCCCACCCCGTGTGTGCTGAGAGCCCACCTAATTCAATTAGTGGAGAATGAGACCATCGAGAGTGACTTCACATGTTCCTCAGCTGCCTGGAGATCTGATACCTAATCTTGGCAGGTTCGTGCACCGCATTGAGCCAGAGCATCGGTGTCCTGCACTAAGACTTGCGGCGATCAGATGTGTGAATGATTGGCGTCTTCTCTTCCGCCTGGGAGTCCGGCGTGATCCACAGCACCCCTTGGCCCGCCAAGGACCACGTGAACCACACTCAAGTTTGCCGTTTCTTCTGAACCATCATCTGATCTGCAGCTGTTTGACGTCCACCATTTGGCCACCTGACGACGAGCCAAGCGCCTTTTTGTGACCGCGAGTGAAAGGCGAATCTCCCCGCGTGCAGCGCAGCGTTTCCCATTAAAAACGACTTTAATCGCAACCCTGGAGTAAGAATTAGACACATTGTTTAAAAAACAATTAGCTTTTTGTTTATGCAAATAAACACACTATGATACCAACAGCGTCTAATGCGTGAGACGAGGCTTGCCGACAGGAGGTGCGGCACAAATTTTCCGCCTGTTAAAGCGGAACTCATCACAATCAAAGGAGGAACTTCCCAGGTGTTGTGGGAGGCGCCAGAGCACTGCAGCCCTGTCAGCGTCCCATCCATTCATCCATTATCTATAACCACTGGTCCAATGCAGAATCACAATGGTCAACTGAAACACGTCTTTGGACCGTGGGAGGAAACCCACACTAGCACGGGGAGAAGACGCAGGCTCCACAGAGACTGAGCTTGATTCAAACCCATATCCAAACCCACAGCCCAGCAATGTGAGGCACCAGCACTCTCTGTGCTCCCCAATATTATGGTTGCTATTGTTATGTATTAATTCAGTATACAGTAATATTTATTATATTTGCATGTATTCCTTTAGCATATGTTTTTTCCAAAATGGCATATGAGTTCAAGCCAACCGCATGTATCTCCTCATTTATACCCCGGGGTAAATATTTTTCGCAAGGGCAGTACAGTAGCTCTAACCACCACATCACCTGTTGCAACTGGAAATACACATATTATCACAAGAATACCAGTGGGACTTAAACCCATACTGCACATCTCAAGGGACGAATGCCTTACCTATTAAGCCACTCAGTCCACCTATGTTAATGAAATATATTTATTACATATGTAATTTATAGGTGCTGTGCCTTTTGAAGTTTTCTCAGTAAATCTGCAAGGCTGTTAAAGGAGTTCCTTCAAGTCAGTGGGGCTGCAGTGGTGCCACTCATGGGATTTGAACCTGTGCCTTACTTGCTAAAGGTCCCATGGCCCCTCTGCTCAGTGCTGGGACACTCCAGGAAAAGTCTGGCCATTTGAACCATGGGGACCACGTGTTGTATAGTATGTACATCAGAAAACAGCCACGCAGGGTCGAAGGCCCCCAGTACCATCTCACCTGTGCACAGATGTGGTGAGTCAGGCCGGCGGGTGTCTGGGCCTGAGCTGGGAGGTGGCCCCGCTGCCCTGCAGGGAACCTCCCCGTGTGCTCCATCTCACCCATCTGCAGGGATTGCTTCTCTGTTTGTTTTGATTAGCGAGCTGTTTGCCAAAGGGCTTTTTTCAAAATGGGAGACCTTGCGAGGTCCTCCGTCCTGAAACAAGGATGGCGGAGAATCTTCTGGGGCTTCGAGGAGCGTGAGGAACATACAGACACCTCGCCCAGGTCTATGCATCACCAGCATTAAGCAGTGGCCTGAAAGCACTTCACTGTTCACGATAAATAAATCCAGTGCATGGCCCGGAGGAAGTCCATGCTTTACTTTCTTTCTCCTCGGCTGTCTCCTCTCCCTCTTTGTTCTGGGGTCCAATGTGCCGTCGGCAGCATCAGCTGGTTCCCAGCGGGAGAAAGAGCTGCCGTGCACCATTGTACCCCACGTCCCGGGGCCCCCGGGCGCTCTCATCCCACACTCCTTTTGTTAACTTCAGAAAGTTTGTTTATCTGGCAGCCATGCGCCTGATATCTCTTTCACAAATAACTGGGCTGGGAAGCAAAGATGGGATCCACCCCGGCTTCCCCCTGTCTGAACCGTCCTCTTGAAGCACTCTTAGATGTAATATCTAATTCAATCAGGCTTTTTTTTTCCACCCAAAAAGCTTTTAGCCACATTTTAGCACACAAAAGATGTTGCTTTTTCCTTTGTAGCCTCAGCTTCTATTTAAGAAGGTACGAGGGACAAAAAATCAATAAACTGCTCTGGTTCTCAATCTTCCTGGGCCTGGAGAGAAGGTGTTTTTTGGAGGGATGTTTTTGTCATTCATAAGCTTTGCTGACAAATCCTTGACATCATTTGCGGATTGTATCGATAACTTCTTCCTTTGCCGCGGAGGACAAATAGAAATCATTTATCTGTCTGCACCAGGGGACAGACCACCGGAGACAAAGGTCTCTCTGCCAGCCGCCCATGACATTGGCAGCTGAAGGTATTAGCACAGCGGTCAAGTTCAAAGGTCACGGAAGGACAGGCTGGATGTCGCCGCTTAAGAGAAACAGCTGCCGTTCCCTGCAGCCAGGTGCGGGGGTGTGGGGAGGGACACACTACCCTGGGTTTGCCTGTTTCAGCACTCGCTTCCCGGTCACCCACATAGCTTAGCACTACAGATGTTTTTATTCCTGTAGAAAAGCAGCGCACTTCATTTTGCTGGACTTCTACGCTACTCAAATATACAGCAGTTAACTGAAAACCTATACCTGTCGTTCAGGATCTTAGGACTCCTTCTTCCATTTCCAGGTGCCTTCCTTCACATTCCATGCATTTCTTGCAGCGCTTCAACAACTTCTCAGAGGTGTGCAGGGCTGACTTTGTCCCCAAGGCGGCAGCTGCAGCTTTTCTCACCTTTTCATCAGGTGTACACCGAGAAGACCTTGACCTTGACCGCCATCACTCAGTCTCAGCACATGCAGGGTGTGAGCAGCAGTGTGGCTCTCAAAACTTTTTAGACATTCCTTTCATTAATATGATAACTTTATCGGCAGTGAAAAACAGTAAAGCATGAGGGGGTATTATTCCAAAACAATTATGTTGTAAGGCTGAACAATACACACCTGAACACCAATTGGGACTGTGAGCCTAAAGTGCACTCTCTGGAACCCGTGTTGAGACTCTGGGGATCGTCTTTAAATCAGAGTCATGAGCCACCGCCTGGATCAACCAGAAAACTGGTGTCACTAAAGGTGTTTTCTGATTCAGAAAAACTGACAGTCACCGGCAGGAGGTTGGGGCCATTGCCTTCCGATGAAAGTAGCCGTGTTGAATCCCTGCTCCTGCTGCAACGCCCTTGAGGAAAGTCTCTATCTTGAACTGATACAGCAAAAAAAAAGTACCCAGCTGTATAATTGGCTAAATCACTGTAAGTAGTAAACCTGCCAAGACCTGACCTTGGAGAAAGGTGTCAGGAAAATGAAATTTCCTAATGATAATAATCTAATAGTTTTGACACCTTTGCAGGTGACATGTAGCCTGTTTCTGTAACTTTTGATGTTTTGTTTGGTGGGGCTGCGTGTTGTCCACCAAAAACGTAGCGGTGTCCTTTAAAATAACAAAACCACTTAGTATTATTACGTTTTGCCCACCTGTCTCCTTTGCCCTGAATGAATGTCAGTAAAGTTCTGCACACTAAGCTACTTATGGTTATTTACCCACTTATACAGCAAGGTCATTTTTACCCTGTCAGTTCAGAGTCAATACCTTGAGCAGGAGCAGGAACCGATACCCAGCACCTTGAGACTGAGAAGGTTTCGCTCTAACCACTCTGCCACCTGCCGCCACAGAAATAAGCTCAGTACTCAGATCAGTTGGACATGGAAAAAAGAGAGTTTGTAAGACGGCACTCAGTGCAATTCTTAGAGTAAATAAGGAACCTCGCTGGTTGTGATTTCATGTCTCTGTAAGTGACTTATATGTGTGGCCTGAGCTCACTGCTTAATCCCGAGTCCAAATCCTGGGCCTTTGAGTCTGCATCTGTTCGGGTCCTGGGAAACAGCACATGGAGCACTAGAACATTCATGGAGGGAAGAGTGACTTCTGAAGGGGATCTACACACACTGCCAGCTTATCTGTTCCAGGCTGCTGAGTGTCTCAAATACGAGGGCTGAGCAGGTGGCATCCGCCAAGGTCCCTGGGATACTACCCTGCTGTTATCTTTGAGCCAAATGTCTGTTACCTTCCAGTGCTCTGGCCGCAGACGCGACACCACGGGTGCACTGGGAGGTCTCTGTTCGTGGTGGGGGGCGGTGGGCCACTGTAGGCGGCAGAGAGGTAGCAGAGGAGAAGATGGGGGCGGAACCGGGAGGCCCTGTTTCTTCTGCGTGGTGTTTTTGCAGTTGTGAAAGGCAAATCTCTTAATCCGCCATTTTTAATAAAAATAGAGCCCAGCGTGGCTAACGTCCTCACACATCTCCCTGTCCGCCCTCCAGCTGAACTTGGCTGCCCTGCCAGGGGCGAGGGAGTCAGACAGGGGATAAAAATTCCTGGCGGAGAAAGAGAGTGGAAGCATACGAGCGGAACTACAGCAGAACCCAGCATTAGACCCACACCAGGCTTGGCCTTGGGGGTCCCTGTCCAGGCATCGAGTCACACGTCCGGCCGAGTGGACGAGCGAGACGGTGTTAATTGTCCGGGTTGTCTGGGTCTGCGGTTTATTTTAGAAAATTATTCGAGCGGCTGGTCCAGGTTGCGTGTTTGGAAGAGCAGAATAATTTGTTTTAGCCACGGCAGATGACTGGAAAGGTCACGGGCATCTGGACATTGATCCCTGCTCCCCTTTCTCCTCCTTGCACTCAGTGTGGACAGGCCACTCAGGAGAGCCCTGTGAATAACCTAAACTGAAGCATTTAAATTCTGGCCATTTCTGCATAAAAATAGAAAAGTACTCTAGAAACCACATTCATTTAACACGCATGGGCTGGAGGAGGCTGGGAAACCGAACTAATCTGCCAACTCTGCTTTAAATCGGAGAGTAAAACCCTTGCATTATGCGGCACGGCACGTAACACTGGTGCCTCACACTTCCTGGGATGAGGGTCTAGGTGTGGGTGCAGATCAGTCTTCGTCTGTGTAGAGTTTGCATGTTCTTTGCAAGCTGGCGCGCGTGAGTCAGGGCCGCGCCGAGCTGGGGACACCAGGCCACGAAGGACGAGGAAGCGAAGCTGGCAGAGAGAAGGCCGCCGAGCAGTGAGTGGCAAGGACGCGCCCAAGGTCAGAGGGAAGCTCTCCAGGAGGCGAGCGCACCGGGGCTACAAGCCCATTTCTCCACACCATTGTTGTGTCTATCCTCCTGTGCATCCAACTTCATTTCCACTTCAATTTTTATCAACCTTCTGCTCGCCTCTCAAGGAGATAGGATACAAGCTCTGACACGAATTAGCCCCCAGATTGACTGATACTGCCATGCCCAGGGGATGCTGGGTAAAAAAGCCTCCTGGCTTTTTCTACCCTCCTTCCACCTTTTTCTTCCCGCCCAGCCCCCCCTCTGGACCGCCTTCCCCTCAGCTTCCTCCGTCTTGTTTTCCCGCGGTGCCTCCCTGTCAGTCACCTGTCTGTGCGACATCACCCTCTCCTTCAGCCTGATGGACAGGCACCGCCGGGTTCTGACGGAGTAATTTGCTCTGAATTTACAAAACACGCGGCATCAAAGATGGCAGCTGGGTCGTGTGGAAGTGATTGCATTAAGAGCCGAGCCGAGAGGTCTATTTCCATTCATCACCGCCGCTGACAGACGGACCGCGCGCGTCTTTTTCTTCCTCCCGATTCTTCCGGACGCGTCTTCTGAGATGCCACGCGTCATCTCTGCGGCTGCAGCCTTCCCCTGCCCCCACTGGAGGACACGACGGACATCCTCTCCAAAACTCATCCGGAGAAAGTTTGCGGCCCGCCCTCCCTGGGCTTCTACTGTCCGCCGCCCTGGGTGCGACTCGGCCCACGAATCCACTCTGCATCTTCTGCTGCACGTGTCCTGCTGGAGGGGTTCCCTCTCCGTGCTGGCTGAACACGTTCCTACCCACAGCGCCTCTTTTTCTGATCTCTTTCCCAAATGGTGTGTCATCCTTCCCCGTAACAGCACGGTCTCCTCTGTCCCCAACAGCCGTCTGACGCGGCCATCTCGGCCCCAGCCCAGACCTGGTTTGACGGACCGGCGAGGGCCCATCTCTCCCTGTCCTACCACAAGCGATTCCTCACCGATATTATTGACCTGCACAAGAGGGCTCATTTTTTACCAGTGAACTCGGAGCAGATGAACTGGGCTTCGCTGCTTAGTGAAAGCATTCCTCTGCTGCAGCGCCAGTTCCCTCAGCCCAGCCTGTTTCAGAAGAAACGCTTCCCAGCTGCAGTGTCCTGCTAATGCAATGCAAAGGCGCTTTAAAGATCACGACCGACACCTCCGCTAAACTCCAATTTTAACTTCATTGCTGCGTAATGTGGAATTCCAGTAACAACACGCTCCTGTCGTCCAGTCAGGTTTCCAAAGAGAGTGTTTCCGCCTCACGTGGGTATATTTCACACTAGAGGCCTAATAGGTTTACCATGTAGATGTCACCGAAGAAGGACACCTTTGCGTTCCCTGTGAAATCACCACTATCATCACTATCCATCATTTATGGGACACCTTTGTCCAAAGTAACTTATAAGGTTGCTTGGAGTGAGACCGGCACACGTTTTACACAACGCCCTAAACCCGGCCAAAAAGCCTTCCGATCACAACGTAAGTCCACATTCTAGAAGTAAAGATCAATAGACTGTTAATGTATTACTTATGTGGACGTCGCCTGTTATTCAGCTGGTGCCTTCTGACCCAGCAGTTACTCTGGTAAATAAAGAAAGTCTTAAAAAGTTTGTTAGGAGGCTTCAGCAGACTATGTTGCATTAGTTCACTAACCTGATACCTTTGTCCAACTTGACGTTTGGTGTTTGATTTTTAGATTAAACTACTTAAAGTGATTCACCCATTTATACAATTGGGTATCTTTTACTGTATTAATTCAGGGTAAATACTTTGGTCTGTGCCTTTTGAGCAAAAGCGAGGGCTCTAACCACTGCCCCGCATACTCATAATATCAGTGGGTTGGTGTGAAATGGTTTGATTTGCTGGGTTGCCTGTTTCAGCCACCTGGCACGGTCACCGTCAGCCACTGCAGGGGTCCTCAGCCTGTTCAGCACCCCCCCCCCCCACACCCCACCTGCGAATTCAAGGAGCCTCCAGCTGCTCAGGAGTATTTCCCCGGAGATCCAGACACAATTCGTCCCGCACACGCAGCTCTTTGCAGTTGAGGATCTCTGGAGACGCACCCCTCCCACCCCAAACCCCTTGGCTGCCCCCCTCCCCCCGCACTCGGCACAGGACCAGTTTAAAAGGAAGCCTGGTGCTCGGTCGCGGGTGAGGCCCCTCTTTGCCAACAGCCGCACAAGGATGCTAGGCCTGTGGTGGGACAAGCCCAGGTTCGGCCCTCATGAGGTTCATTTTTCTCCTTCTTCCCAGCACTAGGAAAGAACGACTTCTCCTTAACGATAAAATAATGAATGTCATTTTCTTGAGAGAGGGGCGGCCTGGGAGGGGGGGTTGCGAGTGCATTACCGTGCTGCAGAATGTGCCCCGTGCCAGGGAGTAAATCTGAGAGAAGCCGTGCAATGTGACATCATTTACTCAGAAATCCCTAATTTGTCAGCATTAATATTTCAGCCGCAGCGCTGCCTGTCACTGAGTGCCAAGGAAGACTGATCAATCTATAAAACGGCCGCAGCTAATTTATTGAATATTTATGTGCAATGTCGTGTGCGGGGCGCCGGCAGAATTTATTTCGCCCGCTCCGCTTTCTGGCGGGGAACTTTTCTAACTAGTCGGAGTTTTTTTTTTTTTTTTTGGAGAACACAAGGAATGCGGAGCGATAGTTACCCGGGCAGGACCCCCGCACGCTAATGGGAGCCGTGGCGTTGTGCCTTTCAAAATGGAAGGCGTGTCAGCTCAGCCTGCCAGACTTATTCGCGGTTCTCTCGCTGTGGCACCGCAGCCGCCGGTGAATTACAGCCCCGCGCGCCGTTACACTCGGGCCCCGGTGATTCACGGTTCTGTACGGCACCATCCCACTCAGAGCTGTCCATTACGGTAACTGGGCTCTTTATAATTCTGCCCTGCGAATTCCGCTGTCTGTCTATTTCTTCCCAAAAATGGATTTTCTATTTATAGGGAAACTATAGGACTGTGTATACATACGGAGTGTTTTTTTGTCATTTCTACTCAGAGCAATTATTTCAACATATATGATGCCCTGTGGCACTCAAGTCACTAGCTCAACAGCTAAGGTGTTAGTGTGTGGGGTTGAAAATCATGGGTTTGAGTTCCACCTGTGCTGTTTTGTGATAATGCTATATTTTAAGGATAGCAGCTGGGAGAATGTTTGGTCAAACCTTGCTTTAGTCAAGATATTTACTCTGGACTGATAGAGGAAAAATTACTCTTAAATAAATGTATCTAAGTACACAAACTTGTATGTCAGCAGAGCAGGTAGCAGCAGGGGCTCAGAACTGCTGTGGTTCTGCATGTTCTCGTCCCCGTTTACGTGCAAGACGGCAACCCTGAGCCGTTCCTGTACCTTCCTTTAGTACGGAAGCCGTGTCGGTAGTTGCTGAGTCATCGTTTCTTTCGTTCAGCCGGACGTTTTTACCGGAGCGGTCGTGGCACTTTTCTCAAGGGTACAACAGCAGGGTTTGAGCATTCAGGGTAAGTTTGCATCCTTGCCCATCACACCTCCGTTCGGCCTTTGTTGCCCCGCTGAGCGGCTCCCCTCCGTTTTCTGTTTTCGTCTCGCGTCGGACATTGAGTTGCCGTGGCGAGGGCTCCGTGGAAGCGGGGCTCTGCCGGGCTCCGGCCCTTCGCCCTGGCGGCTTTACAGTACGTCGGGCGAACGTGCCCCCTCCTCCAGCGCCCCCCGTGTTAGACCCGCCAATACCCTCATTATACCGTCACTAATTACAAATTCTCAAGTCGGTGCCAGGCATTAAAATAAGACAGTGCGCTGAGCATATGGCGTAATATCCTATTAATGAACACTCTAAATTCAAACTCAGGTCAGCTGCTCATTTCGTGTACGTGTCACCGCTCCAAAGAGGGGAAAAAAAAGTGACCTTCTTTTAAAATGCACAGTCTGATTTGAAGAGATGGAAGCCCCAGGCAAGCTCATTGTTTTACTTGTTTAATTTTTTCCACCAATTATTGATATAATATTGTGATGGCAGAGCGAGGGGGATTTTTAAAGAGCAAAAATAGAGATTCCTCCCAATATAATTTGCCTGATGACTGGCTCTGTCGGCCCTGCCCCCCCAACGCCACCCCCTCCCACCAGCTCCGGTCGCCGCGCTCTCTCGGGGGGGAAGCTGGGCTATTTGCATTCGCTGTCACAACAATGTGAAAAACAAGTTCCCATCATTTCGTCCACTCTTTGCACTCAACATTTTAATGTGGACTGTCAAACACAAGAGAGATGGATTTTTAACCCCCCCCCAACCCACCCCCCTGTGCTCTTTAAATCGGGGATGCAAATAGACACGTTTAGCGTGATTGTGTCTGGTGGTGATAGATGCGCCGCTGGCACCTTCGCTCGGATCCGGTTTTCCAGAGTTAATCTGCTGAGATGACCCTGTCTATTCCGATGGCACAACATGGTGGTGGGGGGTGGGGGTGGGGGGGTGATGAGAGGAAATACACTGTCCGTCATTAGCGAGGGCGCGCTACACCATGTTCACCCCAAGCTGAGATCGCTCCCGTTGACCCTCGTATCAGTGTGGCATAAATTCGTCCGGACATTCGCTCTTCGTGCTTGCGGTGCTCGTCTCAGTCGACCGTCTTGACCGGACCGACCGCCCGCCACCAGGGGGTGTGGTGTTTATGTCAGAGGGCCACATGACAGCACCGCTCTTTGCCCCATAAAGCGATGCGGACAACTGCTTCTTTTAATCCCCCAGAACAGCTGTCCAGGATTAAGATCAGCGGTCAGCAGCGGGAGACAGCTGCAGGTGGGGTCCCCATGCTGGGAGGTGCATTGTGGGTAACGTGAGTCAGGTGGGTTCAGAGCAAACTGAACCAAGGATGAAGAGCACGACCCCGTCGACCTGATACCTCCCCGGCCCTGCGCATATCTTTGCTTTACTATTGTAATATTAAAGTTCATTTGCGGGAGGAAAAGAAGAAACAAAGAAAGATGTTCAGGTGCTCAGCGCGATTCTCTCTCTGGTTGGCAACAGAGCCGTCGCCTTGCAGACAAACGACCCAGGTTCGAATCCCGCCTCCTTCCCTCGTGCCCTTGATCAAGGTACTTACTCTAAAATGACACGGTAAAAAATTACCCAGCTGTGTAAATGGGTTTATAATTACAAGTTGTTGGAAAGTGTCAGTTAAAATAAGGACAGTTTTGGATTTTGTTTTGCTTCTTTTAAACGAGAGGAGGCGGCCGAGGGTGGAGGGCACGTGTACCGAGCGGGAGAGGGGGAGCGCAGGGTGCGAGTGCAGTTTCTGCGGGAAACGGCTTGATTAAGAAAGGTCACACTTTGTCCTGAAGTAAGCTGAATTTATTGTGCCCGGTGCCCGTGGAGGACTGATAAAAACCGCCTCAATAAAAACAGCAAGGCCTCTGCAGTATGCAAATGAGCCTGTAAGGGATGGGGTGAGCGAGGTGAGCGGGGTGTCCGGCCCATCACTCTTCATGCCAGCACCCTTTATATAGCTGCCAACCTCGCACCATACCCCGGTGTAGGGGGGCATCTGTGGGGGGCGGGGGGGGGGGGTCACCTCTGCTGAAGGTGAGGTACAGACAAGCGGACCCACCTACATCCTGAGTCAGCCAATCCAGGTCCAGCTCCTAGGTCAGTAATACCCAGAATTTATCACTTAGCATAGCAGCTAATCTGCCTCTGGAGTGACTCGTGGTTGTGCCCTAAGAGCCGTAGAAGGACTCGCAGGCCGCTACAGGACCTTACACCCCCTCCAGTGCCCCCCACCCACTGATGAAGAGCCACAAGGCCAGCAGGGGGCACTCTTCCTCTTCTCAATAAATCTGTTTAATTGGTCTTAATCATTTAAGTAATTATGGACACTGTACGTCCTCAATAACACTACACTCAGGTACAGACATCGGAACCACTGACACCTAAATAACACCTGTAGAACCACTGACAGCCCAGTACAGACTATAGAACCACTGACAGCCCAGTATAGACTGTTGGACTACTGACAGCCCAGTACAGACTATAGAACCACTGACAGCCCAGTACAGACTATAGAACCACTGACAGCCCAGTATAGACTGTTGGACTACTGACAGCCCAGTACAGACTATAGAACCACTGACAGCCCAGTAGAGACTGTTGGACTACTGACAGACCAGTACAGATTATAGAACCACTGGCAGCCCAGTACAGACTATAGAACCACTGGCAACCCAGTACAGATTATCGAACCACTGGCAGCCCAGTATAGACTATAGAACCACTGACAGCCCAGTACAGATTATCGAACCACTGACAGCCCAGTAAAGACTGTTGGACCACTGACAGCCCAGTCAAGATCATAAGGCGACTGAGACCAGCAACACCAGTTGAGGTAAAATTCCATGGATTTTTCTTACTGAGGTTATTATTCTGCAGACTGATCTGTGTCTCAAGGTCTGTGTTTTGTCTCAGACAGAAGCAAACCCCATGCTGATGTGGAACAGTGAAAGAGGAGAAGCAAGACATGAAGAAGGAGAAGAAGGAAATGAAGAAGGAGGAGGTGAAGGGGGGTGTAAGCGTGAAGCGGGGAGGGGGGATTATGGGAAGGGAGCGATGGAGAGAGCAGGAAATAAAGGAAGGGGATGAGAGAGTGCAGCAATGCTGACTGACTCTGGCACCCGCTCCTGGCACGCGGGGTTGCCAAGTTGTAGGATTTACCTTGGAGCCTGAAGGTTTCGACATGAAAAGACTTTATCGACTAGAGAGCCCACCGGAAATCCACGATTCGCCAGGGGGGCTTGTGGCACTGGAGTGGGGAAAATACTCGATGAATGGGAGGGAGGAAGTAAGGAAGAATAAGACAAAAAAGGAACTGGGGAAGAGAAAAGGAGAGTGTAGGAATGGAAGCCAAATGGATGAGAAGCAGGAGTGCAAAGGAGGCCCTACACACACACATGCACACACACACACACGCACACACTCGCCAGGCTGTCTAACAAACACACATTCACACAAATTGCATCAATTCATTTAGCTGATGCTTTTCTCCAAAGCTGCTTACAATCATTTATGCATTAGGGTAATTTTTTACCTTAAATCGGTTTAGGGTAAATACCTTGATCAGGGGTACTGCAGCAGGAGATGGGATCCGACTCAAAGAGATGAGTCCTTCAAATCCAACCGTGGCAGCGATAACCAGCACGCCACCTGTTGACCCTGCATTATCGTTCTTTCAGACAGCATCACACACGCTCTCTTACATCTACGGTCCACCGACTGATCGCGCACACACACAATCGAGCTCCAGATGCACTCCAGCGAAGGCACTGCTCAGATGCGGACGGCTGACAGGGTCACGCAATGTTACACTTTCTGAACGAATGGCGCCGCGGTTGTGTGCGGAGGGGGTGCAATGTTTTTATTGGCATCGAAAGGCCAAAGCAGTTATGGCCGTCTCGCACCAGGAAGTTTAAGGTGGCGAATCACTTCAGCGAATCACAGGAGCGAGCGGGGGAGAGGCGGCGGCGCGTGTCAGGGCGTGCGGTCGCCGGAGCCCGGCCCATCAGTGCACCGCCGCGGGCCCCCGCACTCCGGCAGACGAGAGCTCAGCTGTTGGCGCCGGTAGCACATGGTCAAGTGGTCAACAAATGGAAATGGAAAATTGCCGCCGCTCGTTGAGCCTGCTTCAAGAGCGGAGGGGCCGGCGGGTCGCGCTGGCTAGCCCCGCTGCTCCGGTTATTGACATCATTGAACGAGCCAAAACAATATCCGCAGCCTTTATTTCCCCTTCCTTTTTTTACCAAACAGATTTTATAAATCAGTGCTCTTATTTACAAAAACAGCTAAGAGTGCCTACTTTTGAATTATGAAAATCGGCAAAACCTCTTACTCTGTTTACACTGGAGCTGCTGTCTTTGGCTGAGATGCGCCCTGCTCACCCGAGACTCGTATTATATTTGGTCATTTAGCTGATGCTTTTCTCCGAAGCGACTTACGACGTTCCGCCCACGTATGCAGTAGGGTCATTTCTCCCCGATCAATTCGGATTGAGTAGCTCGCCGTTCGAGGGTGCTGCATGCAGCGGGTGGGATTCAAACCTACATTCTGCAGACCCAAAGGAAACCGCTCAAACCACAGTGCTGCTCGCATTTCGGTCATGACCTGCATACGCACATGTAAAAGTCCAGAGGCAGGTGGACCTGGTCACGTTCCAGGAGAAAAACCAAAACATATAAGACCGAGGGTGCCTAGCTGGGGGTACCTCTCGTATTCAACGGGGTGAGACGTGCGAGAAGACCAGTGACTCACTGCTGGTCGATTAGCAGCATCCCCTGTCCACGGAGGACAGAGGACGGCCTGAGCAGATGTTAACCTGCAGGTGCCCTGGATCACCATGTAACCAAGACAACAAGCAGTTTCTGATTCTTTCCCTCCACGGTTAATATCCTACCTAAGACCCAGTCGGGGCTCGTGCACCTGAAATTAATTGCTGCCGAGTCCCACTGGGTTGTCGGGATTAAATGGGATTCCCAGGTCTCGTCCCTGTCTCGTAAATAACAGCGTTTTCATCTCTGTCTCATCTCGCTGTCCTGCGAAGGCCCACGAGGCCTGACGGTTTGGTTAAAAGTTACCAAGCGTGGCCACGCCCACCTCCCGGATTATCGACCGCAGCTGATCCAGGTGGACGCGGTGTTTGAACGGGCCGACAGAGAAAAGGAGAAGAGTCCTCGCACTGCGGAGCTGGAGCTCACTGTGAATGCAGTGGCAGATTGAAGCCCCTTTTTTGGTTAGTCACATTTTTTGTTCCACTTTTTGTTTTTTCGGGTTTAGTAAAATCCAAGTCCACCCTTTGCCATCTCAGTCACTCCCTAAACCCGGCACGCTTACACGGAACACCAAGGGTTGGTGCTGTCCTCCAGCTCCGCTGTCTTGAGGTCGTTGTCACGTGAGGGGCCTGGGAGGGGGTGTGGGGGTGGGCTTGTTTGGTCCAGTGGGTTGTGGGGTCACTGGCAGCAGGGTCAGACCTGCTGCGTATCTGACGTAAAGCCTTTGGGTCAGCACTTCTTCGCCGATCCTGGGAAGGTGCCCCTCTCCACGTAGGCAGCGGTCTGGCCGGCCCACCTGTCAGCCCCCCTGCAGCACGGCACCTGCCGGTCTCCCTCACCGTCCCTCAACCGCAACACCCACCCCTCCCCACCTCCACACAGAGGCTCCGAATAAATTACCCTCCCGCCTTCCGCATTCACAGCCGCACTGTACCGTCCGCTGTGTCGTATTTTTTCCCTCCCCACTGTCTCCCTTGCAAACAAAACCAATTTTAAAAGTACTGTTCTACATTTGAAGTTCACAAATAAGTTTTAAATTTTCCTCCGCTACAAAAATTTGATCTGCACCATAGATCAGATTTTTGGACACCCTTCTGGAACTTAGTGCTATATAATCACACCCTTCAAATGCTGCAACCTTTTGTCCTTCTGCAGTGTTTGTGGATGTAGCTCCTGTAGCTCCGTGTGACATTAGAACTATTGATCTCCGTGTAGGAGGTGCTACCTAGCTGACATGGACGTGTCTGCTGACGCTGTCTTTGAAAGGTGGGGGGAACACTTTCTCTTCTCGTCTCATCTTAGTTATGACAGACTGGACAGTCAGTGGGCTGTGTTTTTCCAGGGCTGAGACCCAACATGGACTCCCAGCAACCGGGCTCAGACAGATGTTCCGGGGGGGACTGTTTCGGAGGAAAATCAGGCAGGCCTCGGAACAAATGTACGAGCTGTGCGGTGCATCTTCGCCAAAGGTCGACAGGTGCATTACCGAAAGTTCACCCTCTTCTTCACCACCATCAAATGATGGCCGATGCTTCCAAGTGACCACCGCCCGGTGGCATTTTCCTTCATCTTCTCAGCGCCTCTGTGCCAGACCCCCGAAAAGTGAGCGAGTGTCATGGCTGCCCACCTCTGTGCATACATATGTGTGTCCGCTGTCGTGTACGTGCGCCTGAGTGGCAGAGACGGTAGTTCAGTGCAGCAGAAGGGGAGTAGAACCACACACAGCAGCGTGCTGCTGCCCCCCCCCCCCCCCCCCCCCCCCCCCCCCCCCC
>UFQX01000221.1:283611-311385 GCA_900497675.1 Arapaima gigas
CCCCCCCCCCCCCCCCCCGCTCTCCCTTCACCATCATTAGAGACTCGACCCTCCTGTGGGGGCGCAAACTTTATAAAATTCTCCATAACCCGCCGAGCGGAACCTATTTCCCTCCCGATGCAATTAGCTGCACCAACATTTACAATAATATGATTACAGCCACTTTGGCGAAGTCGGGGGGGAAAAAGGAATATTAGGTATCAGTGAGGGGTTGATCGTAACGGTCGTATTTTCGAGAGACTTGCATTTTCTTTGAGCAAATAAAGAGCTACTAAATTCTCCTTAGGCAGTAAAAACCAATGCAGTGGAACCACGATAACAAACACAGGCAACCGGTTTTCTCCTCGCTCCTGTTTTTTATTTTGGCTCCTGCTTTTTTCCCCGCTCCTACATACTCCAATTAATTAAGCCTTTCACGGCCATGTAATTAGGAACATTAGCAAGTCATAAAATTGCCACGAGTCTCTAAATTATGTGCAGGCCCTCAGCAATTTGTTTGTAATTCCTTTTTGAAGACAATGACACTGTGGGGTCCAATACATCTTCATAGCAGCCCACTGTGTCCCCTTCCTGTGTCTGCAGGGCCGTCTCCCAGGAAGACGCTCCTAGCGGCAGCTGCCGGGCCGGGGAATTGTGGGAAACTCCTAGTCGGCTCGGTCGCAGCTGCGCGGGGGGAATTGCTTTTTTCTTCGGCGTCATTCATCCTCGCCGCGGCCGACTAGAAGGCGCGCGACGCGACACGCGGTAAACCCCTCCTGGCATCATCCCGGGTTCGCTGCACCTGTACCGGACGGGGAGAACACAGAGAGCTGTGCAACAGCAGCCGTTTCCTTCGATGCGTTTACTATGGTTTTTGAAGGTGTGCTCACCTTGGGGTTGCTCGTGGGACTAAAGTGCACAAATAATATAAATAAATAACGGTAAAAAATAAGCCTCGGGATTGTCCAGTCTGCAGATCATCTGTACACGACCATGAATGGAATAACTAAAGAGGGAGAGGGAAGCAATGTATATGTACATTGAGTGTGTGTGTGTGTGTGTGTGTGTGTGTGTGTGTGTGTGTGTGTGTGTGTGTACTCCTGAATCCAGCAATCGGGATCATTCATTTGTATTAGTCTAAAATGTGCAAACACGTAGACCCTGTGCGTAAGGTTGCGATTCGCCTTCTGCATCTGGCTGTAGGAGTGCTGAGTGTTTCTATGTGTGCAGCTCTGTCAGCAACATTGCAAATAATTTCACCCTAAAAAATGGCTAATAACGTTATTCTGAATAAAATGGTACCGATGCAGTCAAAGGAAATTCAAGGTGACATTAGGATACGTACCTGGGATTCTCATCAGCAAACAGAATCGCTGATTTTTTTAAATATAAACTCGCTCTTTGTGCAAAGAGTCAGTAAATTTTAGTATTTTTGATAATGCCACCAAGGCTTTATCTGTCCTAATTCGTTCCTGAAAACAAACTAAATATTGAAAAACCGAATAACACAGTTATTTATTCCCCTGTGGGAAGAGTTCTAATTCATCCCAAGTCGGCCCTAATAAATGATCCTCGATATTATAAGGGAAAATGTGTGCGGCGTAACAGCATAGAATAAATAATAATTACTATCAGCATTATACGTAAAATAAATTTACAAAATAAGAATTTCGTGAAATAAACTTGCGTGACAGTGTGTGTAGGTTTAGATAAGCGATTAGAAAAAACAGGTGTAGTAGGTAGAGCTTCTGCCTCCAGGCTCAGAGGTTGTAAGTTTAAACCCCACCTCCTGCTCTCATATCCTTAAGAAAGGTACTTGCCCAAAAACTGGGTAAATCATGGTAATTAATGAATAAAATGTAAACATGTGAGTAGACATGTTGGCCCAGGGAGTGCTAGATTGGTACTGAGAGTGTGGGGACACAATTCCCACAATGCAGTGCAAGTCACGGTCTCAGTCATTCGGCGGCTTGGCACACTTTTCAAATGCGGTCTCACTTTATCGTGCTGGACTGAAAGTTGCTGGCCAGGGTGTCACAGACCACGTGAGCAAAAAACCTGGACGGATTAACAATATTTGAAGAGCACCGTGGTATTATGGATAAGTGAAAACCGGGATACTGGGATATGGAATCGCTGGGACTGAGTGTATATGTTTTGAATAACCAGTGATTTTTTTTTTTTTATGCGTAAATCCCGCTCTACGCCATTAAGCCAGATAATTGAATACGACAGCAGACATAGATACCAGGTAGCTGAGATGTGGCTGCACCCAAAGGCGGCCTAGAGGAGGCAGAAAAGCGGGGAAAATTTTTTCCGCGGGCCGACAGTACAAGATGCAGCATCCAGACCTCCAGATGAGGTCGAAGGAGCAGCTTTGAGTGGCGCTTTGCCGGGAAAAGGTTAAAGGCGTCGGTGACAAGAAGCGCGTGTAACACAAGGACCTCATCATGGTCCCTAACAGCGGAGTACTCTCTGACCCCATAATAACCATATTCCATTGTTTCTGTTTACCGCCTGCAAGAGAAAAAGAGCCGACCGCATCGATCCGCGTCCCCACATATTGAAACCAGATATTGATTTCCTTTCTTTTTTTTAAAATAGGAAAAAGCGCATTGTTCAAGTGAAGGAGATTTCTTTTGGGATTTCACGAGAGAGGAGCTGAAATGAGCATCCTGTGAGCCCTGTTTCTCAGGCGGGTTTTGTTTGGGAGAAGGTAATTGAATTTAACGGCCAGAGCCGCGCATGTGATGTCTGAGTTTGGAGGCGTGAGTTTGGAGAAGGTGAGGGACGGTGAGGGGAGCGACAGACCAGGTCGGGGCGGAGGACTGGAGTCTTACCTTGAAATACCACAGTAACAAGTAGCAAAATGCACTTAAATGCCAAACAGCACAAAGCACGTGGTTCGAGTCGCGGAGCCATTGTTGGATGTGTGATGTAACTGGATGATTCGGGAGGATTAACCAGAATCATTCAGCTGCAATGGAATGTGTGGGCATGTGTTTGTGTATTATGTTTTGTCTGTCTGTGCATCTGTGTGTGTGTGTGTGTGTGTGTGTGTGTGTGTGTGTGTGTGTGTGTGTGTGTGTGGGGGGTCGTGTGACTGCCTGTCCTCTGATTAGCTCCTCAGCATCCATCAGTGGTACCTCAGCCCCATTTGTCATTCAGGGACACACACTCGTCTCCCTCTCAGTTTGCAATTAAGACAAAATTCAGACCAGTGAAGCCTGAAGGCAGGTGGGTGTCCATGGAGCCGGTTGCCTGGAAACAGGGGGGGCCAGGGGGAGGTAGGTGAGGGATTAGTGAAGGCACCTGTGCAGCAGGGGGCAGCGTGGAGAGGACTTGTCGGGAGAACGAGGCTCCGCTGTGGCCGAGAGCCGATCAGATGGTCCAGAGAGGGACTGCGTGAAACAGGCAGGGCTGCGTGGACGACGACCATCGCTCTCGAGCAGGCAGAAAGACAGATTTCCGATTTACAGCGGCAGCTGCCATTTTCCTTCAGCAACACCCTGTGTTTATACGATAGGCGCCCGACCGCCATGAGCCTGACAAGCGGTTAATGACTGAAGAGTTGGTTGTTAAAAAGAGATTTATATACAGTATCTTATACTTGGACCTGACGCAGCAGCTCAGTTTATGGACCTTCTCAAGCCGGGCCCTCCGCTGGATTGAACCGGAACTTTAGTGGCTTCGAGTACAAGACGGTGGTTCTAACCACTGTCCTGTTCTGTCCATTTAAATACACTGTTACACTCCAGGAAACGGAGCCGCCAAGTACCGAGGACCCCCACGGCTGGTCTTTACACATCCTTGTGTCCTCCCCGGTCCTGTCTCCGCCACTTGTCCCCCCCACGCTATCAGCAGCCATTCCCTGCCCCCCACGCCGAGCAGTTTACAAGCTGTTGGATGGTAAACTGTTATTGCACTGTAAACACACGCCTGCCCACGCACGCGCGCTCACACACACACACACACACACACACACACACACACACACACACACACACAAGCACAGTTCTCTCCGCGTGTGCTGGGATGCTGGGAGCAGCAAATTGACTGAGCAAATGGCAATATTACCGCACAGTAGGGGTAGACGTGTGGCATTCGGCAAACAAAGGAATACGCCCACAGCGGCTCGCGTGCGGAGAAGCGGGGATCCCGCGCGCCACAGAGCACCGATCTGCCGGCGCTGAGCCAGTCCAGGGAAAAAACAAAGACGGGGGGGAAGATAACTGAACTGAATGGGAGCAGAGGGCATCAGCGGGTTAGAGCAGGAGTTCAAGTGAGCCAGGGTCAGGAGCGCAGAGAAGGAATGAGGGGGCATCTAACCCCCCCCTTCCCCGAACGAGCCGAGGCAACGAGGGCCGAGTGTTGATGTCGACAACACAGAAAACCGTTTAGCAGCAGAGAGGGGAGGGCGCGTCCCCGTCACTGTTGATTATGATATTATTCTGCTTTGCACAGTTTGGCGAAAGCCGCCCTGCAATGGCCTGTGTGCCGCGGGGGGCAGCCGGTCCGTCTGATGTGTATTAGAAAGTCCTCAATTTCACACATGCTTACTCTTGAGTGAGTTTCGCATAAAGGGATTAGGAGGGGAGGAAGTGGCAGGGAAATGGGATGTCAGACACCCGGTTTAATGGGCGGACGGGTCCCGGCCCAGTGTCCTTTCTGTTACCAGCTCCCTCACGCACGGACGCTCCGACGCCCTCATCCGCCGGGGGGGATCCGTGGGCGGAACCCAGGGTTCCGAAACTTGGCGAAGATTAGTGAGCCATCTTCATTTTGTTTTTTTTTTAGACGTCGCCAGGGCGGCCTTTCTCAGGTTCCAGGGGTTATCTCCCACAAAGGCATCTCAGCCCCCCAGGGGTCCAGCTCAGATCAATGCAAGCCCCCCTCGGTCTCACCCCCCCCCAGTTCAAATAAATAAACAAATAAATAGAAGGGAGAGAGCCCGAGTGGCTGCATGAGCGAGCGCTTGACCAGCTGTGTCTCCGGCTGATAAGCATCGAGGTGTGTGGGAACGCTGCGCGAGGGCACCTAGAGCAAGTCCCGACCCGGCGCCCTCTCCTCCTCCGCGTCCTGGGAAAAGTCTGTACAAGATTTGCTCCACGGGGGTCCGTGTAGTGGGATTGCTGACACGTTCCTCCTCCTTTGTCCGCCTCACTCCCTCCGCACCTCCACGGTCGTCCGCCTCCTCCGGGGGCTCCAACCTTCTTCTCCTCTCTCCCTGCCCTTGCTCCTGTGCTCCGCTCCTCAACCCAGGTGTGGGAGAGGGTCAGCGCCAACCATCATGTCCTGACAAATTGTTCTGCCGTCCAGGGCAGATTGAGCCACCTGTGTCCCCTTCCCCTCATGTCTCACACTTATACCCAGATGGTCATGGGCTGTAAGTGCTCTCCAGCAGGCAGCGGCTCTGAACGTGTCGTTCACCATAATGCCCAGACTGGCCTGATCTAGCAGGGGTCAATGCATGGGACGGTGGTGCAGCAGGTTATGCTGATCTTTCATAGCTTCTGAGCTGCTTCTTATGTACCCTTCCTTATCAAGAAAACCACAGAAGCGGCCACTACGAGTTAAGTTTGGCTGCGTGTCTCTGACTTTTACATTAAATTACCAAACGTCGCAGAAGAGCCGAGCGCTCGTGGCAGCATAAACACGAGCCCCACCACCCCCACCAGGGGCTGTGATCCTGTCAGAACTTCTGCAAAGTACAAGTGGAACCAAGCAGAGCCTGAAGCAGATCGTCTCAACTACTACAGACAAGTTCCTGCAGCCCTCTTGCCCCCAAGGGAGGATGAGGACCCAACTCAAACGGGTCTCCTTTTTATCTTCCACATATCAAAGAGGCCTCTTTGCATATTTCACGCCACCCAAAGGTCCCGCGTGTGACTGTCGACGTTCACGGCTGTTACCGCGGTCGGCAGCCCCCCGGATGCATGCAAACCGTATCGGTGACACGATGACACTGTCATTCCTCAGAAAGCCAGGACAGGCACTCTGATGGCCCGAAATAGATCCAATTAACAAACAATCATCCATATTTAATTAAGGTTTTAATAATTGTCAATGAGCACTAGTTAACTTTTAATAAGTACTGTCCTTAAGATAATTTACTTGTTAAGTAATTATCGTTTTCTATTAAATCCCCTAATATGGGCTTTTACCAGTCATTTTTAAACAATTTGTACAATATTTTAAGTAACTATCTTACAATTCGCTTATTAATTTCCCTTTAATCAGATAATTGGTCACTTAATTAAAAATCTGTTAACTTCATAAATGCCAATTAGCATTATGCAGATGTTTCCGGAAAGTTCATTGCTGGTGGGGGAATGGAGGTGGCCTCTCCCAGGCAGGAAGGCCAGAAGACGCCGCAGATGTCCTCAAACCACCACGGCGCTCGACGCGGGCCCGCTCCTCACGCGAGACGCCCGGATTAGATGGGGCCCGATAAGATAAGGCAGCCTTTTCAAGTGATTTTCATGCAGCCACGTGCGGTATTCAATTTAGATGTCGAGATATGCATAAAATAAATTAAGTTTAGGCGAAGATAATCAAATGTACATAAAGTGTAACAGTTTTTCAGATGAATTCCGTGCAAGGACACGCGTCGTATCAGATTCTGGACTTGTTATGGAAGTGTGGCGTGACGCGGCTGATAAAATGCCACCGTTGTGAGCTCGCCGACGCCCCTACCAATAACGGTATTGATTCGGGGACACGGCGCATCGCCCGGGACCTGTGGAGTTGCCGTGAGCGAGGGCTCGCTCCCCCGAGGTCCGCCGTGGGGGTGACGGCTGCGGTTGTCACTCAGCGGTGGCTCACGCGCGCCCCGGGTGAGGTCACCGCGCTCAAACCCGGCAGGTCGCGATAAGAAGCGACCGATCGGGCTCCTTCTCTCTGCAGCCCAGAGGAGACTATTAACAGTACTGGACGCACCCTGTGTGTTTGCGTGTGTGGCGGGCGTGGGCACGGCCGCCGGTCCTGCGCACCCTGGACCTGATGAAGAATTCCAGCTGCCAGGCAGGACCACGCATCTCGGACAGTGTGAATTTTTCATCCTGTAATGTGTGCACGGGTCATTAATTGCACCTTGCCATGGGTCCGCTGGGCTTGTCATTTGAGTAGAGCACATCTATACATCTGCTTCCTTACCCCCCACCAGGCTGTCCTGTGCATCTCCATTCGCCTTCAGTGGCCTGTATTTCATAGGGTCCCCTCCAGAAGAAGCTGACCCATTTTCCCTCGGAAAGTTTCTCCGCGATTCCCTCTTCGCGTCTCGTCTCCTTCCTGCTTCCTCAACCGAACGTGCGTCTTCCAGCAGGCCGAGTGTCCGGCTGCGGCCTTCGCTTCTCATTATTAGGGCCTCGACCTGTCGATCTGTCACCCATGCGGCACCGGTTTCCTGCGGACGCCGTGTTGTCTCCTGCCGTGAACCTGTCCCCAGGGTTCCTGCTGAACATCCAGGACTCGGCCCAGGTCAAACCAGGGCTAACAGGTAGCGATTAAGGAGTATTATGAAATATTGTAGAGATATTGTGTCTGCTTTGGTTAAATTCATCAACTAACTAGCTAACACATAACAATAACTAGTTAGCTTATAACTAAGCCACTGATTAGGGGCGGTTTGTTTGTTAAATACAGGCATCCCTCAAGATACGAGTCTTAGACTAACAAGTTTTTTGTGCATGAGTGAAGTTATTTAATAACCTTTTACGAAGTTATGATCGAACGCGAGGCTGATTTTTCACGCTTACAAGTCACGAGAGCTGAGAGTGGGAGAATTTTCAAAGTTTGCACTCTAATGGTAACTGTGTCTCCAACTGAGGAGATTTAACCTTTTGAGCCGGTTTCCAGGAACCCGTAAGCCGGGGGATCCCTGTGTTTCCATCAGTCACTACACGCGCAGTGTGTGAAAACGGAGAGCTCCAGAGTTGGCTACGTAGTGATACGTGTATGAAGCTTCCATTTTTAAATATAACGGTTTCCTTCCTAATGGTGTTTGCGTTTCCGTATCGAAGCCAGACCAAAAAAATCACGTCCAGCCGAAAAGGGCATTTCAGGAGTTCGGAGGCACATTTGTGAGCTTCATTTTGACACCGGTATCCACAGGGTGGCTCTCGGCCCCAAACGCTGGTCTGACCTCATCCTGACCGTCGGCTGTTCCCCTGCACGGGTCCATTAACCCTTCCTCCCCCACCGCGTTCATCCCAAGACCTTCACTCCCCCTTCTCCCATGTCATTTACTTCTGTTTTACCCTGGTGTGACAGTTCGCTGTGCACTGCTGCCTCCCAAAGCCTCTTTGTTATTGTGCTGCCCAAAATATCTGATCACGTCTCACTGTGGGCGGAAAGGAGACGTTGGGATCGCACTTATGTGGAGTGAGTCTCAAACAAGCAAGAAGAAAACACGGCTTCAAGCAGTGTTAACGTGATGCGGTCGACTCAACGGGTGGATCGGACACGTGACCTTAGCTTGACCAGCACAAAAAGCCAAATGGCAGCTTTGGCATGGAGGCACATTTTTAAAAATTACACATCCTTGTGACTACAAAAAAGATACAGGAGCAGCTTTGTTTTCCAGGCAACGCCTAGAGGGAGACATACACAGAATGATCCAGGCGCCTCAATTCCAAATTCCGTATTTATTTTTTGGCCCAGGTGATTTCGGCGGCCGATTTCCGTCAGCGCTGGAGATAATTTCTCGAGCTAAAACAGCCGTGCTAACTAGTACGTGGCCGGTGACGGCGACACCTCTGCCCTGTCATCGGAGCGCTGGGGACACTGTGACTGCGTTCTGGCCGTAACGTAGCTTTTCGCAGCGATGGCTGCCCTGCAAGCAGTGGGCGGGGCAACTCTGCTGTGGAAACGGCAGTTTCAGGAACAGGCAAGGGAGGGCGCTGGGGGGGGGGGGGGTCCCTGCAAACATCTGCAAATCGCCGTGACAGGGGTGACTTTCTCCAAAAAAGCGATGCATCCATCCCCACTGTGGCCAATTAAACAAATTGCATCCGAAGAGCATTTTATTAGTATTTGCCGAGAGCCGCTGCGTGTCGCAATACATTTCCTTCAGGCACGCTGGAAAACAAATTGGCACATTAACTTGTGAATGGCTAAAGAGGCACTCTGGCTTCGCCTCCGGGGCTGCCGGGTATCAAAGTGTCTGCCGTTTGGGGCAATCTGTCAGCTTTATCACGCGACGGGCCGGACGCGATGGCGGGGTGGTGGAGGCCGGCCCGCCGCGGGGGCCCCTGCCGGAGGCATTAGCTCGCTCTCCCTTGGCAGGCCCAAGCTGTTTGCCATTGTGGCCCGGAGAGCCTTCCCTATTTATCTGTTATTACATTGGAATTGGCAGATCAAAGCGGGGGCCCCTTCCATGTGCCCCTCCGCCCCCTCCCTCACCAAACCCACGCTGGCTCTCTCTCTTCCTCCTCCTGCTCTCTCTCTTTCTGTCAGTCCACTTCTGCTCACCCTGTCTGTCATTCTTTCGGGTCCAGGCCCCTGGCCGGCAACCCCCGATGCCAGCCTGGCCCACTTTGGCCCGCGTCCTCCACTCTCCTGGTGGACATCCAGCTTGGCCGCTCTCCGCCGGGCCCCTTTTAGGGTCTGCGTGGAAAGGGCTTTTGGTGTTTTAATGAGGATTAGCATGTTTGCGTTCGGATGTGTGTCGCGATAATCCTTTTAGCAAAATCTATTTTCACGAGGAGGGGATAATTTATGCGTGCGGGTGGGTTCTCTCCCCATCCATATTTTGTCAGGGTGAGAATGGAGTGGATACAGACTGGCCGGGGACCAGGGGGTGGAGCCAGGGGCAGGGCCAGTGGGTGGGGACAGCAGTGGACGGCCCGCAGTTTGGAAGCGGTGCACTGGGCTTGCTGGGCGCAATGTGACTGCCCTGGGTCCACATCAAACGGGGTTTTTCTCTCTGCTGCCAGCGCAGGCGGCGTCCAGAGCCATGTGGGAGGCGGGCCGAGCCGCAGGGGCCCCCGAGTGCCAAGGTCCGATCCAGCACTCATTGGGAATCCAGGCCTCGGCTCCAGAGCTGAAACAGTTCCACGTGATGTCGACGGGAGGCGGAATTGCAGGAAGTGGCACAGGCAGCTTCTAGAAGTTTACTAACTAGCATGCATCCATGTTTCATTGTATGACTGTTTAAAATTGCCAAACGCAGGGGAGCCAAGCTGAACGGGTTCCACCAGCATGATGTTTCTGGAGCGGGACAGTGTTTTGACTGACGTCCCACTGCTGTTTGGCACGTGGGGGGTTAAAACTGCCACAAAATACTCAGAAACCAATTTCCTTTCTTTAAACTTCCCTTGCTGGTCTTTTATGCAGGCGTAAATGAGATCCTACAAAATCTATACCGCCTCTTTAAAAAGAAATAACTCTCTCTCTCCGCAATGGCATTGACCCCACCAGGGCAGTTCTGGTTCAGCGCTCAGGCCGCTCCGCTGAGGGGGGGTCGCGGGGTGGTTTGGAGGGGGTGGTCGGCGATTTAAGGCCCCTGGTCGGGCTGGACCCCAGGTGCGCCGAGGAGAGCCGTTAAATTTCATCATTACCCTCTCCTTCTTTGAGTTAGCTTTTTATAGGCCTGTTACTGCCAGCTCCAAAGGTGTCGCACCAGTCCCAGTGGCATATTGGGAATTGGAGACAGAGAGAGAGAGAGAGAGAGAGAGAGGGAGAGACAGAGACAGAGAGAGAGAGAGAAAGAGAGAGAGAGGCTGGGACATCACTTGTCAAGTTGACTGCAGGATGATATAAAAACAGCAGCGAGGGCGGAGGATAAGGGCGATGATGAATGGGCTGTGGACCTTCATCCATCCAGTTGAAGGATTTGCGGCGAAGGAATTGTGTACAGACACCGAGATCTGAGAAAGGAGAGGAGTTTAAAAAAAAGAAAAGAACGAAAAGAAAAGCGGGGGAAAAATGTGTGCGGCTGGGAAAGGTGGCGGGTGCTGAGGGGGTTGGGGGGGGGGTTGACGGCTGATGCGCGTCGATAGGGGAGGCGCGCGACGCAATGAGACGCCTGCCTGCGCGTGTGTACGTACACGTGTGTGCGCCTGTGGAAACACTGGTTGGCGGCGGGTGACACTCGAGGCGCAAGTATGACAGTGGGTGCGTGTCACCGCTGGGGACCGGAACCACTGTACATTTTTAGATCACGTAAAGACCACAGCCAGGCCAAAAGTCCCACAGTCACGGAAGTATGTTCACAGCTGATGAGAATGTTTACCTTTTTTTCCCCATCAGGTGATGCTTTCCTCGAAAGCATCTTACAGTGTTTTACACAGTCAGGTCATTTTTACTGTATCAGTTCAGGGTAAGTTATGCAGTGTTTACACAACAGGGTACATGAGGGTAAGTACCTTTCTCAAGGGTACCGCAGCAGGAGGTGGGACTTAAACCTGTCTTTTGATTGTGAGGCAATGGCTGTGAGAGCAACACCACCTGCTGCCCCTGTGAATGTGTTCTTTATGGATGAACTGAGGACGAACACTTTATTTATTATAGTTTGTCATGTTGGAAATGATTGTGTCACTCCGTTATATCCACCCTTCTGTGGAGTTGAGCCGTACCCGTGATTGCGAGGTCCCGGTGGCGAGTGACGGGTGGTGGCGCTGCACCCCCCCACGCATGCCAGTGTCAGCAAGCCCCCGCGCCAGGCACCCCCCCCCCCAGCTCGAGCCTCCTCGAACGCCCCGCATATGTTCCTTATGGCCCGCGCCACTCCGCCAACTTTCCACCATCTGGCGAGGGCCCACACGTGCGCTCGGCTACGCGGGCCTCTCCGAGAGCCGCCGCCGTCGCCGCCGTTGGCACAGCCACCCGACGCGCTGCCGCCGAGCTCCCCCGTCCCAAACCCCCCACGTGGGCCAACCAACCCCTCCTCAGAGGCGCGGGGCGCGAAGGACGGCACTTGCAGGATGGCGGGACTCCAAGAGTAAGATGTCGCGTCTGAGGGAGGAATGAATGGGAATAAAGGCGGGACACAAAAGGCAACAAAGGCACAATACGGCGAGGGAAGCACAAAAGCCCCGCAGCGTGTGTCCCACGCCGTGTTCTCGCCCGCAGAATCAGCCGAGACAGACAGCGGCCTACTGTACGGTGGGCGCCCGTCCAGCGGGGGGGATTAGTACTCTGCCGATCCTCGACGTGGATTTAAACAGACCATCTGAGGCGAGGGTGCGTCGAATTAGCGCACGGCGCGAGTCCCGCACGCGTGTTCGCGAATAATATCAGCCGCCTGCAGGCGCACCAGGGCCCGGCTTAGCGGTGCACGCGATGCCCTTTGCCGAGAATGGCGGAACCCCACTGCACGTGTAGACGAGGCATCGCCGCGGTGACAGCCACGCCTGACACACCGGCACGTTTAAAATTAATTTTAATTGCGTCGCATCTTCGCGCGAGCTAATTATCGCGATGCTATTGCGAACCCGCAGACAGGCTGTTTTTCCCGCTGTCGCCGGTCTTCGCCGCGCGTTCAGCTGTGCGGTCGGTGTACTGCGGTTTCCCTGTTCCTGGGCCCGGTTGGAGCCTCCGCGGTGAGAGGGAGGACTGAGGAAATCCCAAGGAACGGCAGCAAGACTATGTTTCTAACCGCTGCGCCACCTGCTGCTGCTGCTACTGCTTGGTTGTGCTTGTTTTGTGCAGTTTGGGACTTTCTTGTGATTTTCCTACTATAAAAAACAGCAGGTGTCAGAGGTGTCCGTCAGAGTGTGTGCGCCCGTGTGTGGACGAGCTGAGGGTCTCGGGTGGGCAGGCTGAAGGGAGGACAGGCCCTGTTCTAACGGCTTTTTGAAAGAGATAAATGGCTTACAGATGGCCCAATCAATATATTCAAATGAGACATGTAAAGCGGAGGACTGGCTACCGGAGGTCCGGGTGCGACTGCCTCGGAGGCACTGGATCTGCCTCGCTGTGATCATAGAGGCCCCTCGTCTTCACATTTCACCCCTCGTGTCAGCCCGTCGTTGCACCCAAGGGATCCCCCCAGGCAAACTGTTGTTTTTTGCGCGCAGTTTAGGAACCTTCTGTTGAACACCTAACACAACTTTGAAGCTGTTTGGAGATCATAAGTGTATTGCGGTGCCTTTCTTGAAGCCTATATCCATGCATCCATTTTCCATTAACCACTTTATCCTGGTCAGTGTTACAGCAGTCTGGAGCCAATCCTACAGTCACCGGTCATGAAGCTACTCACCGGATGGGAGGCCAGTCCATCGCAGAATGACCACGCACACCCCCGTCACACACTAAGGGCAACGTACAGTGAGCTTCCTACACCTTTCCCTCCGAGGGTAGACTCTGGGCCACCAGATCCCTGCGCTGGCCAAGTGATTATTAACAATGGATGGAGGGATGAACATTAACAAATGAACCTCAATAAATGCCTTTAAAATTACGGTATATTATGGTAAATTCCACCATCCATCCACTACCAGTAACCGCTTATCCTGAGGAGGGTCGTGGTGATCTGCAGCCTATCCCAGAAGCAGAAGGTGCTCGGCTATGAAGCTACCCCTGAACGGGACGCCAGCCCATCGCAGGTAAATTCCACCAACTCTGAGTAAATAATTTTACATTCCTCTGGACATTCGCCCTCCAGAGGAATAAATCCCAGTGAGAACGTGAGTTCTGTGCCCTGACCACCATGTGTCGGTTTCCTTCCTCTGTGAGTTTCTTTGCTTGTTTTCAGGTGGGCAGCTGGACCATTCGGGGCAGCGAAAGGTCTTTTGAGGGACGTGGAGGTGGAGAGGGCAGGGGAGCCGCGGGAGGCGAGAGGACGCTGAGGCGCTGCTCTCCCGCGCTCCCCCTGGTAACCCAGTAACAGGGGCCTTGGCCTATTAATTGCCTTGACAGTGATAAAGGAAATGGGAAGGGATGCTATTTGTCTTTAATGCAGTCTCTCGCATATTACCACAAGATAAATGGAAACTGTTTCCTGACTTGAGCTGCTCTAATTTTTAAAAACGCTTTGGGGGACGAAGGGAGCAGCACGGGAGCAAGAGGTTGCGTTTGGTTTATCGTGTCGGCGGAGGGGTGTGCTGATGAGGAGGGTGCCGTTCAGGGCAAGGTCGCCGCTGCCCTGTGCCGAGGTCGACTCCTTTGTCCACGTGGGGTCAGAGTGGTAGGGTGAGGAAAGACCGTGGTGGGTGGACGGGGTGAACTTTGACACTTGCACTTACTTATCTGACACTTTTTTGCCCAAAGCAACTTGCAATATTAAGTTACTTGCAGAGATTTGCTCATTTATGAAGCTGGGTAACGTTTACTGGGCAAACCCTGGGTAAGCACCTTGATCTTACCTGGTGCTACCTGATACCTTGATACCTGATGGTGATACCTTGAAGCGTATAACAGCAGAAGGTGGGATTCAAGCCTGGGTCTTCTGAGTGGAAGGGGGGCAGTTTCAACCACTACGCCACCTGCTGCCTACAAAAATGAATAAGTCTGTACAGCGAACGCCAGCGTCCACACAGCCGCTGCCTCTCGGAAATATACACCCTCTAAGCTGTATACCTTTTTAGTTTGCATATACATTTACTTTTAGTGACATGGAGAATCCTGAACCAGTCGTACACTGGTCATTTTTTGACCTTTTCCATGATTGTTCACCCAAAATAGACACGGTTTGCTTTCTTCCCATGCTCCTCTGCTAAAGATGAATTGTGTTTATTCGGGCTACGGTGAGATATCAGCAGGTCGCTGCGTTCCCTCTTGGAGATCACGGGAGCTCCTGGGGGCTGGGTTGTGGCACCACATGTCTGTGACCAACAGAGGGAGTGGTTACGGGGGGCACGTCGGGGTCCACGTTTGCCCGCTGGATCTTGGCCACGCCTCCTCGAGGCACACTTTGTTAACACATTCAAATGAGTCTGATATTCAATCAATGAAGATTAACTTGCCTAAGGTAAGGCCGCTCTTTCACATTCAGAGGAAAAGCCAAATACGATTATGCATATGAGGAAATTATACCGAGATGAGTACAGTTTAATATATGGTAATTATTTGACAGGATATACTTACACACCGATTAGCATATCTTCAAGACCAGACAGAGATAGAAAGGCAGTGTGTGAGGAATGGAAGTGCAGTGCTGTCTGATAAGGACCCATGTTTTCTGCCTCCCTAGATGTAGAGGGGGGTTTGGGTTGGGCCACTGTGGGCTTTGTTTACCGCAGTCAACGTAAAACCCTGGCACATAAACCGTCAGCAGATAGGAGATGGAGCAGCACGGAGCAGCCAATGTGTGAACAGTACAGCCAACGCGGCCAAAGGGAAACGACCAGGAGACACAACTGACCACAGGATACCCAGTATACCTTACATGACCAACACAGCAAGCAGTTGGAAGACATATAAATGTACTCAACACACAAGGACCAGAAGAGCAGAAGACGTCCGAAATACCCAGCCCATCTTGTATGTTCAGTATCACCCATATGCTGAGCAACCATGAGACATCCAACACGCAGAATCACCTGAAGACACCTAACACACCCAATATTGCCAAAATCACCAATATGGCTGTAGACTAGAAGTTTTCCAACACACTCAATGACCACAAGACTCTTAAAAACCCCCAACACATGGATTAAGTATAAGACATCCAGCGTGTCCAACACGCTGAATGGCCGGAAGACACTTAATACGACGGACACCGAGTGGCCAGAAGTCCCCCGACGCGGGTAACACACTGAGTGACCAGAAGAAAGTCAACACGGCCACCACACCAGGCACAAACAACACGGCCGGCACTTCTGCGGTGGAGGTGCCTGCTGACATGAGCACGACACCAGCAGGATGACGTGCTTTCAACTGCGCACACCAGCACCACTTATTATGCATGTATGTAAGATCCCGTAATAGGGCTTTGCACACTTAAACATGCAACGCAGATAAATCCTTCCTGAGCATTGGCAGACATGTCTGCTGTTGACTCAGACTACCACCCTCAGGCACCTCCCCAGCCATGCATGCACACATACATGTGAGTGTGCGTGTCTGTGCTTGTGCATATATGTGTGCATGTGTGCAGATTTGCGTATTGTGTACATATCTGCAAATAGATGTGTGGTGCGGGACTGTGTTTTTTAACCATGTGTATTTAAATCAGGAGCCCCTATCAATACCCTTGATACGCCAGTCTCTGGGGGCCACTTGGTGAAGCTCCCAAAAACACAACATCATTTTGTATGCCCAACAGCCCTGTGAGGTGAACAGCTCTCTCTACGTGCATGCACAGACACACACACACACACACACACACACGCACGCACGCACGGTGAGAGCCTGATCCCCATGACACGTCGCAGCTCTGTGTTTTATTTGACCAGACCGGCTCCGCTGCCAGCTCTCGCCGAAGCCTCGGTTTGTCTTTTTCCACGTCAAAATCCCCATATCAAAACACAGCACTGTCCCTCCGATACTGGAAAAACACACACTGCGCCGAGATGAGAAATCCCCCACCGTGCCGCACGTATCCGCTGTCGCTCACGTTTGCTTTGTCTTCACCGGACTTCTACCTGACTGTTACTGCAGTCGCCTATTTTTAATACTTCCAGCTTCTATGTTTTAGGGTTTGGGATGTGATGAAATATTTCACATGGCTAAATCCTTTGATGTTTTAAGTCAGGCTTGACGCGTTTCCCACCTTGCGAGGTAATAGGAACGTCTCCCTCTGCTGAATTGGAGCCCCGCGCCCCGCGCTCTTCCTGTCTGCCATTACCTCCCTCACTGGCTGCCTGGCAGTGTTTAAATCCATCAAGGGTACATGATTTCGTCAAGTGTGACATCCAGCTCCAGCGCTAGCACAAATACGGCCCCAGAGGATATTAACCAAAGACGCATGAGCCTATAATTTTCTGCTTCCACGTGCGAGATGCTATAATGATGAAAAGAAAATGACTTTCTAACTACCCCATCTCTTTGTGCCGCCGCCTTCATGCCTGCTGCACTAATTGAATCACCATAGAGTCACTGTATCAGTTCTAGCTTTGGTATTAGGATGTAATCAGGCATGTTGGAAACCAGCTTGGTGAGGTGAGGGGTCCTTTGTGATTCGCCCATCTGCTTGTGACACGCGGCCCGGTCGGACCCCAGTGGGCCACGCGAATGGGGAGGGAGTGGGAGCGTGGGGGGGGTGGGGGGTCGCAACAGAGTCGGTTCCAGAAAACATTAGAGCGGGCTGAGACCATCCCCTGGCAGCTAGCCCCCGACACTCCTTGGGACGTCTCCCCGCCCCTCCTTCCCAACCGCGGCCCTGTTTTGATATTATTTGTATTTCCCCACGTCTCACCTGCGTGTCGTCAGAATTTCCGTACTCCTCATCCTTTATTCCACGCAGGCACTTTGTGAAATACACCATGTTTTCAGTTGGCAGCTCCGTGAGTCAGTGATGT
This sequence comes from Arapaima gigas, assembly GCA_900497675.1. Classification (NCBI taxonomy): domain Eukaryota; kingdom Metazoa; phylum Chordata; class Actinopteri; order Osteoglossiformes; family Osteoglossidae; genus Arapaima; species Arapaima gigas. The sequence goes on from UFQX01000221.1 coordinate 300,993, forward strand.
AGATATTCCTCCAAGCCCATTACATCGCAGGGTAAAAGGGGGCCAGGAGAGCCCCCCCCACCGCCACCACAGTCACCATTCACCCCAACCCCCAGCCACAATTGATAGTGACAGTGTCCCCCGCCCTCTTGTGATGTGAGAACCAGGTGGGGGAAGGCGGTGCACTTGGAGGGGGAGGGGGGGGTGTTCTCTGCGGCGGTACAGTTGATAAGCGTTCGTATCGCTTTGCAGGGGTCACGACCCGACTGTAAAGGGTTGGCAGCGATAGGCCTGTCATTAACACTCCAGCCATGCTTCCTACCTGACCGTAAATCAACCTCACGGTCCTGAATCGGAGGGGGTATTACTGCCCAACCCCCCCCCCCGACCTGTTTATTGGGATGGTCATTATTGTACCAGGTGAAAATGAGTTAGCATCCCTGCAGCCCTTCTTCAGCTCACTTTTTCCTTTATTTTTTAGACGCAATTTCAGAACAACTTCCCGCCACAGACTGCAGTACTGGGGTCTGATCACCACCACCACCACCTCCACTGACCGCAACCATCAACTCTTTTCACATCTGCAATTTTTATATTATTATACACAGCATATATAAATATATTTATATTTATCTATTTTAACCCTTTTTTTATCTTTATATTTCTTTAATTTATTTATATCATCTTTCTCTAATTCTACACTTTCTTCTCCTTATTCCGTGGACCCAAGGAACTTCATTTTGTTCGCCCTCATATAGCTGCTGTATAAGGGTGTAGAACAAGAGACAATTCTTGATTTTTCATTCTTGATTCCTGAAAAGCGATGAAATTTGGACGAACAAGGCGCTGTGCTACCAAGAAGAAACCCTATTTATGTGAATGACTTTTATTTTTCATTTCTTCTGATTACAGGCCGAATTGCACCTCCGGATCAGGTCACATCTTTCGCATCTTTTTCTGGCTCCTCCACCTTTTCCCGCTATAAACACCAAGCTAACTACGCGCTTCCGCTGCGTCGCTAGTCATTTGTTGCCGGACATGCTAACAAGGGAAGCCGTCGGTTCACAGTGACACCGTAGGGTTGACAAGCGGTTTGTACCTACTAAATAGAACCCTACTAAATGGCAGCCGTTTAGGGGACGTTAGCCGCACAGCGTGGAGGGGGTGGGATCCGTTGCCATGGGTCCACGGGGGGCTGGAGGGTACTGGGTGTGTGTGCTTGTGTGAGTGAGGGACCAGAACACTACAGGTCCCCCCACCTTCAGCCAGGCACCATATGCCGCTCCGGGCCACGGACCCCTCCGCCCCTCCCCGGCCCACCCCTTCACCCCCCCCCCCCCCCCCCCCGCGGGAGCGCGCATGGAAATGCATTACTGCTGCTTGTTGCACGATCAAGTGCATTGGTTAGATAGCGGAGTTACAGAGTGTGTCCGCGTGCCGCTCACCTGCAGGGTCAGTGTGTTGTCTGGANAGCTGGCCTCCACACCCCACTTGACACAGGCCTGACCTCTCCCGCCTGCGTCTCCCCGGCCGGCTGGGCCTTCCCGGCGCAGGCTGTCACTCCAACACCCTCCGCTGCCAGCTACCGGGGGGTGTGGTGCGGGGGGTGTGGAGGGGGCGTAAGGAGGGAGGGGCGGCAGTCTGCCAGGGCTGGGGGAGTCCTTCCCGGGTCGCCTGGTCAATTAAATTCACATTGAGGATAAATGATTTGCAAATGATATACAAACAAGTAAGTGTCTCATACTTGAGGGATATTAAGAGCTTCTCTTTCACGGCCTGCAGACGCCGGGCTTTGTCCACCGGGCCTGTGCCAGTGCGGTCCCCGCAGATGCTCCACAGACACGGAGCCACACGTCAGCTGAAGATGAGCGCCGGCGTGTTTCACTGCACGTTTCTGCTGCGTGTTTGCACTGCACTGCGTTTTCATAACACCGGTAGGAGTCACACCTGCACCCTGTGTTGGGGAGCATCTTCCTTACGCTTCATTTTGCGGGGAGCTGAGTTTGCATCACGGGTTGGGGCGAGATATTTTATTTGTATTAATATGCAGAATCTGGAATATTATCCTGAGTTTACAGCTCTGCTAAACCGCTAAGAAGCTGGTTTGAAATAGTGGAAAAGTGCAGAAAGGTGTTTCCATATTATTCTTATTGAAATCAGTGACATGGAGAAATTCAGGTCGGGGCCATTTTATAGATTTATTGTATGTGTTTTTCTCTCTGTGCCTCTTCTCTCTGAGTTGTTTACTGCCACCGCATGCACATCCCTTTCACGCACATCCATGCGTGCGCAGGCACACACACTCCGGCAGCACAATGGACCTCCATCATACGGCCATGTCCAGGGGGTACGTGGGTGAGAGGCGTGTAACTACTCCCTTCTGCCTGCTCTCCAAGGAGTTGATGATACTAAAGACGCTAAACAGAATCCCGGCTGTGTCAGCGAGGGGTGGGTGTGGGGGGGTCTCATCAGCCCTCTGCCATTCTGCTCTTTTACAACTTTACAAAATAGGCTTTTAATTTTCCTGAGCGGCTGGGGCGTCTGTGGCCTGCCGGCATCAATCATCATCAGGAGGCTGCAGGCGCGCCGTCCCCTGGGCCCTCTCATGGCGAGGACCCCCACACCCCCACCCTTCACCTCCCTCCCCTGCACGGAGCGCGCCTCGCCGGCAGTGCCCCCCAGCGCTGTTTTCAAACCGAGCTGTGATTGGCTGCTCCAGGATGTCAGGTGTTGGCTGTCAGTGCTGCGCTACCTAGGTTTGGTAGACCCCCCTCCCCCCCACACCCACACACACACACACACACACACACACACACACACCCACAACACACAGATGCACACTCGAAACCTCTCCATTATACAGGAGCCTGGCCTTCTCACCCCTCACTTTCACTTTTCCATCTACCTCCCTGCTGCTCCACTTGTCCCCCCCGTCTCTTTTTTCAGCCCCCTCCTTTAGCTCCTCCCCTTCCCTCCAGTCCCTCAGCTCCGCCTTCTCTTCCACCGGAATCCGAACCCTCCTCTCCTTTCCTGCCTTTAACTGTGCCATGATCCGCTCCCCTTTTAATTCTGTTTGATTTTGTTTGGTCTTTATTTTTAGGTCCTCTCCATTTAAAATGTGGGATTTGGGCTGGTGCATTTCACGTTCCTTATTACACGTTCACCCACATGAAGCTGGCAAAGATGATTTTGCTCCGAATCAAATTAATTATTTCCCTCAAATTTGGGACAGGGGGCGGCGGCTGTGCGAAATTCTCTAAGATTACAGATTTGTAGTCCAGATTGTGTGTGTTTGTTCGGGATGCGGTGTGTTTGTCTTCTGTTTTCTGCGGGCTGCGTTTGATCGTTTGAACAGTGGCGCTTTGTTTGGTTTGTGGTTCGGTTTGTGGTTCAGTCTGTTAGGTTTATAGTTTGGTATACGGTGCCTTTTCTTGGGTTTGTGGTGTGCTGGATTGTTCCAGTGATGGTGGTTGTTTGGTAGGGCTTTGGTTTGTTTGGGATGCAGCGTCACTTGTTTAGAGAGTGTAGATGAGTAATGTAGTTATTTGTATTCTCATTTGGTTGTTTTTTTTTTACCGTCGTGGCGGTTTGGGCTGAGAATGTTGTTGATAGAACTGTGTTGTGGTTGTTTTTGGACAATGGTGCAATAGTTTGGACTCCAGTGCGGCTGTTTGAACTGGGCTTGTTTGTTTGGTCTGTGCTGTGTTTTTTTTTTTTATTGAAAACACCAAATACAATAAACAGCAACTCCTATACATCACAATCACAATATAAATACCTTTAAAGAAACAGCATTCAGCACATTATACAACTTATAGTCCCACATCTTACTCCTGAAAAGGAGTTTCACAGCAAGTGCATTATTAGAAGCTAAAATCCAAACGTGCTTTAAAAAAGTGAGAATAAAAACGATAGAAATATGTTAAGGAAAACCTGACAAAGAATAGAACCCTGAGTTTTACATCAATGTTTGGTTCAACAGTCTGACAGCACTCTGTCATCTGGGAGACATCGCAAGAAATCGCAAACTCCGAAAAGGATTAAACATCAACAGTCCTTAATGCGATGTGTTTTTTATCTGAACTTTGATGGTTGTTTTGGCTGCGGTGTGTTTGTTTGGACCGTGGTTCGTTTTTTTTTTTGCACTGTGATGTGGTTGTTTGGGCTGCAGTTGGATTCTTGGTTTAGGCTGTGCTCCGGTTTTTCATTGTGAGGAGACCAAACGCTGAATGCTAAATACGGCTTTGGGGGAAAAGACGCCTCGCTGTGCTGAAGTGTGAGCCCCCCCCCCCATGTCGAAAAACAAATGCCCCCCCCCCCGGTGAGAATGGCCTACATCACCCTGTGACCCGCAGAAAGAGTCGGGGGCACTCTGTCAGTCCATCTGCCCGTGACAGGCAGCGAGGGAGACCGTGTCCTTTTCTCCAAGGACGGAGCAGAGGGGTGATTGAGTCCTGGGGGGGTGTGAGTGATGGTTTGACAGTAGGGGGACAACACCAACAGTTTACTTCTTTCGCAGAGGACCAAGAGCACTTCTACCTAGTGAGGAGGTCCCAGCGCTGGCATTTTAGCACAATCCAGTCAAGAGCCAGCAGGTGTGGCAGTGGTTAGAACTATTACATTGCTGTCATAGGATCTGGGTTCCAAGCCCTGCTACTTCCCCTTACTCAGTGTATTTACCCTGACCAAGTAAAAATCACCTGGCTGTAAAAATGGGCAAATCATTGTAAGTCAGAGCCAAATGAATCTCTGTAATAAGAACCTCACCACAGAACAGTACAGAATACGTGGCTGTAAATCACCTTAGACAAAGAAAGTAAGCTAAATGGTAAATAAATGTAAAATCCCAATAGTTCATGATGGGTTAGTTAACATTTGTAACTGGCCACTATCGCCCGCGATTTAGCGTAGGTACTTTCCAGTTTAACTCATAATGGTGAAGTTTGCAGTGTTAAGTCACATTTATTTTTTTCATGATTTCTCTCCAAAACAACTTGCTATCACTTGCCCTCACCGGAGAACTCGGAGAAATCCAGGTTAAGGGGCTATATCAAGGGCGCTGCCGCTAGTGGCGGGATTCAAACCTGGGCACGTCGAGATGAAGGCAGCAGCACTAACTGCTACGCCACCTGCTGCCTCTCTGGGGGTGACTATGAGAACGAATGAGTTTATTTAGTATGAAATGGTCTGCTTTCGACTGTACCGCCCCTCTCCAGCGGGAAAATTTTCTGCCGTGATCTTTTCTGGTGGTCTTTGGGCCGAGAATGGCTCCAGGTGTTTCCGAATGCCGGCAGGGGTGTCCAGGGAGCGATATGCAGCGCTCATCTGGCAGGTCCTGGTTCTCTGGGTACGCACGGGTCTGGGGAGTTAGCCAATCACACGCATCCCAGACAGGCCTTCGACACAACTGCACCGCAATAAGCATGTTAGTCCTCATGCCAGGAATCGGGAAGGGGGGGCTCGAAGGCTGAGCGCAGAATCGGTCACGCCAAAAACTGGCGTGTGCCGCCAGCGTTCGCTCCTCCAAACGCCGGGCTGCTGTCAAACAAAAGGGATGATTCCCTGCGTGGAGCACAGCAGCAGGACGTCACGCAGCGTTATTTAAACCTCACCTCTTGGAACGCGAGCGGGAATGAACGGCGCCGCGCTCAGCGCTCCACGCTCCACGCTCAAGACGCCATCCCTGCCGGGACCTTTCGACGGCGCAGCTCAGCGGAAGGAGAAACAAAAGGGGGCAGATAAAATGGAGAGGAAAAATGGGCAGAATGGAATATCTGGTGTTTTCTGCATGTTTGGAGGAGCAGATTGCGTCGGGTGGCAGCACGGGGATGGCGTCCGTGTGTATCTGATCGCTGCTCTCCCCGTCCCCTTGCCAGCCCGCTCACTCTCCCTCTCTCTCCCTCTCTTCCTCTCTCTCGCTCACTCTCTCTCCCACCGGGCGACCCGATCAGATAAACAGCGCCGCGAGGTGTGATAAGGCTCGGCCCCAGAGCGCACCGGCCCCCCCCTCGCCGCCCCGTTTAGTATGCATAGAGCTGAGCTATCTGCTCCACTGCACCTTGGCTCCCACTGATCAGCCTGCTGACAACACCGCTCCGCGAGCCGCCCCCCGTCCACCTGCACTCCCGCCGGCCCCACCTCGGGGAACGAAAGGAGGTGGGGGGAGGGGGTCAGGGGCAACTGAGGTGTAGGGAAGAGGGGACAAGGGGGTGTTGGGAGGGCAGGAGCGAGAAGAGAGGCTAGGTAGGGCGTCCCGGTCGGTCGCCTGCTCCCATCTCAGCGGTACACAGACCAGCCCAGAGGCCCAGCATCCACCTCCGGCTCACTGCCTTCCCAATTATTCCAGAGATTAATTAAACACGATTTGCACCAAATGCGCTGCACCCCACGCTAAAGCCATCACCGTGAGAGATCTTTTGTCTTGAGGATTTGTAATTAATTCTTTGCTGTATTATTTTTACTCGGTGTCTCCGGCACCATCCACGGAGCACAAACGCCGCTGTCCGCCCCTTTCCCAGCAGCCCTCGGGAAACCGCGCTGCACCTTGATAATGGATCTGCGAGCACCATCGCCAAATGGCAGAAATGGGATTTTGTTGAGCGCGTGAGCCGAGGATATTACAGATCAGGGGCCGGGGAGCGAGTCAGGACCTGGCGGCCCTCACAGACAGCGGTCAGCGTGCGGCCGGGAGGGGCGCTCCCCCCCAGTGGTGTTTGTTAGTTCTTCGCAAACGGAGGAGATAAAACAGAGACGACTGTTTACTGTCTTCCTCTGCAGCCCGCCCATTAAAGCTGGGTGTTTTATCTGATTCGCCGAACGCGTCCCGGACCGACGTGCCGACACACCTCCCCTGGCGTGAGACAACGGCGCGCAGGGCTCACCGGGGGAGGACGTTGTTTTCCTTCTTCTCCTCAGCATTTTCTTACTCCCTTCCCGCTTAGTCTTGTCGCTCCATCTGGCCGCTGGTCGCATGCTAATGGGAACTGCGGACGAGCCTCTTGCTGACGTTATCACCTCGGCGTTGATGCAAGCAGCAGCCTGGGAGACTGGTGGCACCAGAGAAGGATGTGGGGACACTGGTCGGCGCACTGATGTGACAGCTGTCCCGCAGGTCGACCCACACCTTACTCTGACTGCTGGTGCTTTAGTCAAAGACACATTTCTACACACAAGTCACTCATTTACACACAGCCAAAATGCACATTTAAGCAACTGATCGAAAAGAATTTATATACATACCAGTAAAATGCATCTATACACTCTGAATGGACGTTTATACATATATACTTATGTACTCTGTACTCACCGTGTCTCTGCTCGGTTTTATTTGTTCATTTATTTCGTCATGTCACCGTATGTATATTGTACGCTAATGCAGCCAAGTGCAGTTTTCATTTTCATTCATTCATTGTTTGTTCATTCATTCATTTATTGATTCATGTCAGTAGAACACACTCAAGGTCCAAAACATGAGGTTCGCTTTACTGTCATCCTGCATTTATGCAAATGTAAAAGTGAAAAGGAAAAATCATTTCTTCTGATTTATAACACGCTAAACAGACAACATAATGACGAAAAATTGACATAGGACATTCACACATACAATAACAGATTTATAATCGAACTACACATTTAGACATACAGAAGTGAAAGGCATTTGTAAACATTCAAATAACACTTATACGTACTTGAAATATAGATTTATAAAGACGCAATACAAATTTAGACACATTGTGGAAAAAACATTCCTGTTCGCTGGAGTAATGCACATTTATTCCCACACTTTAAGTACATTTTTATTCTTGTTAGTAAAACACATTCATACACGCACTGAGGTTGTCTGAGGGGACACAAGTACAAGTTAAAATTATGCTGGAATCTTTCTGTCTCCTGCTAACAGTCAGAAACTAATAATGTGACTTATTAGAAGGGGCTCTTCTGTTGTACCCTTTAGCAATGTGCTCAATCTAAAGTGATGTAACAAAAGTATAAAACTACAACTGATCAAGTGAGGTTAAGTGAGAGTTAATGCTAAGAGTTAATGCATGCTATATACTCTTGTTTGTATAATCCAGATGCCAAGCATCTTTTTTAGCTAAAAAAGTAGTGTACTTTGAGCTTAGTGTAACAGGGAAGTGTGTGTGTGTGTGTGTGTGTGTGTGTGTGTGTGTGTGTGTGTGTGCGCGCCCACACTGAGCAATGGAGAGATGTGGTTAGAGAGATAGAGAGCAAGAGGAGCTCACCATGACCACCTGGATAACCCATCACCATCCCACAGCCCTGATGGTGTCGTGACCCGGCCTTCGGCCTATGGGCCCAGTCGGAGCGACGCTGCCGTACAGGTTGTCTCCAGGTGAACTCAGGGGGAGTCGACTGTAATCTACAGATTTAGCAGCGGGGGCGCAACCGTCTTCCCCTGGTGTGGGTCTGAGGCGGCATGTCGAATGGGACCACCTATCCCCCCCACCCCCGCCATGTGCACAGCTCGCCACATGAGATGTTTAATTTCACACTCGCTTTGCGGAGACAAACCCCACCGATTTGACGGCTGAGAATATTGAATTAACCCATTGTTGCTGTGGCTTTCGCATGTAAACGTTTGTTTGTTTGTTTGTTTGAATTCTTTCCACTCATTCTCCCGCCGTTTCGGTCAGAGCGGGGAATAATTAAGGCCGTATTGAAAACTAATAATGTTATGGATTAATGTGGGAGAACTTGACAGGAGCACATCATTGAGTGAGACAAATCCATGATATAAATTGGCAGACAAAGCGCGAGGCAGTCAATACGGATTACGGCTAAGCCTCTCCTCTTTGTCGGCGTTTGGACTGGCATTGATAGGCTCTCACAGGTCTGCAGCCTGCACTCTGCCAGCCGGGCTTCGGCAGTGGCGGTGGCGCTGGGTGGGAGGGTTGTGTAACACAGGGATCCGGGCGCGGTGCCACCGACCCCCCACCTTCTCTCCCTGGGCACCGCTCTGGCACAGTCGCGGCGGGTCGGCGCCAGCTGGGCAAACACTCAACTCATTGACAAAATAAACACAACGCAAACAGAGGCGACGCAAGAACAACACGGAATGAGCTGCTAGCTGAATAAATCATGAAACTCATCTCGGGGGCTGGTGGTGGCAGTAAACACAGGGCGAATGCACCCCCCCCAGCCCCCCTGTCAGTAGCAGGCTAGGTTGTGCCCAACCTTTGTGTGTCCCAACTTATATTTATTAGTTTAGTCAAAGTGACTTACCAGTTTGTACACAGGGATAGTTTTTAGTGAAGAAATAACTCATAATTCAGGGTTAGTACCTTCTTTAAGGGTCTCAGAGCAGGAGGTGGGACTTGAACCTTTTGTGTTCAAGGGACGCTGCTTGGCACGCTACGCCACCTGTCTGGTTTCTGGAAAACATCATTCCGCTGACCCTCAGGCCCCAGACCCCTCAGGTGCATCAAGTGCCACTTCCCTCTCCCCAGCAGGGATTCAGGCCCCGGGAGGATGTTTCCCCAAAGCCTTGGTAAGCGGCGGTGTCGCCGGAGTTAAACCTGGAGTAACACTCGCGGGTGGAGTAACCCTCTTTATTACCGCTCATGTCATTTCCCCTTTTTATCAGCCACAGAGCAGCCAGCTGCAGGATGGAAAAATCAATTCAAATCCAGATCTGTTTACATCTATAAATACCGCCAGTTTGAGTGGAACGTGGGCACCACCGCTTTTGCCCCACGCGGCAAAATAATAAACGCACGCTTAAGCAAATAAAAACAAATAATCCCGTAACAGGAAAAATCAAGCCGTCTCAACTTTGTGTTGGGAAGAATGGCGACAATGATGCGGGGGGTAATGGGGGCGGAAATGTTTTTATTCATCTTATTCATTACTTCTTTTTTCCTAATTCTTTAATTTTTATGTTAATGACCATTTGTCCCCGAATCGGTCCATTTTTAATGACATATCTCCAGTCTTGATCCAGGCCAGCTTAGCGTAAGACAAAAATAGCAGGAGAAATCCGTTGAATAATGGCGCGAGGGAGGATTTGGTGTAGCTGAGACTTTGCATTTAAATCTGTGGCCGTCTCAGTAGAGCCCCTCGCCGCTTTATCATGTCTCTACAGCCAGCAGCTTGTTTATGAATAAAAAATGTGGCATGAAACCAGAGGAGTGAGTTGTCTTTGTTTTGTCAAGTGTGCTGCGGCGAAACGCTTCCCGCGCCACCGTCCTCGCTCCCGACACGTCTGCGGGGACCGGAGGGGGCAGATGGACCCTGGTGCCCCATACCTGACGAGACGTTGCCATGGGAATCGATCCACTCTCCCCCCAGTTACACACTCGCACAAACACACACAAACCCCAAACATCCAGCAAAGACCAACCCCCCCCCCCCCCCCCCCCCCCCCCCCCCCCCCCCCCCCCCCCCCCCCCCCCCC
>UFQX01000221.1:311414-355068 GCA_900497675.1 Arapaima gigas
CCCCCCCCCCCCCCCGGCCTAACCTCCCTCTTCACTCCCACAAGTGAAGTCCCCTTTAAATATTCATGAGGCATGCCTACAGGAGGGTCCCCGACTCCTCTCCCGACTCCCTCTCTCTCTCGGGCCTTTGTTTTGGATTCCTGCTCAGCCTCAAAACTGCGGCGAGACCAGGGTCCCGGTGACGGCCAGGCTCATTTGGCCTTTGCAGGTGTGTTTACATACAGCTTCGACGGGGTTGCTGATCTGTCATTCTGATCTTTGCATTGATGTCACCCCCACCCACCTCTGCTGACCTTCTAACCTGCTCGGTCACGGGAAGGTCATGTGACACGATGCACCTCTGACATCACTCATGCATACCAAACACACCTGAGCCGGGGCGTAGCCTCTCTACGGCCGGTGAGGGCAACGTGTGCAACATTAGGGGAAATCAGCTGAGGTGTCCCCTCAATGATGCTACAGTTTTAAACTGTGCCAGTGACTACATCACCCTCAGGAGAGTGCAGGTCCGACTGCAGTGCACTGTGACATAATACTCTGTTGGCCTGGTACATGTGGAACTTTGATTTTTAATTTTTGTTTCTGTACACTTAATATGACAGATGAGTGGAAGGCAGAGCACATTGCTGCTCAGAGGTTGATCATCACTGTCAGAGGAAGTGGATGACCAGCAGCTTCTCTACACTCACGGGACACCGTGAAGTGTAACACAGCACTGTAACACGGTGCTCCATAACACCGTGGACTGTTACACTGCTGACTATAACACTGTGGTCTATAACACTTGGGGCTGTGACACTGTGGGGAACAACACTCTGATCGCCACCGCTGTGGTCCGTAACCTGTAACACTCTGTGACGTGTGATCTGCAATAATGTGTGATATGTAATATTTGACCCAGCAGCACTGTGTCATTAAGGACTGTGGCCTCTAACACTCTGATATGTGACAGTGTGGAGAGTAGCACTGTGTTCTGTAGCACAAAGGTCTGCAACTCTGTAGAGTGTAACCGTCTGATCTGTAACACTGTGATTTGTAACACCGTGTCATTAACAGTTTAGATCGTAGCACCGCGACCTGGAACACTTTAGAATGTAATGCTTTGACCTGTAACACTATGTCTTGTAGCGTTGTGCCACTGACACAACCATCTGTAACACTGTTCTGCAACACCGAGGTGTGTGACACTGTGTTCTATAACACTGAGCTCTGTGACACTGTGAACTGGAACACTGTGGCAAACAAGTAGTTGGTATCCTGCACCTGCAGCACCACCTGTGTGACTTCAGTTGAGATGATTAGAAGGATGAGTGAGCGCAAGACCAAGCTAGCTGCTCTGTGTGTATGTGTGTGTGTGTGGGTGTGTGTGTGTGTGTGTGTGTGTGTGTCGTGGGGGGACGCAGCACCCGAAAGGAGCTGCAAACGGACCCGGATAAGCCTCCTTCCCCCAGGTGGAGCAGCTTGGCCGCCAGGCTGCCCGCTGAACCATCTGACACACATTCACACCTCCCCACGCCAGTGTGTCCATCACCACGTGCCTGAGTGTGTGAGCGGAGCTGGTGTGCTCCTCAGCATGCGAGATGGTGGGTTTGCAGCCAGTAGTGTATGTGGGAAGTTTTCTCCTTTGCTGGGAAAGTGTAATTTCACCAGATGAATAATAATAATAATAATAATAATAATAATAATATCATGAATCCCATGTTACACGTCTGACAGCAACATGTTTCCTTTACATTCCATTTTAATTTTTAATGTCATTGTCTTGTTATTCATTTATGTACTTGTGTATTCATTTCTCACCTTTTGTTATGTGTCGTGTTTAAACTGCTGTATTTGCCTGCAGGGATTAATAGTTATATCCTCTCTTATCGTATCCATTCCGTTTCGCCCTGCGGGGCCCAGCTTCTGTGCCATCACCCTGCTTCACACTGTTTTACTCTGGGTGAGCAGGTCCATGTGGAGCTCTGTTAGTCTGTCTTCATGTCCAGGGCTGTAGACAAGGGCTAGCAGGTCAGCACACACACACACACACACACACACACACACACACACACACACACACACACACACACACAATCTCCCTCCTTGAATGGGAATCACCTGCCCTTCTCAGCCACTTCACTGACACACTTCTACATTTTGATTCTGTGTTTCTATGTGTCCCAGTGCTCCGGTGACGTGATGTTTTCTGAAATTGACTTACGGTGTTAATTTTGCATGCGAAACATGTTTGCGTCACTGACCGACTGGTGGAGGGAAGCAAATGTCCTTATTTAGCAGAGCCTTTTCATCAAAGCAACTTGCAGTATTGAGTTAGTCCACTAAACAACTTACTAAAGTCACTAAGCATTCATTTCCTATCGGACGCTATTTGGTCAGTTCACACATAATTAAGTACTGACTTTTAATTCCATTGTGAGGTTTGAAATATTATGTTTATTTAGCTGATGCTTTTTGTTCAAAGTGACTCACTGTGCTTAGCTACTTTGATTTTGTCCCTTTATACAGCTGCATAATTTTTAGTGGAGTAAATCAGGGTTCTTGATCAGGGGCACTACAGCAGGAGCTGAGATTCAATCCTGGGTCCTTCAAGTGAAAGACAAGAGGTCTAGCCACTGCACCCCCTGTGATGGAATAACTGGAGTTTGAATAAGGCGTAATTCCAGGAGGAACATATGAGACCAAACCCCTGGCCGCGCCCAGTTGTCAATCACAGCCCCGCTCATATGAGCACCTGTCTACTTACTTCCACCCCCACGGGAGCTCCTTTCGTCAGCTCACCTCACCTCCACCTCTACCTTACTGAAAGTGTCTCAGCAGGGGGGGCTCGACAACCTCTCTCAACAGCACTTGCCCTCAAGCGGACTCCAAGCGCCAGTGGACGCACACCGAGCACCCATCCAAACACACAACCAGTCAACACTTCCAACTAGTGAAATGTACGAATAATTTAAAACGCAACACGCTTTGTCTAGGTGCAGAAAAACGCGGTTAAAAAAAGCACCAGATTCCAGGTGTGCGACAGAGCACAGCAGCGCAGGTGAGACCGGGCCTCTCGTCTCTCTCGCGCAGCCTCCTTTCTTCTGGCCTCCTTCTCGTGGTTGCGTGTCCCGGCTGCTCCCTCCTCCCCTCCTGATCTGTGCCTCGCTCAGCGGCGACTCCTCTAATCTCTCGCGCTCAGGCTGCGTGGCGTACGGCGGCCTCTCGCCGGCACACAGATGCCCTCCGTCCACGGGGGTGCTTCCTGCGCAGGTGTGCCGACGGGCACTGCCAGCGTGCACCCGGGGCCGAGCCGCGCCAGTCGGGACCCTTCGGAGCGAGAGAAGCCGGACGACGCGGACAGATGCCGCTCGGCATTTAGGCCGCGCTTCCTGCACGGGATCTACAGCTCGCCTCGTGTTTTTCGGCTGACTTGACCGAATTTTGATAGTTGTACTTTTCCCCGTAGCTAGCGTCTCTTAATCAATGTTAATTGGCTTTAATTAGCATATGTTAATTAATGATATTTACTACAAATTAAAGGTATGAATGGTCCCAGAGGGTTTCCTGTTCATCTAATTAGAACCAATTAGCTGCAATTAACACGTGTAAATGAGATGCAATTGAATCCAAAACAAACAGTGTGTAGCCTGCCCTGTTACCGTGCAGTTTAACCTGTGCGGTGTGTGTGCCGCTGAGTGACGCCGGAGCGGAACTGCCTCCTAATTCCAGGCACTTACAGCAGAACCCGAGGACAAGCGGGCTTCTCAAAAGACGGCCTTTTCAAACGCTATAATTGCCCGCCGCTTTTTGATTCCTTTTTTTTTTTTTTTTTTTTTACATATATATATTTTCTGTGAGCCCATTTATTTAACACATTAGCATCCGGCCCTTTCTGCGAGCGTCGGGCAGAAATTTTATTTTTGTATTTTGCAGGTTTATGTTTATATTCATGCAGTGTTTTATGCTGTCACCGCATAATGATTTCTAGAAGAAAATGACAAGAGGCCAAATGTTCAGTTCGGAGGAGTAAGGGGTATTTATATAAAATATATATGTTCTGAAAGGCTGTTGCAAGTGATGGCCATTATTTAGCACATAAGTGGGAACATATGCATCTCCAGAAGCAGGTTATAAAGTGTAGCTCTTCCCAGGATGAACACATGGCACCGACATTAACAGATATTCTTCAGCACATCTGTGTGTGTGTGTGCGTGTGTGTGTGTGTGTGTCGTCCCCCCCCCCATTCATTTGGATCCCGCGGAAGAAGCGGCTCGCAATGGGAAAGGTGCGTTTCCACGGATACAACACAGCGCCTTTTCCATTTCCCACCTGGGTATTAACGCTACAATGTCTGCGGCGCTGAGCCAATTTTAATGCGTCCCCGGATCCAGACCCCGAATTACGCCCAGCGCACAGCCAAGGCATCAATAAGCGCACAAAGTTGACATCAATAACTTTATACACCTACCAAATTGAGAATAGATGCAGACTATTCTATTAGATTTTTTCCCTTGGTTGAATAAATGAAAAAAAAAACACCTTTTGAAATCCAGGTTTAGAGCAAGCTCTAATCTGAGTGTGCAGTTCTGGGGAGCGTTGACAGAAATCTTCCCGAGCCCAGCCTGGTACTGCTTCCTTAGTCTCCTGGTCTTACAGCAGAAATGGAGAGCGCCTGCGATACTTACCATTGTTACAATCGGGGGGTTTTCTGAGCTTTGCGGCCTGAAAAGAATCTTCTTTGTTGTGCGATAAGAAGAAAAGGAAATACACACGCAGAAAAAGCAATCCGGGAGCTGAACAAATCTGGGAGCAGCATTATGGGATGGTAAACACGTTTGCAGTGAGAGGCACCGGATTTGCTGTTACTTATTTTTAGGGGAAGTGCCACATTTGGAGTGGAGCACAAAGAGCAATAGGAGCATGAAGGGATGGGGGAGGCACAGGGCTGGGCACAAGGACCCCCTGGAAAGGCATGGAAGTAGCAAAAGGGGCGTGAAGACGATAGAGCCCTGTACGTGTCAATACTCTACACAGCCTGTTCATTACCTTCCCTAACCTTCAGCACCCTCTTCACGCACACAGACAACTCCCCCCCAATCGCTTTCTTTTCTCCTGCTTTTCTTTTCCCAGTTCAAATGGTCCTTTTCAGTTTGGTGACTCCCTGCAGCGCACTCCAACACGGGAACACACACGTGGGGGTACACAGGGGGAAGCACTGGGAGACGCACTGGAGGAAGATGCCCCGGAGAGACGCATTGGGAGAGGAACCAAGAGACCTGGGATACATGATGGGAAACACGGTGACAGATGCACTAGGAGACATTAAACGTTTCCTTATTAATTGCGCTCTGCATAATTCCACTTTCTGTGAGTATCGGTGGAAGAAAAGACATACTGCGGCTCCCTGACTCCGCACCTTTCCGCATACAACTTTGTTTCCTCGTTTTCGCACTTGTTTTTCAGAAAACACTTTTTGAAAGATGCTAGAGGTGCAAGATGCCAGGAAGAGACACGTTTTAAAAGATTTTTATAGGTATAAGGCACCTTAAAGAAACTGAAATGAAAGAAATGAATGTCCAGACCATTTTGAGTGTTTTTTTTTTTAAAGGGGGGATTTTCTTTTATTGAGATGCACATGAAACACTGCGCTGTCCAGCTGTAACAAGGATAAACAAGAATAAACATTGCAGCAGCTTCAGTGACGTCCAACTCGGGCCTTTTGGTGGTAATATTGTGGACAGAAATATTTTTTTCCAGCACAGTCATGTTGCTACCACATTTTTTTGCAGGCGCCTCTCTAGCTGACGGGTCAGCATGTAATCTCCTCTTGGCAAACAGCAGGTTGCAGGTGTAATCTGGGCTCAATCTGGCGACACGCGTTTGACCGAGTGTGCGGGTCTCCGTATCTCTCTCCCACCGCGAGTCGCATTTCGGACAGCCTGAGCCGTGGCTGCGGCGGGCCCCATTAGGCATTCGGACCATGCGAGTGCCATTGCCGCGTGCCTTTGAATGGCTCCAGAAAGCAACAATTAATCTACGAAGACCGCTGGAGATAGATTAATCCATTAAAACTGGAAATGACTAACACGAGCGTGAGCCACACGACGATGGAGAGCTGCGAAGCCAGGACACTATCCCTACGTCTTTTCTTCTGTTTCTGTGTGTGTGTGTGTGTGTGTGTGTGTGTGTGTGTGTGTGTGTGTGCGCGCGTGTATGCGTGTGTGCGCGTGTGTGCGTGTGTGTTTTTCCCGCCAGAGATTAGAAACGTGAAGGTGCAAACGGGCCATTGTTGTGGTGGAAAGCTTCTCCCTCCCTAATGTTCTCAGTGTTTCAGGCTTAAGGAAAAGTGAACTCTCACCTGTTCTCTCTGCTGTCTGGCCGAGATAAAAGTTTATCTTTTTTTTTTCCCTTCACTGAGAATTACACAGGGAAGTAAGTCGATAATGCCACCTCAATCAGCTTTTTACACAGAGGACCAGACTTGGGTGACTACCTTGTTCTTTTACACATCTGTCACACTGAAAGGACAATACAACACACCTGTAGGCCCTCGAGGGGCTCCTTCACCGGGAACATACCCTGGTTCAAAAAATTTTAAAAGTCCTATTGAAGACGTTTGCGTCAGGAATACATGACTGACGATTAAAGCCGTTACCCTCTCAGGGTGCGACGTGACTTGTTGAAAGGATTTTTCAAATTATAATATTCGTACCCTAAATAGTGCTGTAGCATAGTAATCCGTTGCCGAGGTATTCTTTAAACGTAATTATTACATCAGATGCCAAAGGGTCGTAGGCAACGGTTGTAAAATACATAGGATTTCTTCATAAGTCTGGGATCCTTAAACTTGGGGGATGGGAAGAAGATAAGGAGCCAGGCGGCACTGCAGGAAGAGGAAGCATGAAGACAGGTGCAGTTTGGGGTCTGTGAGATGTTTTTAACAGGTACTGACAGAAGCAAGGGGCACAGGGCCTGTGGCAATCCACAGGTGAGCGTGACAAATTGAAAGTGCCAGAATGACCCTGGAACAGTGCCGCACATCCACAGTCACTCCATACAGGTGTGGGTTCCACTCCCAGGGTTCAACCAGAGGCGTATCGCCGGTGGCCATGTTTATTACTCTGAGGGCCATGTTGTCCGCCAAGCTGTGTATTAGAACGTTCATAATTGCATCATTTGTAACCGTTTTCACTTGCAGAAAGTGTGATTTTCATTACAACGACAGCAGACGCGACGGAAACGTAAGAGCTTATTTTCCTCTGACATGTTTTGTTCTGTCTCCACCGTGCTATTTTCTTTCGCTCCGGATCGATTGCGCATTCTCCTTACACCTCACATAATCATTCCTGCAAACCCCGGTGAATGGTGAACTCGAAGAACAATGTATCCCGAAAAGGCTCGCGGATCTTATGCATTCACAGGCCAATGGTTCAGAAAATCTGAGTCGGGATGCAGTCCTCAAATGACGGGATTTCAAGTGACATAGCGCAGAATTCAAATTCCAGATCTGAGGAATCTGAAACGTGATCCGGCCCGTGTTTAATTACACTGTTATTCCTCTCGCAGCAAAAAGTCCGCTAAGACTAAGCCTTTTTCATCGCTCCTTTTTATTCATTCTGCTTGGGTACAAATGGCATATTCTTCCTCAGCACAATTCATCTATTACAATATAAAGTAACCACAGAGCCGCAATATATTTCAAGTAATGGTACCCAGTGCGCTGGGTTTGGTTTGATTCATGATGGCTCACGGCATCTTTGTAAGACACGGCGAACGCAGCATCTATCCAGCCATCTATCTGCAATGGATATATAGTTATCGCAGCGGAAGGTGTGCAGCAAAGATTAATTCACAAACAGATACATACATGAAGATAGGGAGAAGCAGAGGGCGTGCTGCTAATGGACATCAGTGTACATTTCTGAAGTTGCATGCAAGGGAGGAGGCGTGTGGATCGGCCTGCGATGATCTGATAAGAGGATTCCTACAGCACTGATTACATCTCAAGCACTTTTGTCTTCCGGTTGCATGGATTACATGATTTATTAGAGAGCCAGGTTTCACGGCGCAGGGTGCTAATTCCCTCCCACACCCTAATGTGAGAGCATTCCGGAGAAGTTAATGCATCTTAAGCAGGTCACCCTTCTTAACACTTGCTCAGATGCTCATTTTATCGGCGTTCGTTTGTGAGGGCGCGACAACTGCTGCGCTGTCCCCGTTTGGTGTTTACGTACCATAGTCAATCCCCGTGAAGCAGGTAGGAACAACGTGATTCTAGATTTTCTGCCCTTAAGGTTCAACCGTCCACTTCGTCTGCGCAGTTCTGAGAAATTATGCCGGAACCTTACGGCAGGCAGGGCAAAGCACAGTTCGGCCAGGCCTCACATCTTTGGAGCCAGCAGGGTGGGGAGGGTTGACGTGCACCAGCCATCGACGTTCAACACCCCCCCGCAGTTATTTACAATCTCCTGGGTGTCGTGCCCACTGCTCTGCTGCATGCTGCTCCAGGGAAGACTAGTCAGCATGGAGAGGTCTCAACCCCTTCACCTTTTCAACCCGTCGGCAAGCAAGGAACGACTTGTGCCCCACCACCACCACCACCCTCCACTACTTTCTTGTCCCCGGTTCCCTGCAGCTCCTACCTGATGGTCCATTCAGGCAAAACCCACACAGGGAACAAATTTCGGAGTAGAGTCGGAGTCTCATCACGGAGAGCACTAAGGGAAAACCGTTTGTGTTCCTTCCCGCTGTTGGAGCTCCGAAGCTCTTCTATGGAGACATATGAGTCTTTGGTCAGTGAGCGAAGGACCGTGAGACCAGGTAGTGGACTCTCAGTGCAGCAGGTCTGCTTTCTCTAACTGGTCAAAAATTAGAAGCGAGTGAGAGCATTTAAACAAAGAGGAGCACAGGGAACGAGAGCAAGGCAGCTTCACGCTCTTCAAGGATGCATCTTAGTTGTTTAGTAAGATAGTTAAAGACACGGATGGGCTGTCATTGTTGAGTTTGTTCTGGAACAAGTGCCACGATCTGTTGCGATGACGGCCAAAGCACCACGGTATTGGTGTAAAACTGCTGTCCTGCTCTGCTCTCCCCCGGCATGTCCAGGCTCTTGCCTCATGTCCTCTATTCCTCTGGAATGAATTAAACGGAAATAACCCCCATCTGTGGCCCATTTGTCCTTGCTCATTCGTTTCATTGTCCTCTGCGACTGTAATCTTTGCTCTTTTAATTCCTTCCCCTTCAACTTTGGCATTTCCGTCTGTCAAAACATATGACACCGCGTCCTCTTGAATGAAACGTGTCACTGTGGTAAAACGGTCTGCATAAGACCAAGCAGGGTGCACGGTCTTATTATCTGACCGCCTCGCCGGACCTCTCTTGTTCAGGGCCACGGGTTGATGCGGTTGCTTCATGTTGGAAGTAGAAGGAGCTGCATGAGCCCAGAACCATTTGCTGGATTTGGCTTCTCCTCGCCAAACTGTGGCAAACACATGCAGAGCTGTTTGGGTATATGAAAAGAATTTATCTCCGCTTTCCTGCCAAACTCAACTCCTTGGCCTACCCGGACTGGCTGCCGCAACAATTAACACTGGTGTTCGTCCGCAGAAGTGAACGGGCGGTTTATTGTTAGACGACGTGGAGGCTGAACCTCAAACTACTGCTGCGTTAACCCCTACCGGTAACTCGGAAATAAAATGTCCCATTAAAATTAATCGTACCCAATTCTTTCCATAAACTGAAAATGATTGTATGAAAATCCCGTGATTTGCTAAGAATCCTAAACGCGTTGTTTGCAGTGGAAAAATGATTATTTGCTGAGTATTGTAATGTATGCACTGATTTTATATGACCAAACAGACCCACTGAGCCACCCCCCCCCCCCAATGAAATGTGTGCTTATTTATATGCAGTTATTCAGGTATGCAGTAAATTCCAATTACTTCTTTAGATGTCTACTCAACACGGCACGAATGTGACTGGGGTGTTCTGTGTTTCTGAGCAGGATTTGAAAACCTGTGCAACCTGTCTTCTCTGCTCCAGCTGACACACTGAATCTTTCTTTTTTAATTTCTTTCAAACTGGACCAAGGAGATTAATTCAGATGTGATGCTTAAGAGCAACCAGAAGAGGATCTGAATGTTTCAGCAGAACACCAAAAAAAATATTGCCTTACATGCAGCATTTTCATTTGCACTTCTAATGGCCTCACATTTCAGCTTGTCCTCCACACCAATGTGGGTTTCGTGGCAGCGTCCTGACGAAGGGGTGTGGGGTCCATCCCAGTCCTCTGATGGGGCTGTGTGTGTGTATGCTTGTGCGCATGTGTCAGTGTGTGTGGCTCTCTAAGAGGCCGAGCGTATTTATGCCTGCCTGCAGCGGGAGGCCACCCCCAACCCCCTTCCCCACGCTGCTCCCGGAAGGCCCTAAATCCCCGGCGCGCGCTGGCCCTCCGACGTGCAGCATGCCGGGGCGGCCCCGTTTTGCCTATGCATTAGCCATCCATTTCCCGCGGCTGACACCTCTCCAACATAAAACCGTACGGCGGGGGTGAAATATCTCTCTCCTGGCGCAAATAAAGCTTTGTCTCCCTCCTGATCTGTAAGGATATAAAATAAAGCCGCGCTTTTCATGCGGCCTTCCCCTCACGCACGGGCCGCCGCTTTTTCACGGGCACGAGAGGCGATGAAGACGGATGGGGCGGGACCGCGTGCGCCTGGGGGAGGTGGGGGGGTACTTCGGATCACCCCCCATACATACTCCTCCCAAGAAGTTTCTTTTCACAAACATTAATGATCAGCTTCCCGCGCGGATACACGGTGCGTCACTTTGCGCAAATGAACACATTTGCGCTTCAGGTGGATTATGGCCAAAATGTGTGTGATTTTTACCTGGCGCTCCTGTTTGTTTAAATTCTACGCCATGGCAACGTTAAATACATTTATGTAACTCTCAAAAATATTTTTGGAGTCCAGTGGGTACCCAGCTACCAGAAGAGTGCCGTTTCTCATCACTTTTAACGTGTTTTTAGTTTTGTTTTAAAGCTCTGCGTCACACAGGACAGAGCAGAGTGTGTCTTTCTGTCTCGCTGGTGCACAACATTCGTGTTGATCCGGTCTTAATCCCCACAGCCCCACTTTTTGTTTAACTATTTTTACTTATTATCAACACATAAATTTTAAAAAAGCTTCGGCCAGCTTATTGTGCCAATAATAACCTCCTTTACAAAATTCATGTTACTGATACGCGCTGGATTTATAAATACACGTCCCTTTTCACATCATTTCCTCCTCCTTTAATTATCCTGGAACTATGTTATGTAAATTATTTAGATCATGTATAACAAATTGAAGAGCCACATAACAGTTTATAATATAAACAATAACAAGCGCGCACTTTTTTCTAATTCTACACAGAGTGTAACGGTGTCTTTTGTTTTTTTTTTTTTTGTTTTTTTTCTTCCCTGGTATTGCACGTGGTCTTATTTTTAATTTTTTTTTTTTGATATCTACACTGGCCACATCCTTTCCGCCTCCTATTTTTCTTTATTATTCCAGACGCAGAAAAATAAATCACGGCGCACGACACATCTCGCATCCACCACCACCGCCGTTTTTTAATTCATCCAGGGGCTGTGCGGGTATCGGATCGGGTGGAAGGACGCAGAAGCGCGCTCCCGCCCGGCCGCCGCTATCTGCGCGCTCCCAGACCTCGCGGCCGTTCCCTCGAGCGCCGCCCGCTGCGCGATAACATCTCGGAAGGAGCGGTTATCGCCGGGCTTTATATTATAATCATTAGTGATCCGGGCCCTTTTCACCCGCGCGGCGGAATCGGCGCGCGGGACCATTAATCTCAACCGGAGAGAGTGCGGCGCTCGGACTGCGGGGGTCCCACCCTGGCTGGACGATGGGGGGGGGGGGGTTATAATTCCTCATTTCTTCCTGCCACTGTTTTTTAATGGCATAATAGGCGTATTCGCCGGTGTCGTGGAATTTATATTTTAAAAAATAGTGTGGTCTTAGTAACGCTTCCATTATATCAAAATATGAACTTGTTAAGGCGGGATTCCCGTTTTTGCGAGCAGATTGCAGGTGTCCCTCGACTGTGTGTCTTCTGAGTTTGGAAATAAAAAATTATTGGCTTCACGGGGGATGGGGGCGTTAAAACGCCACTGAATACTATTGCTAATGTTTTTGGTCTTCGCCAATTGCCGGCAAGTTACACTCCTGTAAATAATATTTGCTGGTAATATTTGTGATGGGAGTTTTCGGCCCAGCTACATACTGTGTGTGTGTGTGTGTGTGTGTGTGTGTGTGTGTGTGTGTGTGTGTGCGCGCGCGTCGTCTCCATCGTACAGGTACCGATAATTATTACACTGGCTTCTTGAAGGTGGGGGGTTAAGCTCCTCGTTATTTTGTCTTTAAGATGAATTAACGGAGTGATTACGGTGCATTTCCTGCGCAAAGATTATCGCTGACCAAGTGTTCGCTGAGGGGTCAATATTACGCACACATACAGACAAGAGGCTGTGTTATTGGGTGCTGGGTGTGTGCAACGCGATCCTGTCCCTCTTTCATTATCGGAGAAAGAGCAGCTGTTCGCGGGGGGGATCTATAGCCCCCATTGAATTTCCCTGTCCACTCCGGAGCAGAGTTGGGAAGTCAGGAAAACGTTTGCGTTCACTTTGTGGTCAATAGTCAATATCCCGTTAAGCCGTGTGTGTGTGTGTGTGTGTGTGTGTGTTTGTGCGTGTGTGTGTTTGTGCGTGTGTGCGTTTCCAGACTGCGGGATTTTATTATTTGACTTTTTTTTAAATCAAACTCTATTAAAACCACTTCAATTTGCTTATCAATAGTTCAGTTAATTTTGCGTAAAAATATTCTGCGTTAACCGAACAACTGAGGTATAAATGTGAAACGTTATGCTTACGTAAGGGTTGCGTGGCTCACCGTGGATCCCGTTTCCGCGCCGTCGACACGCAGAATCGCACGCCCTGAAATGACGGACGGCGCGCGCCCCTCTCCCTCGCGCGCTCCCACCTCCCTCGCGTCCACGCTGCGAAAATAAAGACATTTTGGGACGCATGCAATCCAAAATGACACGACACATTTCAGAAGCCCCTCTTTGCAACCCGATGGCAACATGTTTAGTCCATAAATACATCATTGTTATTATGACCAGCGAAATAATACTGCTCGTGCTGCTCACGCAAGACATATTTGTGCATCAACCCCCCCCCCTCCGCCCCCCGATTTTTCTGTCCAGTGAACAACTGAGTTTAAAAATGTCTCATTATTAATAAGGGTAAAAGAACACAGTTCTTTTTAATTCCTACTGTGAACATCAATTTTTTGTCATTATTAACAGGCTGCCATACTGCCATACCATGCATCATTTGTCATGCATTTATTTTATATTTTACAGTCCCAGTTAAGGTCTTCGGACATAGAAATGTTCTGTTGTATCAAATGATTGTGAATTTATTTTTGTGACAGCGCAATTCTCTAAAAGGGGCTAGTTTTTCCACATTAAACGTTATATTTTCCCCGTGCAGTTTGTATTTGTAGATATTTGCACAAGTGGGGGAAATAAGTGTGTGTTTGTGTTCTCGAGTACTTTGTTTCTCGTGAACCTCGCAGGAATTCCTTGCAGCGAAGTTTAATTCGTTAAAAGGTACCGAGGACTCACGTGTCTCGTTCCTAAATTTGAACACTGACAACCAGGCTGCAAGCCGTGATTTAAAATTCTCTCCGACATTCCCCTTCACCGAGCTCCAGAATCACCGGTTCGGGACATTTAAATAATTGTTGCGTTTGCGGTGTTTGCGGTGTTCGCCTCCTGCAGAGCTGAGATTGTGCGTGTTGAACTTTATTAATTATGAGACTTTGTGACAGTCCACTTCCACTAAACGCCTCGGTATTTCCAAGTCAAGCGGGTTTACTTTCCTTTTTGTTTTATTTTTTGTGACTCCTGAATTATATAAACCACGTCCTACTTATTGCCACTTAAGTAAAACAAAAATGACTTTAAAATCGGCGTGAGGATAAAGCAGGAGTATCTGTGACGTGTGTAAATGAACGCGAAGCGTTTATTATATACCAGGATTGAATAATAAAACTGATAAAGCAGGAAGAGGTCGGTCTTAGGACCCCCAGCCGCCACCCGGAGGCCCCACTCTTGTCACAGCTCGCGGCGAGGCGAGGCGCGCGCTCAGCTGATCAAAGCTCGCGCCAGGGGTAATATTTCTCACTTTATTACGCGAGTCAGAGCGAGTCTGTGCACGGGCTGCGATCACAACCCCCCCCCCCCAGACTGCATAAACTGCACAGGGGCGCACAGTGGTGTCACAGTGGTGTCACAGCGCTCGGGGTGAAGGTCACACAAAGTCTCGTGAGTTTGCAAACAATATGTGACATTTTGCATTTCTATATATTATTATACCTACTCTCGTTATTATTCCGCCTTGTTGACTTGCTGTATAGTCTAAACAAACATAAAATGTATGCATTCGTTATTTTAGTCTGTTACAAGAAATGAAACGACGCGTTTAGGGAAAACTCTCAACATTTTGACCTCGATTTTTTTTTTCCATAAATGCAACGTGTATTTAACGTGTAACACTTTGTTAACTTTGAGAGAGAAAATCTGAGCGCAACAATAATGCTGTTACTGTAAACATATGTTCATATATTTAAAAATGTTCGTTTTCATTTTTAATGTTGTTGACTTGGTTGCCTGAAGCAAAATAAAATTTAGCTGAACTATTCTGACCGTGTGGGCCTTAAGGCTGTGTGTGTGTGTGTGTGTGTGTGTGTGTGTCTGAGGTTTCACCCAGAGAAGACAAGGGCATATGGGTAATCCCACTGAACTTGGAACGGGGGAAGGGTTTTTTCCATGCACACACGTTTCTCGCTGCTCTCTTTAATACCAGTTCATTTTTTGAATAAATAATAATAAAAAAGCCCCGTCCTGAAGTGCGCGCGCCGCACTGACTGATATTTACCCCCAGTGTCGTCACAGACGGGAAGCAAGAAAAATTCTGAGGTGTGCAGTGGCCAATACAGTAACTCGGCATAATGACCTTTTCAGTGGCGGAATTACTTACATCCCCGAAAGCTATTAAAATACCAGCGGAAAAGAGCCGCTTGTGCACCGAAAGGAGCGCGAGGCCGACTGGGCGCGTTCTTGGGGGTCCCTCCATTTGCCAATCGATAGCTCCCTCTAGCCTCGCGCCTGCTCGCGGCTCCCTGCGCGCTTGCGGTTTAAATCCCAGCCAAGGAGAACGAAAACGACACAATATTCACCGTTTAAAAAAATAAATAACCCGTATTTAAAAGTGTGTATAAGAAAATAATAATGAGCATTATTATTATTATTATTATTATTATTATTATTATTATTGCAGCTGCTGATGTTGTTGCTGTTATTAATAATAATGCTGAGGCCTTCTCAGCCTGTCTGGCAGCATACAGAATGTGTGCAGCTTAATAGCTTTCGCCTTAAATATCCAGTAATGGATCTGACACCCTGCTTTCTTCTTCACTTCTCTAAAATTGCCTACTTTTCTACCAGTGGCTTTTAAATTAATCGTGATTTTATATTTTTTTCTTGACTTTTCCATTATTTACCTACTTATCTGAAGCACTGAAAATATGCATGTATTGGACTTGCACAAAAGTCCTTGCATAACAAAATGGAACAAATATATATATATAGGATTTTTTTCAGAAATGCACTTTTTAAGCGCCACGCAGTGTCGGGAATTGCGTGTTTAAGTGTGTCCTGATGTTCTGACTTCCACGTGGGTTTGGAGCTCTCCACCCTATAGGGTTATCAATATCAGAATACAAAAAAAATCTATTTTTTTTTTAATTTGCAGAACAATTCTAAAATCTATTTCTGCTTCTACTACATCATTCAGTGTTATCATATTTTTATTTTAGTTAACCTATGTAGAAAGGACTGAAATCACTGTCAAATTCAAAGAACTTGTTCAACTGGTAGCACATTCAGTGTTAAACATAATTTAAAGAGACACTAAAATATAGACACTTTATCCAAAATCTTTACTAAAGAGAAGGGAATAACTCACTATGACTGAATGTACTACTTAAAGTGCTATTTTTCCCATCCTTACAGAGTGTTTGTTTGGCTTGCGAGTCCTCGGTGTCTTTAATGGTCGAATTTTGTCGACTAAGTGTCACAAGCAGCGCTTTTTCACGAGTCCCTCTCTGCCTTCAGTGGAAATATAACCAGATGCTCAAGCAGATGCATTAAAAGACGCCACAAAACAGACACGGGGGCTGCGCGAGGGAGCGAAGGGGGGGGGGGTGTCTAAAAAAAACAAGGAAAAAAGATGCAGGGGCGCGAAGACGTTGTGTGTTCATCTCTTATCTGTTATTCTTCCTGGAACAACACATGTCATCCCGGGGAACCGCAGTGAGAGGAAGCCCCCCCCCCCGTGGGGCCACTCGCTTTTACATGAGAAGTAACCCATATGCACCGGGTACCACGCTATTGATCACACATCTCAGCTGGACAGTTTGCACAATATGCTTCACCAGAATGTTAAACAGCGACAATAATAATAAAAAAGTTTTAAAAAGCGACTGGAAGGAAAGGGGGCTTTTGGCTGCACGCACCTTGGTGTGTGTATCCCGCGTTTGCACGTGCGTGTTATTTACTGTCAGCACCAAAGGATGTGTGAGGTCTGCCGAGCAGGGGTGTGTCAAAAAATGGGGTTAGAATTTAGGAAATGGGAGCAAGTCGTAATGTATCTACGGTAGTAGTAGTAGTAGTAATAATAATAATAATAATAATAATAATAATGCTTGCCGATGTGTGGCAGAGTTATTCGGGTGTCATGTATTTTGTCTGTGGTTGCATTTCTTTCCTGAAACGCACCAGACCCCCAGTCCCTACCACCTGCCTCATTTTATCAAAACGAGTTATTTATGAAACAGCGATAACCGCTAAGTCGAGCCGAAAGTGGAAAAAAGTAAAGGGGGTTATTCCAATTTAAAAGAATCTTCCTTCTTAGTAAACCTTTACTGCCTTTTTAAAACAAAATTTCATAAGAAGGTTAATGATAATCCCCGTGTGAGCGCAGAGAACTGCTGGTCATACAACTTTTCACGAGACTCAAACTGGCAATAATATATTTTAATGTCCACGCCGACTGCCATCATAAATTATTGTTTACATGAGTCCGAGAAACTGATTTCCTCTATTACTCCACACACCGCGCTGCATTTTACAAATCATATTTACTTTTGCAGCTGATTTCTGAACAGCTGCGAAGTTTGAGCTTCTATTTCTTTCCCAAATTGGAGCCTTAAACGAGTTCCTCGTGCTTTTTATTTAAAGATCACATTCAGTAACCCTTTCTTAGCGCTTACAGTGCGGCTCCAGTAAAAGCACATTTACTGAGTGAGTCGTCATCGGCAAAATGTTATTGGAAGAAGGAAATGTCAGTTCCCCCGGGATGTTGATTCCGGACTTCCAGACAAGCAGATCTAAGAGTCCTGATTAAACATGAAGCGGTGGTGTGGAGAAGGTGTAGAGATGGTGTGGAGGTGAGGAGGCCGCGGACAGGTGTCACTGGGAGCCACCAACCTGTAAACTTTAAAGCCTCATCCGACAAAAGACCAAAGGAAACGAGAGCCGTGCGAGGTGAAGACATGGAAATGTGCACAGATAATACCGTAATACTCACTATAACGGTTCACCTCGCTGTAAACACTGTGAATATTATAAAACGCTGTCCACCGTTTAAGACAATCCAGGTTGGTTTTAAAATAAAGGAACCACACAGTCCGTGGCGCAGCTAATGTCATATTTGCCATCAAGCATGGTGCCAAAATATACAGCCAATAGTTGGAGTAAAACAGTGTTGTTTAGATAATACAAACTGCCTGGATAAACAACTAGTCAGTAAAATGAGATAACGATGGTACGGAATACACAGATTTATTACTCAAACTGACATCTTACCTCTGTTCGCGCGCGCGCGCACGAGTGTGTGTGTGTGTGTGTGTGTGTGTGTGTGTGTGTGTGTGTGTGTGTGTGTGTGAGTGTTTAATCCGGTGAGACCATCTCGAATTCCAACGTCAGTTCCCAGGTCGGGTTTCCATGTCCAGGTCCTATAAAGCAGGTAACTTGGGCTCTTAATACGTTAGCTCTTTATAAAATGTCTGACACTGTATGACGCTTAAAACACGCTTGGAAACGTTATTCATTCTTCTGTCGTTTCTATTTCTAAGTCCATCTGATTTATCGGCTCAGGCGTCTGCAAATTCACACGCATGTCGGCTGCGGGGTTTTTTTTCCTCCCAACTTCGGCGGCAAAAAAGCGGATTAAGGACCTCATTACGTCACTCTGCTGTTTCTCTATTAATCCCCAATAACACCTTTTTACGGATTTTATTTTCCTAAAACGCAGATAATTTCCTCTTTATTAATCGTCAGTTTATTCTTCAGGCTGCAGCAAAACGCAAATGATAAATTATATTTTCTCCTATCAGTTTACATTACACATATTATACATCATACATATTATTGTATATTATAAATCTTATTATACATATCATTACAAATGAGACTTATTATTAAACAGCATACGTATTATTTTGCCCGACAAAAAAGGCCCTGCTGGAAAAAGTGCAAACAGTATTGAACCTTCTATATGCTCATCAACAAAATGTAAACATATACACACTTATTAATGTATATACATATACACATATACACATAACTTTGTTGTTCGCATGTACCTTGTCAAACGAGTCTCGAGGTCCACTCAGTTCCGTGGTCACACTGTACACAGGTTTGCGTGTTTTCAAGTCCACCCACCCCATTAACTAACATATGACACTTTCTCTGATTTTTTGACTATTGGTTTGTTCTGTTCCCTATAAATAGCGCGGCGCGCGCCGGCGGAGCTCGGGGGAGACGGCGCGTGGTTACTCGGACGACGAACCGCCGATTGGCCCACGCCGCCGCTGACGTCACGCGGCTGTGAATAAGGCCGGCTCGTGGGCTTTGAGGAACATGCAGAGTAAACCGGAGGCTGCGCGAGGAGCGTCGGTCCTGCGCGCGCGCACGCACGCACCTACACACACGCAGACGTGGAGAGAGAGGGAGGCGGAGAAGGAGATGACACGCGCGCTCGCACGGCACTAGCCGCGTGCACCGCTCCCGCACCGAGGACACCCACGCAGCCGGAGGCGGGAAGAAGCGCGCGCCGCCCCGGACGCCGCTGGGGGTATCCCTTCTTCCCGTTATTGACGGGTATGCAGCGCTGGACGCTCGGCGGTGACAACGTGCATCAGTAGGCGCACCGGCTGCCTCGCGCCGCACAATGGTGGCGACGCTCAGAGTGTGTCTTATTTGATGCGTCTTCGGTGCTCGCGCGCAGAAAACGGTCCCCCGCCGATGCTCCACCCTGACGGCCGCGGAAAAGTGCCCGCGGGGTTGCGCCACCTCACTTTGTTCTGCGGGTGATTTCCCTGCTCAATTTTCCCTGCTTCACGTTTGCGTTTTGTTGTTGTTTCGCATGGAAGAGGGGACACAAGACTGACTCCGCGAGGCTTCCTTCCAAAGGTTGTGGTGCTACCTCAGACCCGAGAACACTCTCTCTCACACACCTCTGGCCATCATCACTTGGTGTCTTCTTTGGCTTTTTTGTGTGTTTTGGACCTTACAGGATCTGTTGGATCTGAGGACTCCTAGAAGGACGTGGACACCAGGACCTCCAAGTGCGCAAGGAACCAAAGGTTCTCTTTAAAAAAAAACACACACACACACCCACACACACCATTTCTCCTGTAGAAGAAGGGAGAAAACTAAAAGAGTGAAACAAAAAACAAGCCCTCAGGCAATAGAGTTGTTGGGTCGAGTCCAAAGACGATGGTTCACTGTGCGGGGTGCGAGAGGCCCATACTGGACCGCTTTCTGCTCAACGTGCTGGACCGAGCCTGGCACGTCAAGTGCGTGCAGTGCTGCGACTGTAAGTGCAACCTGACGGAGAAGTGTTTCTCCCGAGAGGGCAAACTCTACTGCAAAAACGACTTCTTCAGGTAAGACCTTGAGGAAGGTGAAGCCACACATTTCCACGTTCCTCTATCGGTTGCTCAGACGCAGGATCACATCCCAAAAATACTGAGATTCCTCGGCCATAATAAGATGCAGTGATTGAGCAGAATAACCGTGTTTTAAGAAGCCGTTATAACTGTTACAAAATTAATTCTTTGTTACCTGAGGGTGAGTGAGATTGGAATTGAGTTCAGGCGCAAGATGTGACTCTGAGAACCTTCAGTGAAGCCCCAGAACTAACACGGCAAAACAGTCGAATTTACGGTGAAGCAGCAATTTATTATTTTTATTTTTGTTATTGGAATCTGAGGCGTCTCTTGGATTTTTAATCGTTAATTTCAAGTAGTGTAAAAATATTTCGGGAAAATAAAAAAATGTAAATGCATAGTGTGTTTGAATAAATGCAGCACACAGCATTTTTTTAATTGTAGAGGACCTGTACATGTTATGAAACCATTTAAATTAAAATTAAAAGTGTAGTGTTTTTATTATAAACCTTACACAAAAATACAGGCAGTGCACAAGACGCAGACAATTTTATTCATCCAAGAATCACTTCATATCCAAACAGCCGATAAATTCATTGGATAAATTTACTGTATGGCTTTTATTATGAACCAGAAACAAAATACTTAAGTCACAATTTTTCCTAAACTACTTCATAACAGAACACACTGTTATTAGAGCGAAAAATTCATCAAAAATTAATGGAAAAATATTTTTTACTTTTATTTTTAAAAATCTTTACTTTTTCCGACTTTGTGTGTGAATTTTTCTCTCCATTCTTAAATAATACAGCGTAGACTTATTTTGGAATATTGAAAATTGCTGGAAAGTGTTTAAAAGGAAATGTAAAATATTAAAATAATTTGCACAATTATAACATATTTTAATATTTTGAATATACACAACAAGTATGGAATATTTTTATGTTTTGGAAATATTCGACAAGGTATACAATATGTGATGTTTAAAAATATATTTTACAAAGTATATAACACGCGTGATTCATTTTTTGTTAGATCGCGCACAAATAAAATGCACTGCTAATTTACATTGTTATGCAAAGCGAGGAGAAGACCCGTTAGACGAGGAAATCGCACTTTGTTTACAAGGCGCGGGGGGTCCGGGGGGCCACGGAAATCAGTCTCCTCACGGCTTCCAGGAGGGCGGGGGGTGGGTCGATGCTACCCGGTGGAACCCGGGCTCGGTGGCGCGCGCGGTTCGGGTGGACTTGCGATAAGTGGATTTGAATAATGAAGGAGCGAGGAGAGGAAACCCACCCACACACACACACACACACACACACACACACACCACACAAAGCAATCACAGCCGGGCAGTACACGCGGTTTATTTACGTATGTAAAAGTTATAATAATAACATTTATATTTTACTGTCCTCGTTGTTATTTTTATAATATAATGTCATTACCGTGTTAAATGGCTATTTGCGAACTGAGTATAACAAATTTTTGTTACGACAGATTTATCTTACAGGTCGAAATTAAAGAGTTTGGCGCTACTCTGTTTATCATTATCAAGTAATTCGGCAAATATGAAAGTTAATTGTTCGTTCAACCCCTAATCGAGCTGAAACAAAGAGACACAGAAAACATATCAGTCTAACAAGAAATTCAAATCGGGAGGCCGCGAAAGGGAGGCCGCTGCAGTTTGGTAAGATCAGTATTAATACATTTATAAAGAAACTGCACGGCAGGTTGAATTACTGTCTTTGGTGTCCGAATCACTGCAAAGGCAGGCTGAATTTAAAAAAATAAAAATAAAAGACCTGTCGAGGTGATCAAATAAATAGGCCTGAAAGATGGTTCCTTACTTCTACTACACTTTGATGTGTTTACACAACTAGACCTGTTTTAAACATATATGCATTTTAATATATATTCTGAGGGAAATTAACCTTTCTGTCTTTACAAACAAGAAAAGCAAAAACCCGCTGTATTTATTCCCAGTTAGAAGGACTATTATATGTCGAGTCCTTGTCAGTTTGTTTCCACTGTGAAGAATTTCTTTCCAATTTTATTTTTTTAATATGCTTTCTCTATTCGTATTTGTTTCCATTTGCGTCTACATTTCTTTCTTTTTCCTCGGTGATCGTCAGTTTTCTTCCTTCCGCCTTTACTTCTCTTGATCATCTCTTGCTCCTCTTCCTCCCCGCAGGCGGTTCGGTACCAAATGCGCCGGTTGTGCTCAGGGCATCTCTCCGAACGACCTGGTGCGCAGGGCGCGGAGCAAAGTGTTCCACCTGAACTGCTTCACCTGCATGATGTGCAACAAGCAGCTGTCCACCGGGGAGGAGCTCTACATCATCGACGAGAACAAGTTCGTGTGCAAGGAGGACTACCTGAGCAACAGCGCCGTGAAGGACACCAACCTGCTCTCAGGTGAGGATGGACATCCCTCGTGTACCTACATACACACGTGCTTGTCTTTACTCCGTCGGCAGTGCTTAAATTACCATGTTTTTTCCCCAAAAAAACCGGTCATATGTCCAGTTGGTGAAAACAATGTTTGCGGATGGTGATTAATATACATATTTAAAATAAAGAGCAATCTGTTCTCACTACAAACAGCTCTGCCTCGAGCTTCATGCTTTTATTTGAGCATCTGTAAATATTTGTATCTTGTGACAAGGCTGCCAGATTGTCCTCGTTTTAACCCTATCATCTCCGTAGCAACCGAGACTGTTCATACAGCCCATGCTTGAAAATCTCTGTTTTATACTTTTTTTTAATCATATATAGTATTTTCGTTTTAAACTGCCAAGGTTTTATTCAAATTAATTGGCTTTAAAGCAGATATATTTAATGCGCCTCCATGATACTAAGGTTTTAGTAATAAAGAAAATTTTCTCCGCAACAGTTTTCCAGTTTTAAAATCACATTCAGCTTCTCGCTGTTGCAGCTGCTCGGTAAATATTTCGATTGTTTAATGCACACATAGACTTCATTTTGCTCACAGTAGGCACTGGGTATATTTATTTATGTTGCGTGTTTGTTTATTCCCGCAGTGACGGCGTGCAGCGACCCCAGTCTGTCGCCCGACTCCCAGGACCCGCTGCAGGACGACGTGAAGGATTCGGAGATCGCCGCCCTGTCCGACAAGGAGGCGGGCAACAACGAGAACGACGACCAGAACCTGGGGGGCAAGAGGCGCGGCCCGCGCACCACCATCAAGGCCAAGCAGCTCGAGACGCTCAAGGCCGCGTTCGCCGCCACGCCGAAGCCCACGAGACACATCCGCGAGCAGCTCGCGCAGGAGACGGGCCTCAACATGCGGGTCATCCAGGTAATACGGACCTCCATTATTATTATTATTATTACTATTATTATTATCATCGGAACAGGGCAGGGTTTTATTTTTTTTCTCATGCGAGTTCATTACTTTTTTATTTTGCTTATGTTGCATCTGAAGTGCACAATTTTATTTCGTATTCGAAAGCAGAATATAAACGATTAATAAATGTTAAATAAAGAACATTACAGCGAACGCAGATGACTGAACAGATTTCGGGAATTGTGCGTCGAGAGATAAATGGTCACCTTGTCAGGCGTCTTGCAGGTCACCCGCAAATTAAAACGTGAGATTTTTGGCCGCGTAGTCGTGGAAAGTATCGCGGGGGGGGTGGCGGATAGGGGGGGGGGTCGGGAGCGAAGCGCCCCTTGGCACGGCCGCGTGCCACGTTGGGCGCGTTACAGGCGTGCCGCGCAGCGACGAGAAATGTTACCGACCGGGCCGCTCACTCACTCAGTAACTCACTCGCTCACTCACTCCTTCGCTCGTTCACTTGTTCACCGGGGCGAAAGACTCCACGTCTGCCTGCCGTCTATTTAGTTTTCAAAGAGTATCTGTGGTTATTTTGGACACCTGGCCGCAGTGGCTGTACGACGTGCCAACTGGCGTGGGAAGCGCGTGCGTGTGTGTGAGAGTGTGTGGACACTGGAAATCCTGGCAGCAGGGTGGAATCACGGTCTGACAGCACATTTAGACCTGCTGGGTCCCAGAGTGCTTTAAAAAATTATTATTATTATTATTATTATTATTATTATTATTATTATTATGTTGTCTTTACCTACCATGTTTATCGATATACTTTGAATGGTGTTGGGCTGACAGGAGAAATAAAGACAACAGATGGAAAGTAATAAACTCCTGTTACTGACCTAAATCACTTGTTTGCATGCAATATTACTCATTTAATAAATAGTATAAAAAGTAATAATATGTGAAGTGTTGAAAGAGCGGCGCTGTTGCTGTATTATGTGCCGAATATAAACTGTGCAGGAAGATGAAGTGCAAGTGCGTTGTGATATTAATAATGGGGGGTCGAGGTGAGGTGTGTAAGAGGGTCACTGTAAAGTGTGATTAGTGGACGGGATTCGCGGGTCGGTGTACAGATGAGGGGATAATAACGTGGGGGGGGGGGGGCGCTTAATGTCTGAACGTGTGGCTAACAAGCCTCCTATTAAGTATTAATTGGGGATGTGAAGTGGGGGCTGCCCCCCCGTCGGGGTAAATGGAGGGTTAAAAGATCATTAAAGTGAGGTTAGATCTGAGCGCCCGGTGACCATAATTAGAAGCCGTCGCATCGCGGTCATAAGAATTCACTCAATCTCAGCAAGTCATTCATTCATCACTTCATCAGCTCATCCCATTGGAACGACGAGAGCAGGATGAGTGCTGGAAATGAAGAAATGGAGTCGTTATTATTATTATTATTATTATTATGTGGGTGTTAATATAGCTGTTAATAAAGATAAGTATGCATTTATTCTTCTCCTCGCAAATATCCAGCCTACTTTTTAAATTCTGTTTTTTGCACGTTTTTGTTTGATTGTTGCTCTCTGTCCCCTTTTATTTGTTTTCATAGTCTTTGTTTAGAAAAAATAAAGGCACCAGAAAGGTTTTGTTCGTGTTATTTTTTCTAATTTGAATTTCTGGAATAAAACCAATGAAGTGAGCAGGAGAAAACGGTGCTATTTGTGTGAGTAAACGGGTGAACGGATTGAAGAAGGTGGGGTCACCGTGGGGTTACACACAACTCTGTTCACCGCCACTGAGGTAAAAACTGTGATACAAACGGGACCCCTCAAGTGCGCGTCGCTCGCGCCCCTCGGAAACAACCCAAACTCAGTCTGTCCTGGTGCAAATGACGCGAAATGGTTTCCTCGCGGGGTAATTTACTCACAAATCGTTTTAATCTGAGATTTTAAAATTGTCGAGCTTCACGCGTGTGGATTGTGTGTTAATATTGTGCACTCAGCACCGCATCTTAGCTGAAGGGCTTGGCCTCGCAGTGTGTGTTCACCGTGTGTTTGTGTGTGTGCGCGCGCGCGCGCGCGCCCAGGTGTGGTTCCAGAACCGGCGCTCCAAGGAGCGGCGCATGAAGCAGCTGAGCGCGCTCGGGGCCCGGAGACACGCGTTCTTCCGCAGCCCCAGGAGGATGAGGACGCTCGTGGACCGCCTGGAGCCGGGGGAGCTGCTCCCCAACGGACCCTTCTCCTACTACGGAGGTCAGTGTGTGTGTGCGTGTGTGTGTGTGTGTGTGTGTGTGAGAGAGATAGAGACTTGATAAGTAACTTATCTGGTGAGGATCACGCATAAAAGAATTGACTCACTGAAATGGAAAAAGTTATGTGCCACTTAAGCGTTCGAAATACATGCAGTTTTGTTTCTTTTGGATTAGGATATTTATTATACAGTGAGGTTTATTAAAATCATTTTTAAGGCGGACATTATTACTGCAACCCGAACGGATAACGGTATAGTTTCGGTTTGCTGCGCAAATTCAGGATTTTTGATAGTCACAGGGTGTGTCGAAACTGAAAATAAATTCTTAATACTTTGTCATAAAATTATAACTGAGTGCAGTAATAATTTGCAGTAAGTTCCATGTCATCTTTAATATGCACAAGGTATTTAATGCTGTTCCCCATGAAGGGGGAAGATGTTCAGTATATCATTTCTGTAGCATTTTTAAAGCCACACACAATGTCATTCCTGTATGAAAAATAATAAAAGCACAAATACCATCAATAGAAAAAAAATACTTGAAATGTAAAATTCATAATTAATATTTAAGAGGAAAAATGATATAAATGATATAAATGTGAGATTCCCAGGTGCAGGAGTAATTACAGGACAGTATATATTTAATTTCTAGTAAGTGGTGTCAGGAACCTGACTAGTGACTGTGTTTAGCCAGGTGCCCTCAAGTAGAGGATTATGGGAAATAGTTCCATTGCAGGTTCCTGGGGCTAGTGCTCATTTTGGGAAAAGCCTGTGACTTCCATCCAGAATGGCTGTTAATACGTAACCAGACAGTTTCATTGGGCTTGATCGGTTGGACGGGCCTCCCAGCGGCCCCTGCTCCGGCGCACCGGTCTTTTGTTCTCCGGCTCTCAGTAAAAATAGAGGCCTTCAGGAAAACAAAGGACAGTTTTCCCACCAGTGACATGTGGACCAGTGGGCTGGCGGCTGGATTTAGACCTCATTTGGAGCTGCTTTTAACACGAAACCCAACTCCTGTAACATAATGAAACTATTGAGTCATGGGCCTCCCTTTTTATTAAATTTTTAACTAAGAGTTACCCAGCACCTCTTTAGGAATGTACTGATACAGCATAATTGCGGTCAAGTAAAGGTTTATAAAAAGTTATTAATTTGAGCAGGCTATTTTTGTCATAAAAATTTTACACCATTAAAATATGTTCACATTTGCCCTTGGATTTATTTTAAACTCTGACCCTATTTTCATATTAAATGAATGCCATTGCCACAAAAAAACTTGTACATGTTTTAAAATAGATTTGACTAAATTTTATATCCGACTTATTTTTAAAAACATTATATGTGGCATTGCTTCATCGTTTTCACAGTTGTCTTAAAATAGATACTACATATCAGAAGGTAAAATCACTGAGGAGATGTTCGCTCTAATTAATTTTTGACTATTCTTCCCACCCAGTTTTAATTTTGATTTAAGTGTATCGTGTTCTGTGACTAATGCGGTACAGAAAAGTCTTTCCCCCATCAAAGTATAGGGTAAAAATTCAATTAATTGTGTAGAAGGTTTCATTACAGATCCTTTGTTCCTCAGGCTCACCCTGCTTTGCTTGTTTATCAGCAGATTATCAAAGCGAATACTACGGTCCTGGAGGCAACTACGACTTCTTCCCCCAAGGGCCCCCTTCCTCGCAGGCACAGACCCCCGTGGATCTCCCCTTTGTCCCATCCTCCGGTCCCACCGGTACCCCCCTGGGCGGCATGGACCACCCTCTCCCCGGACACCACCCGTCCAGCGAGGTGCAGCGCTTCTCTGACATCATGTCACACCACCCCGGCGACTCGCCCAGCCCGGAGCCTGGCATTCCGGGACCCATGCACAGCATCTCGTCCGAAGTGTTCGGGCCCAGCCCGCCTTTTACCTCACTGTCCCTGAACGGCAGCGGATACAACAACCACCTGTCACACCCGCCCTCAGAAATGAACGAAGCCACGGTGTGGTAGCGAGAGAGAGGAAGAGAGAAAGAGAAAGGACAAACGACAAGAGAATTTGGGGACAGAGGGCGGGTGTGGCTACAGGGGGAGACACAAAGGGGAAGGTGGCGGGGGGCTTGGACATGGATGAATTTTTGTCATTTTATTTTTCTCAATTTTATTTATCCATGCAGTTTTGTAAAGGAAATAATATACAGAAACAGCAGTGGTTGTAAGCATTTGCAGAGGTATTTTGCTCATGTTCAGTTACTCCTTTTCTTTACCAATACAAGAGCAGAAACCACACGAGCGACTGGGTTTGACTGTTTACCTGTTCTCGCTCACCCCAGCCGTGAGCACAGTGACTCTGTTTTCAAGGTTCCACACAGCAGTGCCCCACCTGAAATATTCCGTGCTCCACCGGGGGGAAGATTTGTTCTGAATTCAACTTTTTTTCTTTTGGAACACAAAAACATCGCTAGCTACTGTCAAAGACTAAATGGCTTCGTATAAAAACACCTAGGACAATAGGTTTTGTGGCCAGTGATGTTGACTCCAGAACAGCTGAAATGTGTCAGCCCTGTGTATTTATGGCACCAGATGTGTCCCTGGTATTTATCTGAAAGCTCCTCAGACCTCTTTGCCTTTCAAGGCTCTGCCATATTGACACTTAAACAGCTTTTTGATGCTAAATATGTTTCTGAAGGGCAGGGGGACATTATTTTCTTTTTCTATCTTGGACTTTCTGTTTTTTCTTTCTTTCAAGAATTCCACCAAATCCCAAGAAGTTTGCCTTCAAAAGGCAAACATTAAAAAGTTATATGGATTGTAAACCCTTTATTTAATGGAAGAGAACTTGAAATGCTAAATGAAGTCTACCTTCTAAAAATCTTTTAACAAGGGTCTGAAAGGGACTTAGAACAGTCAACTGTTTACGTAATATATTTAATTCAGGAGTTAAAGTATTAACCGTGTTTTAGAACCTCTCGATCCAGATGAAAAAAAATGTTCCAAGCAACCAACCAAACTTTTGTATTGATTTTATTTATATTGTATGAGAAAAAAAACAAGTTTGCTGGGGTTGTGGTTCACTGTGCTAGTTTGTACAAGATGTTGTTTACAAAAAATTTAAAGAAAAAAAACACAAGTATGTAGACAGTTGCCAAATAAAAATATAGCACAAATACTGTAAAAGTGCTTTGCACCATCAACTGCAGACCGTGTTGAAACAAGTGTAAGTGTTTAAAAAAGAAAAGAAGTATTTACTTCTTAATTTTCTAGTCTGCTGAAAAAAAACATTCATAAAATTGTTAATATAATAACATACTTAGACCAACAGGTTTTATTTTTGTGTCTTTAAAGGAAAAATCCAAAATATTAAAAATTGATGGTCAAATATGCAGCCAAATCGCTGCTACTTTCTTTAAATATCAAACCCCTCATGGTATGTCTTTAATTGTTCTAATAAACCTAAGCTTATGTGCCATCCAGTGCATATTAGACCATTCACTGTATAAATACAACATGTTGAAAGATTTGTGAGTTTCTAATAAAACTAGAAATTATAAACATTGAATGGTAAAAGGCTTTTTTTGATAAGAACTATATGCTATTTTGTCTGGTTTTTGGATACATGAGGGTTTTACACAACTATACTTAGAGTTGAACAAAATATGATTTTTAGGGTTCAATTCAGCATTTTAATATAACATAGAGTCATTTAATACCTGGAACAAACCATGTTCCTGTTTATCAGGTCATGGAAGCCTGGGTTACTGGAACTGTACGTGTCCCTTGCACAGTTGCTTTACCTGCATATCACTGAAGGTGTTCATGAAAAATCAGTCTTTTTTTTACCAGATGGCAGCAACTCCGGCAAAACAAGAGTAAAATGAAAAAGCAGAGAAAATCTGCATTGATGCTTTATACAGAAAAAGAAGGAAACAACAAAACACATGCAGTCTTATCTAGTGATGCACCATTTTCTACAGAAACTGACAAGGACAATCTGCATTCAGCTGCTGGAGTAAAAGATACCGCAGTGGCACCTGTCAATCTTCCTGTTTTTATCGAGGTTTCACTGATAGCATGCTGGGGTGATTTAAATAGCCAGGAAATAAAGCAATTCTTATATGCCACGTGCTTGGAAATAATACTCATCATAAAATACGCAAAGCCCCATACAGCCAGAAAATGTGTTCTTAGTGCACTCTATAGTCGAAACATTTTAGCGGAATATATTTTTCTGTTTTATAGTAGATTTACCTGCGTGTAGTATTGCGAAACGTTACCAGTGAGGAAACAACTGAGCGGGTTTTTTAAACGGTGCTCTGAAGCTGACCCACACCACATTTATGACATACACACAGACCTGTAGAACTGTTTAGTACTCTGCAAAGACAATAAATACATACAGTAAACATAATTAATTTTTTAAATTATTTTGTCCATCTGAACTAATTCAGTAAAACATTAGAAGGTGCTATATTGATTTGTTTTTCCAAGGAAGTGTAAAATTATTCAAAGGAGCAAAAGGGCAGAGTAAAACAGGCGACCGGGTGCTCTGTGTGTCAGGGGGAAGAGGCCTTATCTCACTACGCTGTGCGGTTCAGTTTGAACAAACCCACTGGTCCCACAGGGGCGCGCGGCCCATAATCCCCCATGAATTAATCATGGTCCTGCGAGTTAAAGAGGCCTGGCGCTGGGTGGGCCGGGGGCTGCTCTCCTGAGCCAGGGGCTGAGCCTTCCAGCTGAATCCATGCACCTCGACCCAGGAGGGCACAGCTCTTTAAATTCAAATTCATATCGATTGCATATTGAATATTGGATTTAACTGACCTTGTGGAGCTGGTAAATATAAATACTCTTTTTTAACAGGCCTGAACGATTTTAAATGATGTTTTAAACGTGATTTACATAAATCTCAAAGGGGAATATGGAATTTCACATCCCTCGATCTAAATACGCACCACTGGAAATGTTTTAATTGCAAAATAAATAAATACACTGACGAACATAGCGGAAAGGTGTGGTGACGTCATCAGCGCGCGGCGCGGACTTGTCCTGCGCGTTTTGATGACGTAACGCGGGATCTCCGCATAGTCACAGCTGAGACGAAATGGCGGCGTCCATATCGCAACAGCTTGAGGAGCTTTTGAATCCGTTACCTTCGTTTCTGGACCCCGAGGATGACCAGGATGAAGGTTAGTCACGGTTTCTACTGCCGCAAATATCCAAATTGTATATGGTAAGATTAAAAAGGGAATTTTAAGGGAGAAACAGCTTTGCTTACTTGTTTACGCACGTGCACGTGGGTTCCGGATACGGTGTGCTGCTATGTGGTGTCCTGAACTAAAGCTGCAAGCAGTAGAAAAATCGTATAGCAATACAGTTCACGAGCATTTAAATGTATCATTGGATCAAATGAGACGTTTCCTGGATTACAAATATGGCGTAGTTTTATATTTTTACTTTCTAAGATACCAAAGAACACTGCTACCGTAGACATTTGGGGCCATTAGAGGTCGAATTAAAAATATCAATGTGATAAACAGGATAAAATGTCACAGTGGTCACATGAAGTGGTCTTGGGTTCGTGGATCAATTGTTTAACGGAAGGTCACCGTGTCAGACCTCCACAGGTACACATAGTACTAACTTTAGAGTCAGTGAGACCTCCCTCACTTACACTCGGTATGAGCCCTCCGCAAGTGAACCACCCTAGTGGGACTGCTATAGACCATCAGCCTGGCCCACTGAACTCAACCATAGTACTGTGTACGTGCTGTGTTTCGCTCCACTGACCTCAGTGATAGTGGCTTGATGTGCTGCAACTCAGCACAGACAGACTCTCTCGCTGCTGCATTTTTAAAAACTTTTTTTTATAAGCTGCTTTGCTCTTTGTAGGAAATGTAGAATTTTTTATTTTAAATACTTGCCCGTTGCCTTTCGGCCAGGTGAAAATTCTATAACATCATATTTGAGCTTTGGTTTTCTTGCAATTTTAAATCATTACCCCACTTGTGAGACAGGCAAATGTAAAAGTTTTTTGTTATCAGAGAAAAATGTTTTTTAAAATAGTCTTGAGATAAAGTTTAGGAAATTTATTTTTATGTTTAGCTCTAATTTCTAAACTTGAACTTACTTCAGCTGAGGGGTCTCACTGTCTGTAAAGTTAGTACTGTGTGTAACTGTGGGGCTCGGACACATTGACGTTCAGATTCTGTAAAAGCCTATAGTTATGAATATTGCAAAATATAACAGCTTAAAACCAAATTTAATTTTTTTAGGAAAAAATACATCATTTGCACTCCTCCTATTCAATGCTGACCAGTTTTTCTTATAATTATGTGCAACATTTCTCACCTGGTTAAGTACTGAAACTCGTGGACCTCAGACAGAAGAAGTAAACATTGTGGAAGGGAGTTAAATTAAGGTGGTGCCACCGTTGTATTCTGTTTGGGTGCGCTTTAGACACCTGTTGATTAGGCAGGTAAAATACAGTCACCTTTGC
This sequence comes from Arapaima gigas, assembly GCA_900497675.1. NCBI lineage: Eukaryota > Metazoa > Chordata > Actinopteri > Osteoglossiformes > Osteoglossidae > Arapaima > Arapaima gigas. Next base: position 343,501 of record UFQX01000221.1, read on the forward strand.
TTATAAATTTAGAAAATACGCTGGTGGAAAAAACAAATTAAAAATAGGAAAATCAGAAACTGTTCATATCTTAGAAAATTTGAACTTGTAAAAAATTTGATCTGCTATAGGAAACGAGTAATTTTTTTTAGTGTATACTGACCTAACAAAGATTTTTAATGCGGTGAAATAATACATAACTTAATATGTTTGTGGCTCCATCTCTGAATAACTGGAGAAGGAAACTCTGATTACATCTTTTTAAATTTACCAACATGCCTTCACCTGTGTGCCTGGTTAATACATTTGCCTCATTGGAATCCATTAAGTACAAATCACCGCAGGGCACTTTGAGCTGAGTCTGTGAACTCCCACTGCCATGTTCCCACGGACCTCCCACCCACCCCACTGCAGATACAAAAGCCAAGGTGGTGGAGAAGTTTGATGAAGGGGAAAACGAAGATGAGGATGCCACTGACAGCAGACTGCGGAAGCGCACTTTCGCTCTGTTGTCCGAAACAGACCGCCGGTATCGGGGCAAAGCTACCTCAAGGGAGAAGCTGCGCAGGGAGGCAGAAGGATCCGGTGAGTTTTTCCTGTGTGAGTGGAGAGGGGTTCATTGTGATACATAAGGAATCTAAGAGTTATAGTAGCAAACATCCTCCTGAACTTAATTGACCTGTTTATATCACACACTTGCTATTGAGTCAGAAGCTGGATTTTGGTCAAGATGTCATGAGGTTGACAGGGAGACCTGACCAATAGTTTTGCATGTCTGATGTGTGCTGGTCAATCTGAGATATCTGATTTGTTTCATCATTTCATTATAACTTATAATAAAATGTATAACTTGTCCTTTTTTATAAATGTGCTCTAATGCTATAATGCTTGACATTTTTATTTAACTGGACCTTATGAGTGACTCTGAAATGCCCATGTGTCTGTGTGTGTGTCTGTCTGACATACATACATACATACATACATACCTACATACATACATACATACATACATACATTGCCTAGTGATGAGCTAGTGTCCAGTCCAGGATGTCCCCCTGCCTCATACCCTCTGCTTCTGGGGAAGACTCCTGACCGCTAAGAACTTGTATTGACAAGCAATTATAGATAATGCATTAATACAAGGATTAACTTGGTTTCAATGGTTCATAGCACATTATCAATTTCCAGTCAAGGTTATAAACCCCTAACATGCAGACCAGCAACCTGTTTTGTGTCTGCATCACCACTCCTGTGTGACACACTTTGTCAGTGGTGATTGAAGGCCATTCTTGTGTTCTGAACGATCGGCCCCCAGCTGTTTGTTTCCAGGTTACTGTACAAAAGTGCATCACTGGGCTGTTAATTAAAGAAATCTCTGCTGATCCAAAGAGGGAGATACCTGGATTAAGACAGAGATTTGCAACTCAGACTGCAGACATTGCTAATCAATTTTAAACCTATTAGACAATTAATTAACTTTGGTTAGTGAGCATGGTGCCTGCGTGTCCTAATCCCTGCCCTGCTGTCGCTCTGAGTGCTGATGAGCACACCGCTCACTTGGCCTCGGCCCAGACACCTGTGAGAACATGGGAAACGTAGTTGAAGTCTTGCTGCTGTGCCCAATTCAACCCTAGGGCACACTTCCATCTAGATGTTTCCATGTGCTTATTAATAGGCACATGTTATGGAGTGTGATTTACACACTCAGTCACCATAATGCAAATTTGGCTAGTGGAAGACATGGTTAATATGTGAGGGATCGGTTGTTTTTGATGTTATTGACTTTTTATATTGACAGGAGCGGAGAGTGAGGATTTGGAAGGGGATGATGTAGAGGAAGATGACGATGTTGATGAGGAAGATGAGGTTGAGAGTGCTGTGGATAGCAGCGAGGACTGCTCTCCAATGAAGACCCTGGTGAATAAGATGAAAGGGACAGACATTACCTTCCCCACAGAAATGGACTTCCACAAGTTAACGGAAGGAATGGATGATATTGGAGACAGTGAGGACGAGGAAGGAGAGACAGGAGAGGAGGAAGGTGAAGATGAAAGTGAAGTGGAGGATGGAGAAGAGATGGAGGAGGAGGAGGAGGAGGAGGAGGATGTAGACAAAGATGACAGTGCCGTGATGACATTTTCAAAGGAAAAAGTCGACGAGGAGGTGGAAAAGGGGAAAGCTGTCAAGAATCAACTTGGTACGTACAACTGACCGTCACGGCAGTCGCGCCGGCACCATAGGTCACTGCCCTCTGCCCTTTACTGTATAACACACCATGATTGATTTGATCCTCTTCAGTGCTCTGGGACCAACTTCTGGAAGGACGAATCAAATTACAGAAAGCTCTGGTGACAGCCAATCAGCTACCGCAGCCACAGACCTTCTCAAAGTTCAAGGCAAAGGGTGGAGCTGAGTTTGCCAGAGCCTTGAAGAACAGTGAGTGCTAATTTTAGAATGACTGTCCTTTCATTTCTTTTCTTCCCTTTCCTCTGTGATCAGTTCAGCTGAAATATTTTTTCATATTCATGCTACATTTGTCGACATTTTTGTTATTATTTATCTGACATCGTTTTCCAAGGCACCATATAGTGGTGGATTTGTACACTGGGCTATATACAGTGATTTTCCTGATTATACAGCTGAGTCATTTTTACTGTATCAATTCAAGGTAAGTAACCAGCATGGGTATTTGACCTCATAACCTTCTACTTGCAAGGTGTTGGCTCCAACCATTATGTCACCTGCTGCCAGAGTACACAGTCATGTAAAAAACACTGTAACCCTCCATGTTGCAGTGACTGAAGGCTCATACTAATAAGGGAAGTCATGTAAGAATTGTTCACAATGCAGCGATGCGGTTCTTGTCTCAAGACTCCAAGGTCTTTCGACTGACAGGTGACTGTCACTCCACTACAGCCATTGGAGTACTCCTGTTCCCTCAGCCCCCCCACCTCAGTTTTTTCCCCCCAAAAAACTTTCTTTCCAATTAAAGCAGGCTTGTGTGGGGGCAACCAAGCGGTGCTGTTATTCAATTCCATTAAAATGAATGAAGCAGCGACACGTGGCAGTGCAGTTAACAGGAATTAAAACCAGAGGCAAGATGACAGATTACAAAGGAAATTGAGTGTTCGGGGTGTGTGTGTATGTGTGTGTGTGTGTGTGTGTGTGTGTGTGTGTGTGTGTTTGGGGGGGGGGTTTGCTCTTTTATGGACGTTCCTTTGTTTGGTGTGTTTTTTCTAGTTCACTCTTTATGTTGGAAGTGTGCAGTTGCTTGGTGTGAGTCATTCAAGTCTATTTTTTGGGGTGGTGTTGATGGGAAACTTTCTCTCTGTTTATTGCCCCTTGTGATATACATAAAAATGTTGAAGACCTGTCAAGAGGTTTGTTGAGTTATGATGGTGTTCTGAGTTGTAATTTGTGTTCAGGGTAGAGGGGGCACTGGGCAGTCTCCAACCCCAGGTGTTCTCAATTCCTGTTTGTGATTCTTTCTGTCAGGTGCTACCTTCATGTAAAGATGTTCTTGTGGTCATCAGCATGTTTTTGCCCAATTGAAGCTTTTTTGGGTTGATTCTGTTCTCAATGGTCCAATAGCAGAACTCCCCTCTTACCCCAGTATGCAGACCTACCAAAATCCGGGTCACAAATGCAGTTTCTTAACCGGCTTCAGCTCCTGTCCTCCCACCTCCACCACAAAGTAACCAAGCATTTAATTAGAAACAAAGTCCAGAAATAATTAATTAGGCTGAAATTCCTTTTCATTTTCCTTTATTTTAACTCTGCCAAATATTTTAATGGAGTGCATTAGTTAAGAGAATTGCTAGGGATGTAATTCATTTAAGCGAGAGATGTGGAGAAGCATGAAAGATGGATGGTGGTGGTTTTGTGGGATTGTCTTCTTGCAGCAGCAGGTGGAGCGGTTGGTTCGGCCTTGAATGATGGCTTGGTCCAGAAGACAACCGAACCCAAGAGTACAGTTGTCAAGTTGGAGTTTCTGAGGTTGGCCACTGTGAGGCACTGCTTGGCATAGTGCACTGTGGGCATCTGGAGGTCATAAGAATATTATTAGAAGGTGTGCATGGTTAGTTGTCATCTCCAGGAAGAATTTCTGCTGGCAAGCAGAACATGGAGTGATGTGAATTTATCTGCGAGATGTTTTTCCCTACATTGCCTTGCATGAAGGTAGGAGACATGCTGGTTAGGTGAGGAGAGCTCCAGTGTGTCCATCAGAGGTAAAACACATCAGCCATGCTCCCTTGTGCTTCATTCATCTCACAGTGTATGGCAAGAAATGAAGCCACATGAACTAAAACAGATAAGGTTAACACAGGTATAGTAGAGAGGTGAAGGCTTGATGCTCTGGTTGCTGTGATGAGGCCAACAGAGCCAAAACTTTGGTCCCTAGTGGAAGAGACTCACACAGAGCTCAACTGAGTACTCGGGTACATCCCCTCTCCTCTGTCGTGTGTATTCTGCCTGCAGGCACACAGCGGGTTAACATCCCCACGCACTGGTTGTTCTCCCTTATTCCCCCCCCCCGAGGCCTGTCGGTAATACCGCGGGGCTCTCGCCTCTGCAACGGCCGCCTCCTGAAGTCGCCAGTTCTGGTTGATGATTTACTGCAGAATTGCTTATAAATTGAAGTGGAGAATGTTTTGCAGACCTGGCAGCTTTCAAGCCCTGCTCCCATTTGTCAAGCGGCATTTCCTTTTGTGTGTACTGCAGGAATTAATTAGCCTCCGCTGCCAGAGAAGTTTACAGCAATAATTTATGTTAGATGAAATTTCTTGGAAAGAGGCCATTTTGCACCTATATGTGTGTTTTTTTTTTTTTTTTTTTGGTCTTTGATTGCCTGTGTTTACTTTTTGGAGGAAGAGGCTTCTCTTATGCCCATATGTCTGTCTGTCTGTTTTTTTGTGAAATCAGCCAGTTTTTATAAATATTTGTGTGTCCTGTCAGGCCATTCTAAAAAAAATATTTTCCTCATTATGCTGCTAATTAGGATCAATTAGCAGCTGTATCCAGTGTACCTGACTGTAATTGAATATTTGGTCCCTGTGTGCATGTCTGAGTTGAAGTTTGTGTGTGTGTGTGTGTGTGTGTGTGTGTGTGTGTGTGCGCGCGTGCGTACACGTGCAAACAAAGGGAGTATCTCTTGCTTCCCATTGCTAACACCACCAAAACTGATGCAAAGCAGTAGCCCCCCTGTCATTTTCATTCCTTAATGCAGGAGCTGTGACTTTCAGAGGAAAAACACTGAGTACTGAAGGTTCATGTTTACTGCTCTTTGTTTATTCACTGTGTCTGATTTCTTCCTCCAAAATGACTTAGAGTTTGTACACTAAGCTATTTACTATGATTTTCCCGTTTATACATTTGGGTAATTTTTTACTTTATCATTACACTGTAAGTTCCTTGGTGTGTGCTAGTGTACTATAGCAGGAGTAGGGATTTGAACCTATTTTCTTTGACTGCAAGGCTGTGTCCTAACCACAGTGCCATCTGCAGCTCGCTGAGCCGTGCCTCACCACCCGTAGATGTCATTGTGGTGCAGGTTTATCTTCTTGATCCAAGAAGTTAAAGACACTCTTTCTGCTTTGGTCCTCTGGTGCATAGTGATCTAATTAACAAGCAAATTATTACCTGATCATTTATGTAATAAAACAAACACCTTTCTGTGGGGCTGTACACGCACGCACACACACAAACAAACAGACACATTTACTTGCTCCGAACCATACAGCAGTTTAGATCAATGGTGGATAATTGGGTCTCCACGCAGCATAATCCCACATTAACAGGCCCAGCTGTGCAGTTCACCAAGCCTCGTGCATGATGCACGCATGCGTGTGTCTGTGTGTGTGTGTGTGTGTACACATATGTTGGCAGGGGGCATATACATGTTTATAACTACCTGGGCCTCTGCACACCGCAGTTATTTGCCACCGAAGTGGCTTGTGATTAAAAGTGTGGCTCCGCTGTCCAGTCTCTCCCCGGAAGCCCCCTGCAGGGGCCACAGCCCAGCGATTGCATCCTTGTTCAGGGCCGATCGTCTGGCCTTCGCTTTTTAATATTTTTCCCTCATGGCTGGCTGGGTCGCCAGTCTCGCGGTAATCACTCACACTGCTTTGTAATCAATGCCCACAGAAATAGGATTCCTTTGGCCAGCGGCAATTAATAAATTTGTGTCCCTATTTTATTTATTTATTAATTCTCTCCCCCCCCCCTCCCTTTAACACTGGTGAGCTGAGCTTGAAATTACCAGTGACTGGCTCCCCCTCATTTGCATATTTATTGCAGTGGATAGAAAAAAATGTGCGAATGATTGATGTGGACTCTGCCTCCTGAATTCCAAACAGCACATTATTATGACATTGGGGGGGTGTGCTGGCATACAGTTGATTAAAGCCGAAGACATCAGGATCAGGAATCGTTTGCTTTTTTGTTTCGCTCTTGTGGGTTTTTTTTTTTTATTTTTTGGGGGTATTTGTAAAGATGGTGCCAGTGGTTGGGAAAGTGAAGGCCCGTTTTAATGGATGTGACACGATGTGAGCTAACAAAAGCAAGGAGCCGCGGATTTGCTTGAAAAGATTTAATCAGACATGTTGGGTGGGATTAATTGGCGGGAGAGCGAGCAAGCGAGCGGATGGGCTGCGCGGGGTGTGAATGAGCTTGATTGTTTGCTGGGGTCACCCTCAGCGCCTCCCTCTGTCATTTTGAGCGATAGTTTGGAAATGTCCTTTGAGCGACGGAACGGGTTTTTACCCTCCACATTTGTAATTAGTGGAGGAATTTTTCTTTTTGGATTTGCAGTGGGTGCTAAAGTCAAGCTGGTCAGGTAAACACCCACCACACCTTACAGAGGGTGGTCACGAAGGCACATGGGGCCAGCTATCAACTGAGGAATGTGCAATATACTCACTTGTACACCCCTGACTGACACATTGCTACCAGAACCTGCCCCCTATGGTGACAGTGCCTGTAACCCAGCAAAACAGGCACCATAGCGATTAAAAACTGAGAAAACCATTGAGTTCAGCTTAAACATCTCCATTTATGCGTCAAGTAAATCTAACAGGAGGAAATGAGTACGGAAAACAGCGCAGCACCTCAGAGTGCTTATTTTGGCCTCTATCTAAGCGCCTAAATAATATTGTTGTCCAGCACTGATGCGCCGGCGCCACCGTGTCACCGTATCATTTGATCGCATGGTGTTGCCGAACGGAGCTGTGGATGCACATTTGTTCATTTTTATGATTTACCCTTTGGAGAGGCGAAATAAAGCGAGGCGCCTCCAACAGCACGCTCACAAGATCCACATCGGGCTGATTTATGGTGTGCACAAGGTTGCGAAGTTGTTGCGGTCGGGGAGGGAGGGCGTGGGGCGGCCGAGGCATCGCCAGGAGATGCGGCTCGGCTGTAAAACTCGCTCAGAAGTGTGAGGTAAAGTCGGATTTGCCGGGGGAGTGCATGCGCAGCAAATTGGCAGCTACATCAAATTATTCCTGCATTAGCGGCGTGGAGCATAATCCCGCACAGCCCGCGGCCCCTCCCCCAGCGTGTAACTTTTGTCAACGGAAACTGCAGATTTCATGCTCTGCCATTAATCTGTCAGATTATGTTTGCAGTTCAGGAGAATTTTATTTTAATGAATTCCTCTGCTGGCTAACAGGGAGGATCCAGAGGCGCCGTCGGACACAGGTCTGCCTTTTCATCAACCCCCGCTCGCTTCAGCGCTGCCACCCCCTGTCCAAACACTCCACGCCCATTGTTAGCTTTGACAGCCAGGGAGGTGTTTGAGCAAACATCGCTGCTGTCCATGGTACTGTGTGCCCATGTGAAGCTGTCCTCTGGACAGCGTCACTGTCCTTGGTCCTGATGCCACACTGTGCTGCTGTCCGTGGTGCTGACACAGTGCTTCCCACATCTTGGTGTCGCTCCTCTGTCTGGGAATAAATCGGGTGTCTTGGGGAACGGCGCTGCTAACACAACAGATAATGGATTATTTACTCCCCCTCCCCCACCTGCACACTCGCTTCCTCAGAGTGTATCTCTGTTCCGTTCCCACTTGTCTCTGTGCTCTGTCTTCCTCCAACACTATCGCTGTGTTTCCAAGCTCGCCGTCCTGCCCTTTCTCTCCCTCGACTCTATTTAGTGGGCTGTCAGCAAGGACCATGCTGCTTCCCTTTTTCCCTAGCTAACCCCCCCCATTGGTTGTGGGTCTCTTTGCTAACAGGTCACAAGGCTCTAAAGGCCTTGCAGAGGTCCATGATGGAGCTGCAGGACCTCCTTCTCCACCAAAACCCAGAGACCAGGTCCATTGTGCTGGGCAAGGCAGCTGTCCACAGGTTTGCTTCCTGCCCTCCAAGGGGCTTCCATCTACGTGCTAATTGTTCATCAATGTCCAGCAAGTTCGTCTATGTTGTTATTATATTTATTCAATTTGTTTAACACTTGAGATTCAAAGTTGGGTGCTTTGAGTGCAAGGTTGCAGCTTTAAATCCTTTGTTCCTTGCTGCTCGCTGCATGCTAGTTTTGAAATTGTCGGTCTATGGGATGATACGTTATCGCTCTACCTTGTTTGGCTATATAGCGAGGATGAGGAGCTGCACTCTGATCAAGAGGGAGAGGAGGAGTTGGCAGTGCAGAAGGAACAGCAGACATTCCCCAAGCGTAAGCTGTCCATGGCAGATTATCCTGACTTCATGGCCAAGCGCTTTGCTGCCTTCCAGCCATACCGTGACGCTACACTGCAGAAGTGGCACGACAAGACCCGGCTCACTATGGGCAAGACGGGCAAGGTAGGTCCCCTCCAAACCCTACGAGCAGCACACGTTTCCCCGTCGCGCTGATTCTCCCAAAAGGGACACACGTCAGATCTACCGTGCCCAATGCCGGGCTCTCGCACCACGAGTACGCTGGGACCGTTTAAGTCAGGACTTCAAAGGAGATACAGGCCACACGAGTTAATAGCCTTTTGAGACCCCCCAGCCCCCCTCTCCATTGCCACGCTTCTGCCACTGCGTCACGCTTGCATGGAAACTGGCACCCAGCGCCAAGGAAAAGTGCTGCTTGGCACAGAAATCAACGATGCAAGATACAGCTGGAGGCCGGTGCGAATTTGCATCGGACAAGTCTGTCTGCCTAATTCGACTTTGATCTTTATTTCCTGAAGAGGGGATTGTCTGCTCCATCCCGTGGAAGCATCGCACTGCGAACATCAGCTTTCCCGCGAAGAGCCGCTGCTCAGGCCTTGTCCTTCTCTTTGGCTTCAGCTGCCTCTTAATGCTTTTTTTTCAAGGACACGCGTTTGGTGCGGCTCATTTGAAAACGGCAAGGTGGCAACACAGCCTCCACGAGCTTAAGTCCACAAAACCGCATGTCAGCGCCCCCTTTGAACCTGTTAGCACCAGACTGGAGATGGCACAGTGGGAGGGAATGTTGGGAAGGAAGTTGGATTGCCCTGTGCTAAATATTTACATGTTTACCTGTATGTCCCTCTGTCCTTCTTGCAGGGCTTCTCTGCTTTTGACCGGAACATCCTGACCCAGGTGGAGCAGGTCCTCACTGACCCGGAACGGCTCATCCGCCGCACCCAAACAAAGCGCTCTGAGTACAGAGTGCTGGGCAAGCCTGATTTTGATCCCACCCCCATCTCAGCCCTTGCTGATAGAGAGGTGAGTGTGGGTTCAGGCTGTGGCTGAGGCCTGCAGACTGGTGACTTGTTGCATACCAGCCAGTTCATGCCCTATTACAGCCTCCAGTAAGGTAGAGTGTGATAAAGGAAGTATGACCCACCATGACACCATGTCTGTCATCATTTGTTGACAACTAAACTGGCCCGATGTGTCGCTCCTGCATAGGCCCTGCCTGAGAAACACACATCCTGGCTCTTAGCTCCAGCTTCTGCCCTCAGCCAGATTCATTACAGTGCGGCACAGGGGTATTAAGATCCAGACTGCATTAACAGAGCTGTCCTGTATCTTAATTGAATCTACCCCCAGAGTGTGGCATCTGGATTATGTTTACCTGAAATATAAGCAGCAGAACAGCGGAACTCAGCCCCGCTGATAAAACAGTGGGTTATTCATCCCAATCCTAATCCTGACTCTCCTAATGTAATTTGTTCCTGCCGTATGAATGTTTGCAATGCTGGCCCTCTATTGGCTCTCGGTCTGGGCATCTAAAACAGGAAGAGGCACATTTGCAGGTACATTAATATGTTTTGAACGGGCTGATTTTTCCTAAAGCTGCCCCAAACACCACTCTTGTTCATCAGTCCTCATGGTATGTGGGAAGGGTGCATAATCTCTGGGGGCACTATGTTTGTGTTGGATCTGGAGTGTGCGGCTTCTCTTGTCCTGCCATGGATTTCTCTTAGATGAAATCATCCATGCCAGTTTTTTTTTTTTGTGGTGTTGATACTAATCTCGCGCTCTCTCATATTCTTGTCCTCCTCCTAGGGCAAAGAGATGGGGTTGAAGCCCAACATCCATCTCAAAGACCTGGATGATCAGATCTTTGACGATGACGATTTCTATCACCAGGTAAAGGTTTTTGTTTATGGACACTTCTGGTCAGGATTACTGTTTTTTGGATCATGTTGTTTAGAGTTTATCACTTTTGGAATTTATTCTGTATTGTTAGAACAGAGTTTTCACATTGCAGGAAGGGTAAAGCGGCAGGGACAAGGACCTTGAACTCAAACACCCTGTGTCTCAGTCACTCATTACTCTACGTATGCTCAGCATGCTGCTCATGGTGTGTGCTAGGCTGCTGCCAGACAGCAGCAGCACCTCTGGGTGAGGGGGGGTGACTGTCCAGCTTAACTACATTTTACATTTACATTTATTTAGCTGACACTTTTCTCTTAGCTGACAACTGATAAACACTGTTAAACTACTTAGAATAATTCAATCATTTCTACATTGGGATAGTTATCATTGTGTCAATTCTGGATAAGTACCTTGATCAAAGGCAGGGTTAGGAATTCAAACTTGTGTCCTTTGAGTCCAAGGTGGTAACTCTAACCACTAAGCTACTTGCTGCCCCAAAATGTCCTTGCTGAAGGGTACTGCCCATTGGGATCCAAAGCTGAGACCATGTGTCTGGGAGGTAGGAGGTGTGGTTTCAGTCCAAGGGTGTTCTGCAGAATATTCTGTTTTTGAAGGAATGGGGAATACAACACAGCAACCCCCACATGCAGACAGTGGTCCCCTTCTCCATATTCTGTGGGCTCTGATGTCTGCAACTGACTGCCTTAGACACTGTCCAGGACCACAGGCGGACTTTTGTCAGCAGAGCTCCCCAGTAGGTGTCAAAAATCACCATCCCTTGTACAAATGCTGAGTGCATTGGATGTGTTTGGGGGGTGTCCTCCTCTACTGGGGTGTTTACCTGCTTGTGGTAACAGTGGGGCTTTGCCATTCATACCCTGCTTTTAGATGGGACAGAGGAGGAAAAAAGCTGCTCGGGACCTCTGCTGGGTGTGTGTGTGTGTGTGTGTGTGTGTGTGTGTGTGTGTGTGTGGACGAGAGAGAGACTGAACTGTAGTGCCCAGCCCGTTTCTACCCCCCCCCCCCCCCCCCCCCC
>UFQX01000221.1:355095-507548 GCA_900497675.1 Arapaima gigas
CCCCCCCCCCCCCCGTGTCCCCAGAACAGATGCTGGGAGTGCAGGCTGTGCTGGGAGAGGGGAAAGGGTTAATTGGGGTAGAACGGGGGGTTAATTTAAATTAAATCTTAATCTAATGGAGGTCAGGCAAACGTCTGCAAACACCTGATTAAAACAAATGGTCCTGCCAGTCAAAACTTTAGCTTACCCCCACCCACACAGACTGAGGGTGCTGGGGACGAGGGGGAGCAGGAGCAGGGCACAGCTAATAGAGGAAACTTGTTAGCGTTACTCTGCAGGGTACAGGGAGGAAAGCAGTAAGCTACCTGCTGCAACCCCCTCCTCAAGGTCCCACTTTAAACATCTGGTTTCCCTCCAGGTGTGGGCATAGCTAGTGGCTCCCCATGGTGGCTAAATATGGTATGGGGCTCAGAGATGCTCCCTAATCGCTTAGCTGTGTGCGGCATGTCTCTCGACAGGCTGCTAGAGGGCTGCCACACATTCCCTCGGCAGCCTACCTCCCGCTGACGCCTCTCCTCCGCAGAGGTGGTGATCTGTGAAGATTGGTACTTTATAGCGTGCCCATCTTTCTCGTGCACATAGTGTTGAACCTGCTTCTCAGACTCGTGTCACTCCCTCCCAGTTAGGAGGAGCAGGAGGGGGAGGACTGTGGTCTGGGGGTGCAGTTGGTGAGGACAGAGGGCAGAATCGTGACAAGTTGCCATGGAAGTATAGTTTGGTGATAAGATGTTTGCCCAAGCAGTTGTCCAGTACCTCAACAAGAAATCCCACCCCCAGCTACCCCAACAGGCCAAAATTCGTCCACTCGGTCCCATCTCACCTTGGCCACATAGCTTTCTATTGCTCTTTTGGAGAGCAGCAGCCAGGGAACCCATCCCCTGCAGAGGAGCCCACTGACCACATTCTATTTGCTGCTGTACTAGTAACCGCAAAGAAAAAGCAATTCATTTAATTTCATGAGACAAAAATAATCATTTGTAATCTATATTGTAATAAAAACAAAGTGCTCGAGTCAGTTTTTACATGCAGCTGAGGGGGGAGACAGTTCTTCTTAATTGTGTTACCGTAATAACTGTGGTAATGATTGACAGAGGGCCAGTAATAATGATGGAGGACGGGCCCTGACTCGTGCCGTCTGTTATCTCTGCATCTAAGTCATCACTCAGCTTCAAGGGTCTCTACTTGTTTGCACATGAAATTACTGTACATCTGCATGTTTGCATTCCAGCAGCACATGTACATCCACATGCGTGATGTGTGATGGTGCAGATTGGTGTGTGTGTGTGTAAGCCTGTGTCCCAGCAGCCTCTGCTGAGCTAGGCTTTCTGTGCGCCCGCTTTCTTGTGCTTGGCCCGAGGCAGTCCTGTTTACAGAGCAGGCGCCACGTCGCCTGTACAACAGCGCAGATGTGTGTAGTGGCGGATTTGGAGCTTGTGTTTCGCTGGCAGGAGTGACGGTGATGAAGTAGCAGAGATAAACTGATAGATTGGCTGCCAGTGAGATTTTGGGAGTGGGTCAGATAAACGCGACAGCAGGAAAGCGTGCTGTGTTCTGGCGATAATAAACTTGTCCTTCTCTGGTTGCATTAGACTTCAGACCTGCGGAAATTACAGGGGGTGGGGTGGGGGTTGGGGGGGGAGTAGATGGTGTAATGTGTGTGGATTGGAGCCCCTGGAACTGCATCGGCTTCTTCACCACGCTTTTACTGGACGGGTTTGAGGGCAGCCTGCGGGGCTGATGTGATTTCAGATTGCGGATCGGTGTGTCATTAGTCGCTGTCACGGTTACAGGAGGCCAATACAGGCCGCACGCTTCGTCACCCGGCGCCGTGTGGGATGCAACACGCTGCTGTCCTGCTGATGTGCCAGCTCTCTCTGTGCAGGATTGGTGTCTCTGCACCGCTCTGTTGTGAACGCTTCTTGCCTCTTGTTGGAGCAGCAGGGGCTGCAACATCCTCCCTGAACAACATGCCTCTTTCAGCAGGCTTTTTTTATTTCCTGCTTTGTGACTGCAGCGCATGCGGGTGCCTGTGATCCTGTATCAGGATCCTTGATCGCCTATAATGGGTTTGGGTGGAACAGCGCGGGGCTAATCTCCGCTTTTCTCCCTGTTTAGCACTGCGGTCCCGGGAACAAACACCGCTGTGCTTCCCAAGTGCACAGCACACAATAGACAGGAGGACCTGATGAGCATCTGTCACCACCACCGCCCAGATCCGCTCACAGATAGCGCAGCTAATCCGCACTCGCATCGCCGTTCGCCACATCTCGTGCTGCAGAAAGGAAATGATTAGTGGGATCCTCCCGGGTGGTGGGTTTGAAAGGGAATGTGGGACGTCGGCACACGTGAACAAGTCTGTCAACTGTGATCTGTGATGTCGCCCCTGGAGGAATGTGCAAGAGGCACCAACCCCCACCTGCTGGTCCCCACCCATGACGGACTCCCCTCACCTGGGTTTCCCCAGTAGAAGAGGCCCAGTGGCTGGTTGGGTGGCGTGGGTAGATGGGTCCTAAGCGTATTGCCCCTTCTCCTTCCACACTTTCAGCAGCTACTCCGTGCTCAGACCCTGGACAGCTGTCACTGGCTGTGCCAGAACTTGCCCCTCCCCCAGACTGCTCTAGCTGCCGCCTGGGTGCCGCCCTCCTACAGTGAAATGCAGGTCTGGGCCTGTTTGCTGCCTCATTCTCCGTGTGCACAAAAGCTCCACAGCATCTTCTGTGGGGCACTGAGGGTACACCTGTGCGGAGTGTCTTACAAGAGACACGAGACCCACAGTGCTTCCCCATGGCCCCCGTTAGGTTTTTTCTCCACAAAACTTCTTTTTCAGTCACCATTTCAATATTTATCTCTGCAGCTTTTGAGAGAACTGATCGAGCGCAAGACCAGCACCGTTGACCCCAATGACCAGGTGGCCATGGGCAGGTGAGGTCCTAGGGGGCTGTGGCTTGTTTTTCTTTCATTAGGACTGCCCATTTCTCACCGTCACCACTTTGTCTGGTCCTTCCCAAACAGGCAGTGGCTCACCATCCAGAAGTTGCGGAGCAAGATCAAGAAGAAAGTGGACACCAAGGCGAGCAAGGGCCGCAAAGTCAGGTCAGCAAGACCACCTGGCCACTTTTACCTGGATAATCACTTATTGTTTTGTTCTTATCACTGACATTTCCCCTCAGCGCTTTGTGGGAAATGCTTTTGCCTGATAAATGTCTGAAATGATACAAACAATCATGTATTTCATTATCACACCATTTATCGCGTGTAGTGCTTTGTTGTTGTTTATCCCTGTTTTTCACAAATCCCTCTTTCAAATTAATATTTAAACGACCTTGAAGAAGATAGCCATCTTGTGGTGGTGTAAATTAAAGTCAATTAAATTAAAGTCTATAATTGATGCTGAGCAGCCCTCTGAATGCCGAACGGAGGCCCCACGCTGTTGTGTTGAGGGCCTCGGACGCACATCGGTTTGCACTTAATTATCTTACGGTGTTCTGCCAACGGGGGCGTGTGAACTGCCCCCCCCACCCTTCATTTGTTTGGTCCCCCTTTCCACCCTCTCCTTACACCCCACCTCCATGGACCCCTCCTTACCCAACACATTGTGAACCCACTTCTTTGGGCTGATTGATGCAAGAGGTGCAATTATAGTGTTCAGTTGTTAGCGTTTGGTTTCACAATCTTGCCGCGTTATGCACAAGGGGGTTGTTGTTGAACGGGTAGGAGGGTGTCTGCACCCCACCTCCCTAGCCACTACGTCTCACACCTCTGCCGCCACCATGTCCCCCCCACGGCTGTGTGCCCCTTGGTGCTCAGCTGAGGCAGCCCTGCCTTATGAAGGACGTGACCTTTTTCTCCTTTCTGCCATGGTGACATTACAGAGGTGCCCCTTTGCCGGGTACACTGGGTCTGCAAAGGGCCCTGTATGGATCACTGAGCCTCTCAGAGTGTCAGTAGGTGGTCAGGGACTGTTGTCTTGCTGTCACCAGTGAGGACAGTTATTTCTCTTCTCCTAGATGATACCGGGCCGTTTCCTCGGCTGGCAGCCCAGGAGTGTCCGCAGGGGTTGTACTTCGCCCAGGACGCTCCCTCCTGAATGACCCCCCGCAGTTTAATCAGCCTGTCCATGTCCTGCGAGCATGTGCTTTCACATCCTTCCCTCTCACACGCTGTGTTTACATGCAGGCTCTTCTCTGTGATCTGCCGCGCGTTTGTTTGAGAAATGATTCCCTTCACATTGAGCGGGAGCAGCTTCCTTAACCATCTGTTAGCAAGTCGCCGAATGTTGGGCAATTTTTATCGCTATTAATTTGTTTTTGCGGCACCCTTGTGCAAATTGCAGGCAAGTGGTGTGGGGTGGGGTGTGGGGGTTCATCCATACGCAGCACAGACTGTTGCTTGGGGGTGTGTGTGTGTGTGTGTGTGTGTGTGTGTGTGTGTGTGTGTGTGTGTGTGTGTGTGTGTGTGAGAGAGAGCAAAAACAAGGAACATGTTGAAAAGAGCATACAGTAGCTCTCTTTTGTGCTGCACCTCTTTGGAGCGGTATAGAAGTTAATATAAGTTACGGCAGTTTTCTCTGATGAAACCTTCCCCTCCCCACCTCTGTACCCACAGGTTCCACGTGCACAGCAAGCTGGCAAATTTCATGGCACCCATTGACCACAGCTCCATGAACGATGACGCACGGTGAGTAACAGATTAATAACACTCATCAAGGGCCGCGCACGACACGCCGCTGCTGACCCGTTCTTCAATCGGCAAGGCCCTCCATCTCTTCTTATCACACCCCCATTCGTCACGGGCCCCCATCGCACCCGCAGATCTGCCGCGCACCACTCGTCCGTAATTACCACCCCACTGACAGGCACTTGTCCGACCACACACACACACACACACGCGCGCGCGCACACACACACACAGAGCAGTTCTAGGAAGTTGCATTACCAAGTAACTACCCACTTTCAGTAGTCAGGTGAGAGCAGACCTGGTCTGCAGGAGGGGGCTATGCTCAAGCCACACAGTGTTGTTAGATTGACAGCCCAGCAATCCAACACCTGCCCCCTGTTTGCAATGCAGAACCGCTGTGTTTGCAGTCTAGGGAAACCAGTATAAGTCTGTGCCCTCCTGCACTCCATACCCTTTGTAGATGTTATTTATTTATTCCCAGCCAGTATAGTGCACTTCTTTAAATGTGTGTTTGAAAACAAGAAGAAGGGACCTGTAACACGTGTGTGGAGAGTGTTTTGTTCTTATCTGAACCAAACATGTACCCCCTCTGCTGAAGCACCACTGCTGGTTCGTGTCACACGCAGCCTCGGCGTGTTATATATGAAAAATTAGCCGTCCAACTGGGAGTTTCATCACAAACATGATCTATTGAATACAAATTAGGCCTATAATATATTCATAAATCATGGCTTTTGGCAGTGCCTTTAATTCTCTCTGATTAATAGTGACACGTGCTGGGGACGGCCAGCGCGCTTCTGAGGGGTAGCTCCTCCTTTTGTTGGAGGTTGTGCTGGAGCCTTTCGGGGAACATGAGCAGCATTACAGTGTTTTGAAGGGACATGCAGCACTGTGAGGTGCAAGCTGGACACGCACACAGTCTGTCACACTTTTCAAACAGATGACCTCCCCGATGATGTCACTCAAATGCTCCTGCATCAAGGTCCACCATGGGACACTCTGTAGAGATGTGAGTGGACAGTGAGCGACACTCAGATAATACACCCCTACATCTAAGAGGGAACGCAGGATTTAAACAAATGTCCCTTAAACTTGTAATTGTTTCATTATGTTTGACTTTCTGCTGTTCGTTTATTACCATTATTTCCACTTTTCCTTACTTCTCCTAATTCTAGCTCCTGTTCCTTTACCATTTGACCCCCTGCTGCTGTTTATACGTGTGTAAGAGTACTGCTAAAATTTGGTCTTCTGTACCTCCAGTCTTTGGCCAGTTGAACCTGTTTCTTTGCTGACCGACAGCTACCTCATCTCCACGGCAACAGGTGCACCTCTGAGTTCCATGCGGGCCGGGGGATAAAGGTCCCACCCTTTTAATCATATTAAATAAGGGTAAAATTGCACTTGGCCGCAGAGTTTTTACAGCGTCATTAGGTGCACTCATTACTCTTTATGTGAGGCCTGCACGGTTTGGTCTGGGAGGGGTGGTGTCAACCCAACCCCCCCAGCCTGGCAGCCCCTTCCGGAAGCAGCTTTGCTGGGAAAGCCGCACGCATACATCATCATTAGAGATGGCACGTGGGGCCAGGAAGCAGCCAGGGACTCCTTCTGCCGTAATTGTCACAAAGGACGAAAGAGGCACTTTCAAGAGCAAACTCGTTCTCTGTGTGTGTGTGTGTGTGTGTGTGTGTGTGTGTGTGTGTGTGTGTTCGTGTTCCTGGGGGGTGACTTTGTTGGAACAGTGGAAAGATTAGCAAGGGGAGGGTGTATTTAGGGGGTGAAATGATTTATTTAGGCAAGCGAGCGGCAGTGGCGGTACGCGCCGGGCAGCTTATTGGAGACGCAGGCCAAGCCGAGTAGAGCCAGCTGCCCTGCATCGCCCTCGCCTCCCCTGGGACACGCCGCCCTCTTCCTGGAGGACAGCTGCAAAGCACTGTGGGAAGCCAGCAAAACCTGCTGGATGTGTGTCCACACTGCTGTCTGTATGTTTGCTGACCAGGTATGTGTGTGTGTGTGTGTGTGTGTGCGCGCGGCGAGCTGTGAAAGGGAGCGGGTGGAAGCTGTTCTGCGTTTACATGCCGATCAATGTGGTACAGTAATAACGGTGATCTATGGCTCTAACATGAATGGCCACTGACCTTTGCAGACAGGCGAGTCTGCTGACCTTTGGGGGGGGGATGTGAGAGGCCCAAACACTCCCCCAACCACCACTGCAATGGTTTATGGCCACCGACACGGTCAGCTGGGCCCATGAATGTTAATACCCACCTGACTCTGGGGATGGTGGTGTGTCATAGTATGAAAGAACTACCGAGCACCCCCCCCCCCCTTAGTGCTCCCCCCAACCTGCTGGCCACAGGAAGGGGTGGGGTGGTTGAGTGCATGTCGTTGCCTGCCCCGCCACTTTTATCCCCCTCCTTTGATCCGAAGCCTCCAGAGCCCCCCTGCCTGTCGCCATATCCCCCCCCACCCTTTATTCCAGACCTGTCCTGTGCGGCTCTCTACTGGAATAAGAATGCGTGCATTATTTGATAATCAGAGTTTATTGTAATCCTTGACCCTGGTCCTGCATTTCAAACAGGGATTGGGGATTAAATTCCCCCTTCGCCTCTGTCTCAGGGCGACTCCTGCCCCCTCCTGGGGGCAGCTCTTCTTCCTGTCGAATGTAATGGGCGGCCAAGTGTGCATGGGGGCAGGAACAGCTGTCCGGCCTCTCTTTGGCACTTAGGGTGAAAGCAGCATTTGGCCGTGAACCTGTCCACCCCTCCAGCACCTTGTGCTGCACGCTCTAGCTCTGCGCACGCACACACACACACACACACACACACACACACACACGCACACACGCACTAAAGCTTAAACAAAGTCTTGCACTGGCATTTTCAGTACTTTCTTGGTTCCTGTGCCTGACAGCTCAGTGTGTTTATGTGTGCACACATAGGGTCTCTGTCTTCTGTATGGTTTATGTACCATGGTAAGGTATCACATAGGACCCCCGCCACACTGGATTTGTAGGGCTAATGAGGCTGATGACCCTATTCAGACCCTGGAACTCAGCTGGGGGTTCTTGGTCAAACTCGGCAGTTGAAAAGCCCTTAGGAAATGCGTAACATGCTTTCCTTTGGATGTGTAAGTAGGAAGGAGGTCCCTGCTTTGCCTGGATTGACTGACAGGTGAGAAGAAACAAATACTCTTATGTTCATGAATCCCTGTGGCATAATTTGAATGAATGGTTTAAATGATTAAATGAAGAAATCCCACGCTGTTGGCAATTCACTGTCACCGATATTAATTTGTGGGTATGTTGCGCTCTGTGAAAATGGGGGGCTTTGTTTTTGTTGGGCTTCGGTGGGTTCAAACACATGCCCACTGTTAGAGTAAATCGGTGTGAAGAACTTTACAGTTTGTTCCCATTAAGTGGGAACGGACAGCAGGTGAAGTCGTTCAGCTCAGGTGAGTCATTATTGCTCTTAGAACGCACGCACCCACAGACAGTATCATCACACTCGCCCCCTTTGCCTTCCCTCTGAATGACCTTACGCGTGCCCACAGCTCACCTCACCGAGCATAGCGGGAATTCGTGTCGCAGCGTGGTAGTGGTCTGTGAATTAAACGCGGCTCCTGGAGGAATCGGATGAAGCGCAGCAATTATGAAAAGAGGAGTTCTGAGTAATCGGATGAAAATCCCGCCAGAGAAGAGGAGGCCTGGGTCCTTTACTGGGAATTTGAAATCCTGGGGAGCCCAGTTTCTGGGGTGTTCAATTGCCATCTTAGCTCGCATTCTGCAGGGTGCAAAGCACACCGGTGTACAACACTGTCACCTAGTGGTGCCGCTGCATATGACATCCACGTTCTCAAATGCATCTTCAGGCTTGTGGAAGCACTTGGCAAACAGCGCTGAACACACCTGGATGCGGCGTCACCTGTAAACACAGTTGACGGTGATGTCATTCTGCAGCTTGAGTGTGTCTTGTGGAAAAGCCTTGGCTGTTTGCGGTTAGGGATGTTGGTCTCTGGCTGCCGGAGCGGTGTTGAAGATGATGGACTCCCTCACCCACCTGCCAGTAGCGCCCCTCCCTCCCCAGCAGAGATTAATTAAAGTGCCGTGTACCTGAGGCCAGCTGTTCCTGCGGTACCTGTGCGGTGCCTTAATTACGGCAGGCGGCCGCGCTCTGGCCTGTGACTAATACGGAGCGCCGCGCCACCGAGGCTAATGGGATTTGGGGCTGCCCCGAAATCACAGGGTGTGGCCGATCCAACCCGGTGGCTTGAGAAAATGGGGACGATGTTCTGCTCGGCCCCCGCCCCTTCGCCATAGACTGATTGTGTGTGGGGGGGGGCAAGGTTAAACCTTCAGGATTGATGAGCAGCCCCTCTTACCCTGCAACCCAGTTCGTAATTATTAATTAGGCCCTCCAAACCTCCAGGAAGGAGGGACCCCCACCCCCCCCCAATCCACAACACCCCAGCACGCGATCGAGTCCCTCGGCCGAGCAGCGCGACTCGAGACCGAACGGTTGTTGCCGCGAGCCTTCCCGTCATACCCTCGAGCAAATGCTTCAAAGCAATAATTTAAGTACGCACAACTGTGCATGATGGGATAATGTGTCCACCCTTCTACATAATATTTTTCTAATATTTTATTAGTACTCAGCGCAGGCCTTTCCATTAGAGCGTCCTGAGTATGTGCAGGGCTCCTGGGGGTTGTTTGGATTTACTCTGGTCTTCTCTGGGCCACAGGCGGTTAATGGCGCCAGCCATATAGAGCAAGTAGCCGTGAGAGAGCGGCGCTCCCCTTAGGCTGAGGCCCATCAATATGTATGGGCTTTAACCCGCTATTCTCCCCAGTCCATCATTCTCATTTACAGTTTATTTTTATTTCATGTTGATTGACATCTGCGTGTTCGCGTGCAGGGGAATAACAGGTGCCGCATAATGGAACCCGAGGTTTCCACCGAGCACCAACCGGAGTTAAGCTCCCTTCGCCGCCTGTTTAGCGCCTGTGCGTTTGTGTGAGAACGCGGAGCCGGCAGCAGGTGTGTTCCCTTCACTTCCGTAATGAGCAATCGCGTCCAGGGCGGCGGCACGTTTCCAGCTGCTGCGCGCGCCGCCCACAGGAGGGACGGAGGGCGAGGGGGACGCAACCTCAGCCTTCTGCTCAGCTGACCCCCCCCCCCCTTTCCCAGTTCCCCGATTAAAATAACTTTAAGCTGGCCAACACAAGCAGAGGTATTTAGAAATAAATATTCCCCAGTGAAATTGTGTGGCGCTGCGGCCTCCTGTTCCTTATCTGTGTGCCCTATTTGCGCTCTCTTTATCATGGGCTGACACTTGTGCTGAACTGGTAATCAGGCAGCGGCGGCACCATAAAGGCAGAGCGCATTCTAATCTCAACTGTTGCATATCTAATACTAATTGGAATCCTGCAACTGGGTCACTGTCATTGTTTTTCAAGTACTGTCAAGTCGCAGAAACATATGAAACTGAAATTATACCCCGTGCCCAGCCGCCTGATTGAGGCCCTCTTTCTTCCGCTGATGTGCTCTCATCAATCCTATTAAAATATTCAATCTGCTGTCCGCGGGGCTGAAGGGCCGCGCCGGGATGGCCGTAGGCCGCTCTCCCGGTCCTGCCGGCGGCCGCCCGGAAGGAGGGCTTTGTCCGCGACTCTCCGGAGCGGCTCTTTAATTATCCTCCCGCTCGGATGGCTTTTTTTTTTTTTTTTGGGGGGGGGGGGCTGTCTTGTTTATTTTTTTTTTTTTTCTTTTTTTTTCCTNGATAGCCAAGTGGGTGAAAAGCTTTTTTTTTTTTTTTTGGGGGGGGGGTCTGTCTTGTTTATATTTATGTGTTTCCTTTTTTGCTCCATCCATCCCAAAGCAATCAGATTAGACCCCCCAGTGCCGTCGTCACCCAGCACACTGACAAACGGAATCTATACGTTCAATTCCTATCATAGACGGTCTTAGCTAAAGCTAAACTAATGCGCTTGAGGAATGATTTTTAAGAAGACATCAGATGTTCGCTAACTCCAGATGAGATACCGAGGGGACGTATGGATAAAGACGTGGATTAGCCGTGGTAACTTTATCTGAAATGAACTCTCTCCCGCGCTGTCATCAGGCTGCCCCGATTTGGCGTTATTTGTTTATAACCGGTTGTAAAGCTGGTTTCGAGGCTGGGCTCAGGGAGCACGCGGACCCAGATTTTGCAGCCGATGCACGACATCTCTGCTTTGTCAGTTTGTTCCCCATTATCGCTGCTGGAGATAGCAAGTCTGATGGCAAATTGCATGGTGTCCCACCGCCCCCCCCCCCTTCTCTCTACTGTCTCCGTCATATCTATGTAAATGTGTGTGCGTGTGAACAAACCAGCGATGAACTAGTGGGAAAACAAAAATCCGCTGTGCTGAAAATGTAGAAATTAAAGCGAATCTTAGGCCAGAGACACACAGTAATTAATTTGTTATGGGGGTCATCTTTTACTCAGTTGAAAAGTGCTTTTGTCCACAATATGTAAATTGTGTGAATTTCAGTGCCTAAAATAGTTCCCAATTTCAAGGTTTTTACTTTGTGCAGTAGGGTGTTTGCAGTTTGGCTGCGAAAATACAACAGCGCCGTTTGTCCCCCCTTAAAATAACATTATCGTGATACCCGTTTTTTAATTTAAAGCGCTGCTGGATGATCTAATTGGCTGCTGCGTGTCTGTCGTTGTTTGAAGAGATTGGAATTCCGGCGCTGCAGATGAGTGACAGTGCTCCAGGGCTGCGTGGTTCCGATCCTCGTGTTGTCTGCCCGATGCCGGCGTGTTTGTGTTCTCGAAGGTCAACGGGGCATCCGACCTTGTTTGTCTCCACAGGACAGAGCTCTTCCGATCGCTTTTCGGGACCATCTCCCCAGGGGAGGACGCGACAACGCGGAACTGAGGCACTGCGGAGGACGGCGTCTGCCCTGCCAGATTTCCGGCGAGCCTGCACTTAGCCCCCAGCAGAAGGACCACAGGGTGCAGGAGGAGCACTGTGACTTTCCTGCTTCTTCACCACAGCTGTCCTACATATCGCTCCTTTCCATCACAGACCCCATTTCGCACCCCGAGGATCGGAACGTCGCAGAAACTCAAGCGGTAACAGGCGAAGTGCCGAGTTGTCCTCAGTCCCACAAGGCCTCGCTGCCCTGCGTCAGTACCCGCCATCCTGTTTCTGG
This sequence comes from Arapaima gigas, assembly GCA_900497675.1. Lineage (NCBI taxonomy): Eukaryota > Metazoa > Chordata > Actinopteri > Osteoglossiformes > Osteoglossidae > Arapaima > Arapaima gigas. Next base: position 366,969 of record UFQX01000221.1, read on the forward strand.
TCTAGGCTACCCAACAACCCTCCAGCTCGGAGAAGCACAGGAAACCTAGCCGTGCTTCCAGTCCGCTTGGCTGGGGGGCGCACCATCTCGTTTGGTGGTCGGCTTTGTTGTGTCGTTGATCCCCCCCCCCCCCCCTTTTTTTTTTTTTTTTTCCCCCCCAAAAAAAAAAAAAAAAAAGAAAGGCTTCCGACTTAAGATGCTTAAAGTGCAAATTCGGTTGCGCTGTTTATGAANTTTTTGTCATTGTTAATACCCATCCAAATAAAAACAAGAATGGAACAAACATGACCACACACTCCTCTTTTGGGGTTATTATTTCTCTTTTTTTTTTCATTTTCTCGGTTTGTCTCAGCATGGCTTTGCTTCTCTTATTTGGAGACAAACAACTTCATTCTGCGGCGCGTCTGTAATTAGCTGTGGAATTAGCGAGGCTGCCGTTCCTCCATAGATCAGCGGGGCCCTCCAGGGAAGCCGCTGGGACAGAGCAAGCCGCATTTCCAATTATTGTGTTGAATTGCTAATTTAGTTATTGTGCCTCCTGTAATTGTGATGGGTATTGGGTGTGCGATTCAATTTGTTTTAAATATTTGTGGGCTGGCGGATTGGTAATGGAGCTGACCTATCTAGCAGCCCAGTATGAAAGTAGGAGAGCAAAAACAAAGGGAAGAGACTACAAAGATGCCCCCCCCCCCTCGTCCGCCCCCCCCATCGTCTTAGTTTGATCTGCCTCATCCCTCTTAAGACTGTTGAAGTTAAAAAGCTTGAAATTTAGAAAAATAGCACTTTGATCATCTTGCGGGTGGAAAGCATCAAGCATTAGACGACTGAACATTGAGGGCTTTGGCTCCCAGATAAGCAGCGAAGCCTTTCTGCCCAAATTTTGCGACGGGAGTTATTGTACATATGAAGGTGCTCTGTTCTGCTACGCCCCGCACAATTAGGCACATTTCAGAGAGCTATCGAGGCACTCTGTCTCATACGTCATGTTGCTGTTACAGCCGTGCGCGCGCGTGTCATGTGCTCCGTAGGTGAGCACGCTCACTAGATACTCAAGCCAGAGGTGAGACTGCTGCTGTCAAATATCAAGTAAACTTCACCTGTTTCTACCTGTTTTCAAAAAATGGTTTTAATTTAGGGTCAACTCCAGATCAGACATGTTAACACGCGATCAAAACATTTGATGATGTCATTTTTAAATAATGAGGGTCAATACTGTAGGTGGCGTTTCTTCCCTCTCTCTCTTCGACATATTAGTAAACGTGTGTGTGTGTGTGTCTGGGGTGCATGAATATGTAATGAACGCATATGCTGTGATCAGTATTAATATTTAAATACAGGTATCTCCACAATTTGCGAGTGTAATGCTTTCCTGGAAACTGGCTCACGAGTCGGAGGCATTATTACCATTACGGCACAAACTTTGCAAACCCCCCCCCCCCCCCCCCCCCCCCCCCNGCTCACGAGTCGGAGGCATTATTACCATTACGGCACAAACTTTTCAAACCCCCCCCCCCCCCCTCCGTTCTCAGGTCTTTGTTACTCAAAAGCGCAAAAATTCAGCCTCGTGTTTGGCTGCAACTCGGTGAAGACTTAAACAATTTCTCTTGTACGTGCAAAAACTCTTAAGTCAAAGATTCGGATGTGGAGGGATACCTGTAATTCATAATATTTTATCAGTTATACTGTTGCCAGCTGGTTGAATACAGTGTTGAACAAGAAGTGTAGTTCTTGACGTGCATAATGCTCCTGCTACCTGGGAATTGTGGCGTTTTCTTAGGATCCCGGTCGTGTGGCACTTTTCCAGGCACAAACAGAGTCCCCCCCCGCCTTTCTCACTACTGTCTCCACCATAGCTTGTATACAAACAAGTTTTGTGTTTGGCTGATTTTAAGTGGGACACAAATCCAGCCACAATAGGGAATCAGGCCTTCCTTTCCAACCGATAATCATAAGCTCATTTAATATGGCTTCCTTTTTTTAAAAAAGGCTTTACAGCATCTGAGTAACTTTCCTCATCCCCCTACACAGGTTTACTGAGCAACTTTGTGCTCCCCCACACATTTACCGTGCTGTGGAAAAGCATTTGCCGTCTTCCCAATTTTCTCTTTGCACCTTTTTGACATTTGTTCAGATCTTTTTTTTGCCAGTTATAGCAGTATATGAATGGCGGCTGAGGGGGAAAAGGTGAAGATAATGAAATGTGAAATCATAGGTTTGAGGAAGAAAACACACTGTCAGTCAATAGCCGGTCGTGTCACCTTTAACTGCGACGACTGAAACTAAATGTTCCCTGTAGCTGTTGATCAGGGTTTCACATCAACGTGGATGGATTTTGGCCCTCCTCGCTATGCAGAACTTCTGTGATTCAACAACATTGGCGTGTTTTTGAGCATGAACAGCTCTTTTCAGATCTTGTCGCAACACCTCGGTCAAATTGAGGCGAGGACTTGACAGCCATTCTGATGCTGACTTGCTTGTATGTTTCGGATTATTATCGTTGTCCAGCTCCTCTTCGCCTTTAACTCAAGACTGAAGGCCTGGCATTCTCCTTTAGAACTTTCTGATGGAAAAGGGAATTCATGGTTCTGTCATTGATAGCAGAGCTCCCAGGTCACGAGGCAACAAAATGCCCTCGGACCACCACAGTTCCCTGGATGATGGTTCTGGGGTTCCTGCCATTGATTTTATGGCTTCTTTTGGCAGGATGGTGACTCCTAGGTACCTTCACCGCTGTTCCAAAGTTTCTCCATTTGATGCGAATGGCTGTGACTAAGGTTCAGCTGAGGTGTAAAGCCTTAGAAATGGCTGCACAACCCTGTTCAGGCTGGAATCTTCTTCGACCGTGGTAAGCCGTGCCTCCTCCAATCTCTGTTTTGCCAAGTTTGACTTTTCCTCATAAAGGTGTGAAGTAGCTCAAAGTCATATTGGATGGGGCCGATTCTATTCGAACCGCCGACTCCATTTACTCCCTTGTTTAGGTTGATTGAAATTAGGGGCAATTACTTTTTGACACTTCTGACTGCACATTTCATTATCTTCTACCCCAAAGAAATTACATAAAACAATGGTGCATTTTTTTCCCCCTCTCTCACGCTCTGTTCATGTCTAGTCAGAACTGGCAGAGCAGTCTGATCAAAATTAATGTAAAAAAAAAAACAACAGAAAGGTAAATAAAGTAACACCTAAGTAACACCCCTTAAAGCTGCCCAGGTCAGCACTATTTTGTCATCGTGCTCATGCTTACAGGGCAAGTGACAGCGCACATCTCTTTTGTCTTCTTATTAATGCCACAGTCCTCATTTTCTGCACATTTCTCCAGTGCTCCTACCGTGTGCTTTGACCCTCCCATGTGGAGGCGGAGCGTTTTGTATGCTTTTTTTCATGTTGCCCCCCCCCATCCACAGCTCCGGCACACAACATGAGACTGTTCCATGTTCTCTCATCACACGTGATTCTCTCTCACAACCCACAGCACATTCCAGCATCATTGTTTCACCCATGGTGTGTGTGTGTGTGTGTGTGTGTGTGTGTGTGTGTGTGTGTGTGTGTGTGTGTGTGTGTGTGTGTGTGTGTGTCTGTCGGTGGTTTGTAACAGTGTTCACACGGACGGCAATACACTGGCAGGAAAACACACACTTTCTGCAGTCATTTTAATAAAACACACACCAAAGATGCTGTACAGCTGAAGCGAGGGGGGGGGGTTTATCTTACCCTCTTTTACTGCGTTTTTACTGTTATTTCAGGGTTGTTTGCATATTTTCATGGATGTGGACAAAACAATTACAAAGAGAAACAACTATTTATGTGATTCCGATGAGATTTTCAATAAAAGTTTGTCATTGTTGTGCTGTATTTGGATTTTTGCCTCTGTAGTAAGATATCGTGTTAAAATGACCGTGTTTGCGGGATATTGCTGTACAGTCACTTTCCTCAACCCCCTCGTATTCGCAGGGTAATGTTCCTCGTGTCCCCACACGCACACATTTGTAGACAGAGTAACTTTCTTCATCTGTTTAAGAAATCCATTTTAACACAGACCTGCTGAGCCTCTTGTGCTGGGCTACACTGAACAGAATTTGAATATTTAATTTAGTTCTTCATAATGTCAAGCTTATAAGGCTGGTCAAATAGATTATCCAGAAATGTCTGTATAACACACTTCCCGCATGTAATACAGAATGGTATTTATTGCACAATGCAAACAAAAGTCCAGAGTATTAAACAACAGTTTTGGATGAATCTTTTATTAAAACTGACTTATGGTACTTTCACTGAGGCACGTAAAGGTGATGTTTTATTATTTTCTGTGTTAAATTGGTGTCTGCTAGCCGTGAAGTCGTTTCGGCACGAGGACAGACGGCTTGGAAGGCCACCTTACAAGGCAGGCTTTCGGCACGAGTCGCCCGGACCAGGCCAATTTATGTGAACATTGCTCCCGGAAAAGAGTCCCCCTGTAATCCAGGTCGACCTGCTCCATCAGGATGGCGTCCTCTTTGACCTCCAGGTGAGAATCCCCTTCATTGCTATGTAAATGAATGTGAAAATATGAAAATTGAAATGAAATCCAGGGATTTTGTGGCAGCACGTTCAGGCAAGCTTCAGGGCCAGGCTAATTCTAGACTAATAATGGCATCTGAAGTCACCAAAGTCCACAGAGAGAGAGAAATCTGAACGGTTGATCAGTTCACAAGCACAGTGTCCCCTGTTCTGTTTTGTGTGTTGTACTCTGTGATGCCCTAGTAAAGGAATAAGTGGTACATTTTATGAATTTATGCAACGTTTTTTTTATTATTTCTTTTTTAAAACAGGAGTTCCATAGCTTATTGTTATTTTAAAATTTGTTTAAAGGAACCCGGTTAAATTGATTGAAGTTTTTATTTCATGTTGGTAAGAGTGGTTTGTATTTTCCGGGAACTGTGACAGTGAAGTATTTGTTAAAGATTACTTATTGAATGCTTTACCGAATGCAACAAATGCCTAGTTTATGTGTGGATTTATTTGAATTTGCCTTTGGGACAGATTGATAAATTATTCTGCTTTAAAAATACTTTGGACAAATGTGATTCTTGGGAAGGAACAATCTTTTAAGATGTTTTACTGAGACCACCAAATTAGCGCTAAATGCCCCGAGGCTCGCTGGATCCCAGCCATGGCAGTAAAATTTATAAATACGTGTAAGTAGATATAACGTATATTCTCATCTGTTTTGTCACAATAACCGATGCTCTGTTTGCCATAAGGAAGCTCTGTGCCAAAGGCTGTTCCACATGGTAGGGATGATATTACTGAGACGACAGTGTTGACAAGAAAAATCTGCTGGAGTCCAACGGCACAGAGCTCCTTGTTTGAACCTGTAAGGGTCTTTTTCCAAAAATGAGCTAAAATCTGATGCATAATGGTGGTCATACTTTGCCTTTGGTAACTAAAAGCTTTCTAAAAGGCAACGTGTGGTATATTTTTATTGGAAGCAACATACACTTATTTACTTATTTATACAGCTGGGTAGTTTTTACCGTATTAATTCAGGTTAAGTACCTTGAACACGCAGAGATGATTGTGAACTTCACATTCCAGGATGATCTTAACCATTTAGGCACCTGCAGGTTTACCTGTCTATAAGCACCGCATATAGGCAGTTTTATCCAGTTTCTGAAGCCCCAGCTCTGCACAAGTGGACAGTCTGCAGTTAGTTTTGACCATCGGTCCAGATACGTTTATTACTGGTTTAAGCAGATAGAGAAGTTGGTCAGGACGCCAGCTGGAGATTGTAGGATAAACCCAGTCGGCAGCCCGGACACAACTGGCTCGGATTTCAGCGGTTAAGGTCGACGCGCCATTCGTCTTTGCGCCCTTGTGTCGGCGCTCACTTCAGCCGAAGCCCCGGAAAAATAAGCGTAGTAAAAGGTGCTGTACAAGCCGGCCTCGTGCGCACGTCACGCTTCCGTCAGCGCGGCGAGCGAAGGTGCTTTATTACAGCGTCGCGCCGCTCTAATGAATATGCTGAGGTGCCTGTTAGTGTTTGGAAAAAATCGCCGGTGCCGGAGTGCATTAAAAGGCCCATTCGGAGAAGTGATGTGTGGCCCTGCAAGTTTCCACCCAGGCAGACGTATCCCACGGCCTCCGAGGAGCTAATCGCATCAGGATTTCGCCACTGAAATATTGAACTGTATAAACACGGCCAGTTTCCAATCGCTCTGCTATACAGTGACAAATTAATAGTCAATGTTCCTCTGCATGTTGTGTTTGTCTGGGTCATAGAATAAATCTGCGTTATCCACAGATAAACAGAGCGGAGAAAGTTTGTTACGCGACGCTGATACCGTGAGTGAGCTGTGATCTGAACGTTGCTCTCAAGCAAAGAAAACATTTTCACCCGGAATATTATTATACCAGATTCACTTCGTATAAATGCTCTAAAGCTGTGCGCTCACAGTTAGATTTATACTCTTAAATTTCTGAAGTTAATATTCATTACTTATTCTCTCAATTTATATTGTCGTACACAGAGATTTAAATATTTGCCAGCATCGGGGAATATTATTAAACTTTGCTGTACAGTATATTTTAGCGTTTAATGTTATAGTTCAGTTTATGGTCTCTAGTTCTCATTCGACTTTTCCACACTTCTGTCAGGTTCCTGTAATGCTGGGGTGACCACACTCTTTACACGTATTTTAAAATGTACTTTTACATTAAATATTCTTACGTTTTCAGTCTTAAACCAGCATTCACCGATTTCAGTCCAGATTCTCAGAACATCTTAAAAAGTCAGTGTCACATTTGTAAAAGTTAATCTGTGTTCTTAAGCTTTAATAATTATTTTCATTATTTGTCTTATGTTATTAAAGTTTAATCAGCATAGCACGTGGCACAGAGAATTCCTCCGAGTGCCCTGGTTTCCTCCCACAGTCCAAAGACGTGTTTCTAGTGAACTTGCAAGTGTTTGTGTGTGTGTGTGCTTGAATTTGTGCAGGCCTCTCAGTGCTGTCCTCATTGTGCATACGGTGCCGCTGTGATCCCGACCCGTGCTTTCATGTGGGCGGCAGCCCAGAAGCCGGTCCGACCGCGCCTCACCCCAGGGTCACTATGAAAGGATTCTGGTTTGAATGGACCCTCTCCAGCCTCCACGTGGGCTTTGATATGGAGCCCTTCCCCCGTCCTCGGGGTCCGGCCCGGCGCCTCGCTCGCCTCGGCACGCGGCCTGTTTACACCTGCCGCTTTTGATCATCAATTAAGTGCTCCTTCTGAGGTCGTTTTAATCTACGCACACGGCACCCTCTCAATCCATCCGCGGCACTTACTGATGTCCAGATTGTTATCACCCCACTCAAAAGCACAAGCACCTTTTTTAAGAGTGAAATGTACTCCTCTTTATCCTGTCACCTTCCATTTTCTGTGTCTCTCTTTTTAAAAACCTGTAAGTTAGGGGGCAGCTCTTCGATGGACGCCGTGCAGATCCTCGGCGATCCGGGCTTCGCTCCGAGTGCCGCGCTGCGAGACACCTTGAATTGTCTTCTGCTTCTACACTGAGACTTCACGCTGTGATTTTAATGATCTTTTGAGTGACGTGTGTAAAAATGTATGAATTGCTGGGGTTTCCTCCCGTCTTTTGAACCTGGTTTTATGCTTAACACATTAAAGTTGAGCTTTTCTTTTATTTATAGTTTTGCCATAAGTCTGAGTGCAAGTGCCTGTGTACAACACCAAGCAAAAGTCTTTAGACGTTTTGTATGTTGTTAAAGAAATAAAGTAACATAGTAATGGACCACTTTCCAGATTTTAAAAAAACCTGAGGTCCTTGTGGGCATATAGCCCAGTGCAGGATTAAAGAAGTAAAACTAACGTGCTAATGATCAATGACGTAAGGTGTTGGTTGAACCAAACCGATTAACTGAAACATAAACAGCTGCAGAGGAAATAAAACTGGGTGAAGGACAAAAGGTGAGGTTGCAGAAGATATGGTAGTTTAATCTTCAGATGTTCCACCATGGCAAGAGTGAGCATGGCAGCAGGACACCAGGTGGTCATCCTGCATGAGCAACATCTCTCCCAAGCACAACTTTCACAGCAGATGGGCGTTTCCAGATGTGCTGTCCAAGCTCTTCTGCAGAAGCAGAAAACAACAGGCAAGGTTGAGGACCACAGATGCAGCAGTCAGCCATGGAAACTGAGTGCAGCAAAGAAGAGATACATCAGCCTTACTTCCCATCAAAATCGGAAGATGTTCGGCACCACGATCAGATCAGGACTGGCAGAAACCCCTGGACCCTGATAACACCCGCAGACAGTCTGGAGTGGTCTTGTCAGAAGTGTTGTTCAGGGAAGAACTGCAACCAAAAAGCTGCTCCTCAGAGTTGGAAATAATCCAAGCAAGTCACCTACTCATGAAAACACAAGGACTGACGTGAGAAAAATGCCAGCAGATGCTCTGGATTAACTTGTCAAAATTTGAAATGTTCGCCTGTAGCTGGAGGTAGTTTCTGTGCTGAAGAGCTGGAGAGCAACATGGATGAGTGTCTGCAGGCAACAGTAGAGCGTGGTGGAGGTTCCCTACAAGTTTAGGAGTCATTTCTGCAGATCAAGTTGGTGATTTGGTCAAAATTAAGGGCTTCTTATCCATCACACAGGACTATCAGGGAGGCATCTGATCGGTCCCAGATTCATTCTGCAGGATGACAATGACCCTAAACACAAGACCAAAGTCAGAAAGAACCATCTTCAGTGAAAAAGAAGAACAAGGAATCCTGCAACAGATGGTAAGGCCCCCCACAGAGCCCTCATCTCAACGTCATGGAGCTGGCCTGGAATCACATGCAGAGACAAAAGCAAGTGAGACAGCCTAAGTCTACAGAATATCTGTGGCAAGTTTTCCTAGATGATCGGAGCAACCTACCAGCCAAGTACCTTAAAAAACCATACACAAGTGTCCATAAGAGAACTGACACTGTTTTAAAGGAAAAGGGTGGTGACATCAAATGTTGATTTGATTTAGTTTTTTCTCTTTACTTCACCTTTTGGGAAATTTACCGATTATTGCCATGAATACTTATTTTTGGAAGCATCCACCTTTTTTTCACAAGTTTTTTGCACAGTGCTGTGTATATGAATAAAAAATGTATACGCAGATGTATATGCATTAATTCATTATCGATATGCAAACTTTACCCAGACTGAGGCACATTTGAACAGAGTCCAGACGCTGTGTGCTACCAGGCCGTCCGTAATTTGAATTCACACTGAACTGAATGACGTTGTTCTTTCATATTTACTCCATGGGAAATTTGATCCAGGTTTCAATTTTAAATCAATTTAAAATCTAGAACCACCATTTTGGCTCCCAAGGCTCCAGTTTCCAGACCAGCCCCTGGATGAAGCAGGCAGCGAGGGTCGCTGTTTCAGCAGGGAGGCAGAGCTATCCTCTGTGGACATGAGGGGCACCAGGTGACGATGCTGAGCTGGTTGAACCTGCTGTGCCAGGTGGCTGATGGAGGTCCGGGGCCCGCTCTCGGTTGGTGAGAGCTGCAATGAGGCACGTCGGCGCACAGCAGAAGTGTGATCAAGCAGCCAGCAGGGGGCAGCACTCAACACACCCGAGGTTCTCCAAAACAGTGGACATGGTCCCATCACTTGACCAACTGTTGGCAGCCAGTGCACCTCCTCACACTTACATTTCCTCAGGTATGTCTGCTTAGATGGAACAAGTCCCCGTCTTTGGACAAAGTGTGTACATCAAACGGCACTTGAAGAGCAGCTGTCCATTGTCTCCCACAACACACACACTTTGGTCCTGGTGCTGTCCTGTACCATCTTCAGCCTGCACTGATTCACACTACACTGGTAGTGTGTGTGTGTGTGTGTGTGTGTGTGTACTGTTGCCGTGATTGATGACTGGCGTTGAGAGGGAAACAATCTCAGAGCGAGTGAACGTACAAGTGAGGGAGTGAGCCGATCTTTATCTCTGCTCCCTTCTTTTATGATTACGAAGTTCCTTATTATTCATCTCCGTGCTCTTTCCCGACACAAACAGGGACTGATGGGAGTCCGGCCGGCGGTGGGGGAGCCCTGGGAGAACAGATCCCGAGCAGCGCGCTCCCGATGCTGCAGATGAAATCAATTCGAAAAGCACTTTGGTAACTGGATCCTGAACAGTTTTGTCATGTTTGCCTGGTACCTGTTTTCATTTAGATCTGGAAAAAAAACACCCTCCAACACACACACGCACACACACAGACACACACACAGGTAATAGGGGGGTGTCTGATAATGAAAGACCTGAGATATCCCTTGACCCCACGTTACATCACTGACAAAGCGTCCAGGTGCGTCGCAAAACATTTTAAATCATTTAGTTGGCATTTTACCACAAAGTGACTCCCAGTTCTAAGGTACTTATGCTAATTTACACAGATAGGTAATTTTTTACTAGAGCAATTCACGGTAACTTTGTTGCACAACAGCCACTGCCTCCCTGCAGTAGCCTATGCCTGTGATACATGTAATACAGCAGTAAAGAACCCCCCAGAGAGCAGAAGAAAGAAGAATTTGTACTGTGAACAAAAGGCGCAAAGCAGACGCAGAAAAACAGAAAGATGTTTGTGATGTTTACATGGCAGTAAAAAAGTGTCGAGATGAGGACACCATGTAGCAAGAAAGAAAGACAACAGATAGGTACTGAGGGACTGGTATCTGGGGGACGTTTCTGAAGGTTTGTGGATGAAAACGGAGAAGGACGGTTCAAGAGAGGAATCGCTGCAACCTGCAGTCGTGGATAAATCCAGACAGAAAGTGCAGGTCCATCAAGCAGGATCCCTTGATCAAGAAGGTGGGATTCGATGACACTCCAATAGTGATGACACTAACTACTACGCCACCTGCTGGCCCACATTTTACTGAAGTTCCACTGCACATGAACTTGTAATGTGCCAAAAAAATGTTTCCCTGTCATGGACTTTCAGCCCATCCAAGGTGGCCTCATGCCCTGTGCTGGACTCCAGACCATCATGATCCTGCACAGGGACAAGGGTTAATATAGTGATGAGCAAATAAAAGTAGATCATTTTGGATTAAAGCTTATTATAAATAAGAACACATCCAGCTGGCTGCTTGCTTTTGGTTGCCTTACCTGAGCCTGTGTGTCCCTGCGAGTGGAGGATGTGGTTTGTTACCTTAAGGACAAGATATCAGGTACATTTCTAGCTCACATATGCTGTATTTGTGATGCGTATGTCAACACACCTCTAAACAAACCCAATTCCACTGTGTCCACATTGAAGGTTGTGTTGGCCTTCATTTGCAGGGTATTATTTTTGGCCCCACTGCTTGGCCACCACAACCACCTCAGTGACCCACAGAGGTGTCTGCTTTCCTGCCCCCAGCCGCCGATCCGCACGACCTCCTTTTCCCGAATCAGCTTCCCTCAGTCCGGGCTGTGGATGTCGCCGTACCCGGGCTGCGGGAGAGGAAAGATGGCGTAGGCTCATTTGAATAAAGGTGGGCCGCACGGCGGCGAAACAACACGCACGGCTGTTAAACCGGCACGTTACCCCCGGCGGCCCCCTCCGTCCGGGCTCCCGGGCCGAACCCCCCCGTGAGGAGCGGGCCGCTATCGGACAGGCTGGGATAAAGGGACTGGGAAATGTACGAATCAAAAGTCAACAAGTTCCGCAGCCGCCGAACGCCACGGCGATGCCTTTTTGACGAAAGTTGATAGGGAAATGCATATTCATGAGGTAAGCAACTTCTGATCCAAACAAAGTGAAGCTCTGGCTTATGAAGATTGCGAGTGCGTTAATGACTTCTTCGTTTTAAGCCTGCGTAAGAAAGCCAGATTCCCCATGCTTGTAGTCCATGAGAATATTTAATACCGTTATTAATCATTTTTAATCCGTTTGCTTTTAATTAAGAAACAGCATGTTGCTGTCCTATCAGCGCGTGCCAGGGTGCAGATTAATTGTAGCTTAAGATAGCTCGTCCCGATTGGTGTAATGTATTAGCTAACAAGACGCCGGCTTCTAAAGATACTTGTGCTCTACCTTGGGAAGCTGGCATCTCTCCAGGGCCCGCGCCGCTTTCTTGCGTGGCTGCCTTTTGAAGCGCGCCGCCGAGTGTTGGGGACACTCCCGTCGCCTCTGCGCCGGCGTTTATTTGCGCCTCCGTTACCGCGCCGCCGGGCCCCGCGGCCCGGCCGGCGAGCGGGCGAGCGAGAGGGAAAGAGAGGGAGCCGCCGCGCGCGAGGATAAGTGTAAGGAGCTTTTCCCTGACAGCACCGCCAGAGACCTGCGTCCCCCATCTCCCTGGCNTGCCGCCGAGCCCCGCGGCCCGGCCGGCGAGCGGGCGAGCGGGCGAGCGAGAGGGAAAGAGAGGGAGCTGCCGCGCGCGAGGATAAGTGTAAGGAGCTTTTCCCTGACAGCACCGCCAGAGACCTGCGTCCCCCATCTCCCTGGCCCTGGATCGCTGGCACCTGGGGTGTCACACCACTCAGCCGCCCCTAAACCGCCCCGGAGAGGGGGCGTGGAGGTGGGAGATAGGCGTGGGTCAGGGGTGTCCGTGTTCGGCCCGGGGGCGGCGAGCGGGCGCCGTGCTGGGGACGCCGTGCAGGCGGGCTCAACAGGAGGGAATCTCCAGCAAAGTTGCCTTGGCACAAAGTCTGAGTGTAACGTTGCCGCCGGATCCGTGACAAAGGCTGTTTCCCTCGTGTGCTGACAGGCTGTCAGGGGATGCTGGGATTTTAAGAGTTGGGGAAGTTGCCACCTCTGTGACTGAGGTGCACCAAAGCAGGGCTGCACCTGGACTTCACACACGCACCTTCTGACCCCAAGGTCTCATAGAGGCCTCTAGAACAGTCAGTGACGTATCGAATCCACTTTCCTCCCACACCCCGTCGCCGGAGTCCCGGATCAGCGAGCGTCCTGCCGCTTTTGGATTCGCTGACAAACCTCCCGCTTTCTCACCCGTTTAAAGCCCCTTGAGGTCTGGGGGGTGGGGGTGGGGTCCAGGCAGGGTGGAGTGCTGGTCATGCTACTCATTTACGTAGATTTGCTATGCAGAAGCTTTTTACTAAAGCAACTTACACTGTTAAGCTCCTTACGGTGATTTACCCTTTTCTGCAGCAGGGTAAATTTACCATCGATTCCAGGCAAGTATCTAAGGACCTACTACAGCAGGAGGGGGGATTAGAACTTGGGTTCTCCAAGTCTACAGCAGGCGGCTCTCATCACCCACCAACTTGCACCTCCTGGTGTCAGACGTACGCAGGTCGAGCTGGACCCGCCTGTCCTCTGATTCTGTGGTTCCATCCACAGACAACCAGGAGACCTCAACAGTCCAGCAGCCCAACTCTGTGTCTGGCAGTGTTTCCAAATCAACCACAAGTTGAACACTTCCGTTCAGCCGGGCCCCGCAGGACAGGTGAAGACGGGTTAAAATGAATGGATGAATGAAGTCACAGGCGTTTCGAGCACTGATCTCAGCGATGACTAAAATAGTTTGGTCCGATGAAGTGCGGGAGAGCCTGATTGGACGGCTCCCCTGGGGCAGCTCTCCATTAGCTGAGGTGCTATAACAGGTGATCAGAAGATAATTAAAAGGCTGGAGTCCTGTGTGTGTGGCGTGTGTGTCTGGCTCTTCTCAAGGCCTCCAGACGAACTGCGAAAACCGCGCCGCTTTCAGGCAGAAAGGCAGCAGAACGACACAAGGATGAGGGGGATGGTGGACTGCAGAGCTCACCATTTTCTCCCACAGGGAATGTAGCCACTCGCCGCCCCCGGTGGACAGTGAGAAGGACGATCCCCCTTCTGCCTTCCCCTGCTGCGCCCCATGGCGTCAGGAGGCAAAACGCAGCGCCGCCTTAGTGGCTGGTGGACACACGGACACTCTTCTACACATGGACCGCTGCGCTGGCCTCTGCACGCAGCTGGACCTGTACTGTGATCTGTCTGCTGTGGGGGATGAAATCCCCCCAGCGAGGCGTGACGCTCACCTTTCAGGCAGTTTGAATAGGAAGGGGCACGCAAGCAGACACACACACGCGGGCGTGCAGACACGCGGGGGTCGAGTCCGGCTCGGAGTGATGAGGCCTCGCGCCGCGAACGATCTCTCCCGCTGACTCGGCCAGCGATTAAGAAGATATTAGCAAATGTGTCAATGTCTATTTTCTGCTCAATTTGAGGCCTCATCGCTGTGAAGATTGCCCACTCCCCCGGAGAGGCCCTGGAGAACACCAACGTGCAATGAAAGGATGGAGCGACGGAGGGAGGGAGCGAGCCACAGAGGCCCCCGGTGCCGGTGGCGCGGCGCATCGATCCCCAGATGCTGTGACAGTTGAGTGAGATGAGATGAGGTCGGGTGGGATGAGGGTGGGAGCGGTGCACATCAGTGTGGGTGGCCTCCCTCGCGCCATTCTCCTCCGCTGGACGTTGTCTTCATTTCCAGGTGACCATTAAGTGCCTGATTGACCTGAATGTTGAAGATTGTTTGAAATGGTCACAATGGCGATGCACACACAGCCAGTGTTGGCAGCCAGAGAATGAGTGCAGGGTGAGAAAGGTCTCCTCGCATTGAGGCTGCTGGGGGGCAGAGCTGCAGTGTGTGACGGTTGGTAGCAGTTTGGCTGCAATGACATGTATTCATCTAGCAGACATGTTTCTCCACAGAGATGTACAGTGATTATTATGGTATACAGTATTTATCTTTGGCTGTGATGGACCACAGAGCTGGATGCACTGCACTACACTCCCTACAGTCATTCACACATCTATACATCACAGCAATGTAACACACACACACACACACACACACACACACACACACACACAAATCAAAGCTCAGAGTCACCTGAAACACAGGATTGAGAGGAAACACCAACATGGGAAGAACCTGCAAACTCCACACATGGAGTAAACAGATAACTCTGTGTGTGTGTGTGTGTGTGTGTGTGTGTGTGTGTGTGTGTGTGTGTGTGTGCTTTCAGTTGCCAGGTGTCAGTGGAGGGCTTGCTGGTGAATTCTGATGTGTGTGTAGCCATGACAGCAGAGCAGCCTGATGCTGCGTGTGTGAGATGAGCCACAGGGACGGCGGTGGTTGTGTGTGCTGGGGAGGGGTGGCAGGGGGGTTGGCCCAGCTCTCAGTAATGCAGTGGTGGTTCTCAGACCCCCTCTGCCCATCAGCCACGAGATTGATCTCTGTCAGAAGCAATCCGTCAGCCTGGGTGCAGAGCCCCTGGGTGCCGAGCCCGATGTGCGGCGCCGACGGCAGATGCCTATTTTCAGCTGCGAATAAAATCAATTGCAGGAGAATGAAAAGCATAATCAGGCGCTGATTGATCTGTGGACACCCAGATTGACACATTTCCCCTGGGGAGCGGCTGGCAAGGGGTTACTCGCTCGACACTGCTCGGAGATGAAACGGCGTGCTCACACACACACACACACACACACACACACACACACACAACACACACAGAGACTGGTAGACATTGATAGACAGACATGCCCAGATACACACTGTATACAGCACATGTGTGTTTGCTCACACTCACAGTTAACGCTGTACTGAGACACACAAAGGGTGTGTGTACATCCAAAGACACTGCACAGTCACCTACCCCACTCACCATGGATACATTCTGACCCACCCAGGTACACATGGATGGATCTGTATACACACACACACACACACACACACACTTCTACTGCTCTCATTCCAGCCATTGCAGGTCTAGACAGCGAAAGAGAGGAAAGTGACCACACAGGGACACTGGAGCAGTCAGTGCTCAGGGACGAGCTTTGAGGTGGGTTCTTATATAACTGTTGGCTGAAGCCGGGTTTCTAGAGACCTTTTGGCTTTTACATATAAGTTACTAGATATGTTTTGGATAAGTCTCCAGCTGTGAGAGAAAGTTTGGGAATTATCAAGACTTCAGCCTGAATGGATCCCAACATGTGATCTGATTTTCATCTGAGTCATAATGATAAATGCAATAGCAAAGAGAGACTTTATTTTAAACAAACACACAGCACGTATTACGTTGTAACGTGTAGCTAACAAAGGGTCCTTGATGCTAAAAATGTTTAAACCCATATATATAACTAGTGGAGGCTGCCTTTATTGGCAGCAGCCTCAACTAAATTCTGAAATGTGAAAAGATCAGATATTAGGAGCCTTTTCCTGAAATGCTGCAGAAATAAAGATCATTTCAAAGGGTTTGGAAAATATATTTTAAAACTGTGGCTGGGCTAATAAGCACCTTTTGGGTTATCTGGTTTAGTTACTGGATGGGTTTTTGCTTAACTAGTTGGGTTAATAGATACCTTTTGGATTCTGATGTGGCTTTACTAGGTAGCGGCTGGGCGTAAACAGAATGGAATAGTTGTTGGGATGTTTAACAACAGCCAGTTGCTGAACTCTGGTCACTGTGAGTGACCCACTGTGAGAGATCCACAGTGTGGTGGGCATTTCTGCGGTTCTGCCCGGGACACTTCTGTAAGTGACAGTTGCGCAGGGGACAGCCCTGGTCACAGCCTTTCCCTGTGGAACTGAGACGGTGTGTGAATCCACGCGACTGATGTGAATACAGTAGTGTTGGTGAGGGGGCAGCATGCTGGGGGGGGGTGTGGGGCATGTTGGGAAGCGGAGGGGGGACTGTAGGTGAAGGGGGCATCAGCGGCGTGGGGGTTAACCTAGAGAGGGCCCCTGTAATGAGTAAGCATTCAGTCGGCGGGGAAAGATAAATGGGGAGCCGGCGCTTGTGCAGCAGTCAGCAGGAACGAGGCCCCGCGGCTTGTTGGTGGCAAATGGAGTGCGCAAAATATCAAAGGCCAGCGATCCAGAAGACGCCCGGGTTTGACAAATTTTAAATTAGCCAGAAAGAGAGCGAGCAGGAGGGAGGGGGCGCGAGCGAGCGAGGCGGCCGCGAACGCCGCACGGGGGCTAAATTATGCAATACTTTGTGGCGTCCTGGACGCCGAAGCCCCTGCGCTCCTGTCGTCCGCGTGCTCCGCTTTTGTGATCATGAGCGTTACTGTCATTATTATTGAGGCGCCCATCTTTTTTCTGGCATGCACAGTTCCGGGAATTATGGGAAGGGAGGAAGGAGGTATTGTACTGAGTAACCCTCGGGCTGCCGTGGAAATGTTGCGGCAAGGACTTCACACACACACACACACACACACACACACACACAGTCCAGCTTAGTTCAAGACTCACAATGACCCCATCCTCCCCCTTCCCAGGATGCTCCTCTCCTGCCTCATGGTCTGTAATGCTCCTGTGAGCGGTGATTGTTTTAGTAGCTCCCGGCGCGATCGCTCTGGAAAACAAACAGAAATCTCCAGCGCGGCATCGGGCAGCGGCGGTAATGACGGCACGATGGCACCCGCGGCCGCACTCTCCCCCCCCGCCCGCCCACCCGCGTCGACAAGCGTGCATTTTACACGCAATTTGTTTCACAGCGTCTTCTGCTGAAATGTCCCCCTTGCTTAACCCCTTGTGCACCGGTGGCGGGGAGAACCCCATAACCACGAGCCTGACAGGTTGAGGGGACAGTGGTGGTTCAGGGTTTCTACAGAGGAGGACAATGTTGCCATGGTGATGGCAGTGCTTTTTCTTCAGAAGGACCCTGGTACCCAGCTGGGTCCCAGGCACCACCTTGTTGGGCCTCAGGGCGGCCGGACTCACGTTTACTTATTTAACCTTCACTTTTCACCCGTGCAACTTACAACATTCAGCGGATTTACCCACTTATACAGCTGGGTAGTTTTTAGTACATCAGTTCAAGTTAAGTTTCCAGTTGTTCAGATTCGAATCTGAGTCCTTCAAGTCCAAAGGTGGCGGCTCTAATCGTTACGCCCCCTGGTGACTTCAGTTGTGTCCACTGTGGCAACCAGGCTGAAAGTGAGCAGACGGGGCTCACCGTGCTCTCAGACTCGATGCACCTGGGACACAGACTCTGTGACGCAGTCAGGAGTCCTTTCTGTGCCGCTGGTCACGCGGCGTGTGAGCCCCCCTCTTCAGCCTTGCCTGTCAACACACATCTGCCTGTACCGGGCTAATGGCAGGGGGGTGATGACTGTCCATGTAGCCTCTCAGCCTGCAGTAAGATGTGGACCAGTATGAGTTGGATGTCCTCTCACAGGCCGTCCCCTGTCTCATGAGCCTGAAGGTCACCTGTATCCATCTATGTACGGTGTGGGGGGCATGTTTGGATCACCCTTAATATAACAATCTGTGCGACCTACAGTATCTCTCACACATACAAACACATACATATACACACACACACACACACACACACACACAACAGGCCTCAGTCTCCCCCCCAAAGATGCCCCAGCGCGCAGATCTTCCACAGTGAGGCACCCTCACCTCCAGAGGGGGCAGGGCAACTGGGGTCACTCCCCATCAGCACGGGTGTAGGATCCCTCCTTGCGCTGCACTGTGGGAGCCCTGCAGCGGGAGGTGGAAGAGCAGGTGCCCGTGCTGCATTGGCCGGCATGCAGTGGGTGGGTGGGTGGGGGGGCAGACAATTCACGGGAGCCAGTTTTGCATTCGCAGCGAAGCGCGTCGCCAGGCAGGGGCCCTGGTGTTAATTTCCAGTGAATTTCACGCATGACGTGTCGACGGTGCGGGTCACCGGCGGTTCACCCAAATAAACCACCTCCAGATCGACTCTTCCATCCCAATATTCCCAGACTGTCGTAATTTAATTTTGCACTATGCCGAAAAACCTCGCAGCAAGACGGAACAAACGCGACGTGATATTCGCGCACCCAAAACCGGCACTGTGTGGCGCTCTCATATTTATTTATTTATTCCACTCCCCCCTCCTTTTTTTAACTGCCTAAATGAAAGCCTCGTCCGCGCAGTAAAGAGTTTTCTTTTACTAATGTCAATTTTCAGCCGAGCAGGAGCCGCCTAATCGTTTCCTACTCATTACCCACCGTTTCCGAGTCGTTTGGCCTGCACTGCGATTGGCTCCTCGCCGCGCATGCAGCCAGGGGTGCCGTAATTGTTTATTTATTTATTTATTTATTCGCGCCCCCCCCCCCCCCACACCACCTCCAAAACCCATCTTCTAACGTTTTCTATGAATAATCAGTCCCGCAAAAAAAAAAAAAAAAAAAAGTACAAAAAACAAGGGAAATGTGAGGACCCCCCCACCCCCCTGGGGTGCAGTCGGTGTGTAAACAGAAAGCAGGCGGTCGTGCTGCACCTTCAGTCCCGTCTGCTTCTCTGCCCCCCCCCGCCGCCCCCAGGATGACTCCCTAAAACACTTGACATGCAACCTAACAACATCAGCGTTAGCAGCGTTTAAAATATTAAAGCATAAATCACAGCGCCATGCCCGCAAAAACACCCCCGCGCTCACGGCCGGCGAAGGCTGCGCTCACACACGCCTGTTAAATATTAAACGTGTAGAGACACAGGAAGCGCTTAAGTGCAGTTAAAGTGCTGAAAAAAACCCCTCTTGTTGCCGTGCCGGTGTGAGAAGGTCAAGCGGTGTAGTGCTTAAAGTTGTTGTTTTATACTACAAGGGCCTGGGTTCGAATCTCATGCACCATGCTTGATCAAGGCACTTACCTGCAATCGCTACAGTAAATGTTTCACAGGCTTTATAAATGGGTAAATCACTGTAAGTAGCTTCATAGCATAAATTGCTTTGTAAAAAAGAACCAGATAAATGAATGATATTTAAATAAATGTTCATTTTATCCATTGAAGGAGGGATGTGGGGACATGAGCCACAAGGGCAGCGACGTTGGGTCCTTCCGCCTGCTTGTGCGCCAGAAATATTCCGGCGCCTATTTTTACACACCCAAATAGGCGAGCAGGATGGTGCGTCACCCCCCCCCCCCCAACAGCACCGCAAGGCCTTCATGCTGGATTTGCACACACTCCTCTGCGAACTAGGCTCCGCGTTTGCAGCGAGGCAGCCGGTTCCCAGGGTGCACCTCTCCGCCCCGCGCTGCCTCTGTTTTGCTCCTGACAACAGGGATGCCCGGCAGCCCACGACTATCAGACGCCAAGCAGGACAAACAAAATTAATTAAACAGCGGCATGTTTGACACCTAGCTGTCTGTGTTTAGAAAGCTATTAAAGTGCGAGCTGATGCGCTGTCTCTGCGCAGACACGGTCCTTGGCGCCAGCGTCACGTGACCCTGGCCGACACTGGTGCGTCCTTTGTGGGGCTGATCTGGTGGAGCCGGAACACTACGGGAGGCAGCGTTGAAACACCGTTTGTGCGCCGGATACACGGCGGAGTGTATGGGTGTGTGTTTGGCTGCACCTGGTCGCGACCATGTCAGACGTAACCTCGGCTGCCGGGGCCAGGTTAGCAAGGTCGGGTGGAACGAGAGAACTGCCCATTTGGTTTCCACAGCAACCACCCCGACAGGTATCCCCTAACCCCCTGCAGCCGGCAGAGGGGAGGCAACTCGTTTGATGTCAGCAGACGTGGCCCTTACAGGTCAGCGGACACGGATAGAGACGCCAGCGCCGACTCGGGGGGGATGGTGGCCTCTGACGCCCCCCCCCCCACCCCCACTGTGGAAGGAGTTTCTCGCTTCGCTGGCTCTGATACTTCACAGTTTCTCATGTTCTCTGCAGTGGGGGCTGTGAAAGATGGACGCAGCTGTACACACATGCGCGTCGAACACATACACGTCAGACACGAGGCCTGGCGATGGAGCAGTATCTGTATTGCGAAGTGACGGGTGGACAGAGGAACAGACAGTGGAATGACAGACAAAAGGAGGAACAAGCAGACGGACAGGTGGACAGACACAGTGACTCAGATGGAATGACGGACTGATGGACAGACAACTGGGCAGATGGACAGACTGAGACGAATGGATGGACAGACATACAGATAGGCAGGTGGAGGGACAGACATTTTACAGACAGTCGAACAGGTGGGTGGACAGACAGCCGATCAGACTGACAAACCGATTAACATACGGACAAAAAGACAAATGAATGGGAGGACAGACAGACAGACAGACAGACAATGGCTCCTTCTGTTCCTCGCTGAAACGTTTCATTACCGCAGCCGGGCGCCGCTATTCAAAGTGTGTCGGTAATTGTTGGGTTTTTCATTAAAGAAGATGAGCGTCGCCAGACGCGGTGAAATAGGCTCATCACGCACCGTGCCGCGGTGTGAGGAACAGGGCCACGCAGGCGCAGATCCTGCGCAGGAACAAATTGCCCTGGCTCTCATTGCCGCGGGCTCTTTATTTTGCCATTACTCGGGAACATTGGGACGCCGGCGGCTAAGGGGAGATTGCCGGAAAGAGGGGGACAAAAAGACGGGAGCGGAAAATGAAGGGGGAAGCAGGCGTGCGGCGATGAGGCAGCCATTTGGCGGAGATGAGGGCCGGAGAGGGAGCGGCTCAGGAGAAGGCTATTGACGTGTTTGTCACGGCCGGCCGCCGCTCTGGCACAGGGAGCCTATTGTTGGAGGGAGGTCAGAGGTCACCAGAGTCACATGGGGGTCGCATGCAGGATGGATTAGAGGACAGTGGGCCAGAAACAGAAAAATGGCTCCCCCAGCCATTCAGGACCACATTTAAGGATTCAACACAACAAGGTTTGGGGGGTGGGGAGAGTTTGGGCTCATTTTGGTTCAGGACCGCATCACCGCGAGGGGGAGCTGCGCTCAAAGAGCTGCTCAATCACGGGTCTTGTAAGGGGTGGGTCACAGATGCCCTTGTTCACCTTCAAAACACTCACACATTTTCCAGATTGTTATTTTTATTTGTTTATTCATTTCACTGATGCTTTTCTGCGAAGCAGCAGGTGGTGTGGTGGATAGATCTCCTACCTCAGAAATGGAGGTCATGAGTTTCAATCCCACCCCCTGCTGTAGTGCCCCCGATCAAAGCTCTTACCTTGAACTGATACAGTAAAAATTACCCAGCTGTATAAACGGTTAAATCAGTTAAGTCATTTGGCAAAAAAGTCTCTGCTAAATATGTAAATGTAAGCTATTTAAAATGGCACCTATTTATACAGCTGAGTAATTAAAGACAAGTGTCCCCCTCAAGGTTACTACAGTAGGAGGTGGGATTAGAACCTTAAACGGACCGTCCTCTTTATTCCATAGGAATCGACCTTTATAACCAGAACCCCTCTTTCCTGAGGAAAATCGAAACCCAAAATCAGAATTTTCCCTCCTCTTCTTTGTTACATAACTATGTATGAATGACAGTGTTATTTTCTTCTCCTTCCAGAAAGTTCTCTGCTTGGTCCAGCGGTGACAGACACCCAAAACCCGAACTCAGCACTTCCGCGGTGCTCGGCAGAGAGGCGCTTCCAGAGGTCGCTGTTCAATTAAACCGCCGCGCTCGTCTACGGTGAGACAAAGACCGCTCTCCCCCCCACCCCGCCCCACAGCAAACTTGTAATTACAGTGTTGAAAACTCCGCTCTGGCTTGACCCGCCGTAAAATATGACCATCAATTTCAACATTATCTCGCCATCGGAGCTGCTGGACGGTGGTTTAGATTGGAGGCCCGTGTGGGGCGTCAGGATGAGGAATATCGCTGCACTATCTTTCGTAATGAATTACTTTAACTTTTAACCTCGCCGATATCCGCTTGAACTTATCACTGCAAATCATCTGCGTTCCCCTTTTTTTACCTTTTTAACTGCATACACTAAATTAAAAAATGAAGTCACTCCATTTAGAAGTTGCTGTTGCAGCATTTGTGTGATGGGCAAAAGGGATAAAAATGACCTGAAATAAAAAAAGTGATGATTAAAACAAAAAAATCGTTAAAAAAAAAACTTGCCAGTTTGACAGTGTAGAGGGTAGATGTGTGGCTGTGGGCAGCATGTGACAGTTACAGTATCTGTGTTTAGTGGGAGGAAGGAGGACTCTGGATGGTAGAGTTTGCCTGTGCAGCTTGCGGACTGTGACTGTTGCTGTGACTGATTTTGACTGACTGTGACTGAAGGTGACCGATGGTGACAGACAGCGGCCAACAGTATCTGAGCATGGCAGACTGTGACAGTGACTGACTGCCTGTAACTGTGACTGACTCTAACTCTGCTCCTTTGCTCACTGATATTAGCTGTGACTGACTGTGATTGATTGGGACTGACTGTGACTGACTCTGCTCTTCTGCTGACTGTGACTGTGACTGACTATGACCAATAATGACTGACTGGGACTGCCTGTGACTGTGCTCCTCTGCTGACTGGCACTGACAGTGGCTTAATGTGAAGGAATGTGACTGACTAAGGATGACAGTAACTGTGCTCCTCTGCTGACTGTGACTGCACGATTGTATCTCTGCCCATTTTCAGATGCCAATGTTTGTTTAACATTCTTTCTTGAATAACTCGATGCCTGTAGGTATCCAGATCTACAAATATAGCTTAATTGTGTTTGCACTTAAATACATATTCATTACATAAATATGGAAATTTAAGACTTTGCTTTTATGCTCCTCTGACTCAGCTGCTGGTGGCGTTTTTTCATCACTTTCTCTTCTGATTCTTCAAAGTAGCCCAGCTGGGGACTGCTGCATCATGGGTGGTTTGCATTGACTGGGGTCTGTCAGCACCGCTCAGCAGGGGTCACGGAGGAACTTGGAGCTCAGAGGAGCTGCCGACTGTGGTCAGCTGGCACGATACTGCAGTTCACAGGACGCTCTTCCTGGAGCTGGGTTCCTGTGAAGCTGATGGCTGAGGAGATCCTGGGCACCTGGCTCCTCTGTGACCCACATCGGCCCACGATGGCCCTGCGGCCTTGCCGCACATCCTCCGTATACTTGTACCAGCAGGGAGCGGCACACACACCGTAGGGCCAGTAAATCAAAGTCGCGGTTCTTTAGAGCCAAGCAGCATGCCGCAGCCACAGGGAGCTGCAAAGTTCTACCACAACACAACATTAGAGAATTCAGTTAAAATTAGGAACTTGGCATCAAGACCTAGATCAAAGAAATCAGTGCAAAAAACCAGCAGAATTAACTGAGTCTAAATGAAGATGTTTGGCACGTGGAGCCAGTAATTTCCCAACTTTCTGCTGCACCAGAGTGGAGACACGCTAAAGGTGGTGCTGCGATCACGACTCTACCCAGGTGGTTGCTGGAACCTACTACTTCTGGACTTCTGGAGAGTTTGCACACACACACACACACACACACACACACACACACACACAATGTACTGACATCACTTCCTACAACTGCTGTAACCAACACCTGGTCCTGATACCCCACCCCCTCCCATGGTCTTCCCAGCCTAGCCTGGTGAGACAAAGAGGAATAGAAGAGTGTGATCTCCCCAGAACTGTAATCGGAGTGGTTCATCGGGCCATTATGGGTCAAGAGCAGTGTGTGTGTGTTGACAGGGACGCGGTCCCAGGGCTGCCGATCAATATCAGTACATGAGGGTGGGTGGCGGGGCGGGTGGGGCTCCCGTGGCGACGGCTCACCCATGCATATCAGGCCCAGGGGACGTCAATACTGTCGATTGGGTATTAAAGAGCACTTTGTCACCTGCCGGTCACTGGGGGCCTCAAGTTGCCGCCCCTGAGGGGGTGCTTTATAACCTCCAGTGTGCATTAATACCGTGGGTGCCTCCTCTCTGACACACCATGGGCCGCGATATCGACAGGACTGGTGACAAAGGGCCACCTCTGCAGGGCTGCGCAGCCAACCGGGGAGGGGGGGGGGGGTGAGAGGGCACACGTACACACGCGCACGCAGACACGCTTCTTCACACGTCACCATGGGCACGTTGGCCCCCCAAACCCCATGACAGCAAAGCTTATAAAAACCCCAAAACACTAAACTTAATGACAACATTTCTGAACATTTTCAAGCCAATTTTAAAGCTTTGTCTCATCCCCACAAGGCTCTTTTCCCAGAAACTGCTCTTCCTGTTACCTCCATTTATTTAGCTGATGCTTTTCTCTAAAAGGTACTAAAATTTTAGGGCACTTACCATGATTTACACATTTATACAACTAGGTCATTTTTACTGCTTCAGTTCAGGGTGAGTATCTTGAACACGGGAAATACAGCAGTAGGTGGAATTTGAACATATAGGCAGGGGGGGCGACTTCAGCCACTGCGCCACCTGCTGCCCCAAAATGTCAACGAAACACCCCTAAAACCTAACCAAGATCCAGTTCATAACCCTTTTGTGCAAAAAAAGATTAGATCTAATAACACACTCTCCTCTGCTTCAAAACCTAATTACCAGGCAACCTGTAGATTTCTACAAGAAGAACCATGAGCCCCTGTTCCCTCAGCCGTGTCTCCCAGAGGCTTTGTTGGCAGCGGTGGTCATGCAACACCTCCCCTCATACTGGGGTGTGTCTCTCCTGACACCCTCCATGGCACCCCGCCCCAGAAACTCGCTCGGGTTATTACAGTTTTTTACCAGTTTGTTTCAGGTGCATGCAGGTACCACACCAGGGGTGGGGGGAACTCAAACACACTGATGTTTCTACATGTACATACCATCAGTAGCTGCTTTTCCTGTAGAAAACCTGACTGGCATACAGCTACTATTAATTTAGCTAAATGTGTATGTGAAAGTGCCCGTTCCTGTGTGTGTGTGTGTGTGTGTGTGTGTGTGAGCACAAGCACTCTCATTCCAGGAAGGATACTGCCGAGGCCACTGAACTCATTTTCGTTTTCCCGGTGCACCTCTGACCCCGAGGGCTCATTAACCCTCCCCTTACCCGCTTCCCATCATGCAGCAGGGGGGTTGCCGCGAGGTTGGGGGTGCACCATGGCCCCGGTAAAAGCAAGACAGGTGGTGGGTTCACCCTTTGTTTTAACCTCTTTAACCATCATTTACTTTTTTATTACCTTCATCGGTTATGTCTCCGGCCACAAATCTCAGGCACGCTCCTAAAGCTGTCAGGGCCACGATGGCCGGCTCGCGGACGCAGTCACCTTGACTGGAGATGCACGCTCAGGACCCGTCCTCCACCACGGCACCCCACCGCAGTCCATTAATATTCCAAAAGGGAGGGGTACCAAAACACACC
The DNA here is from genome assembly GCA_900497675.1 of Arapaima gigas. Taxonomy (NCBI): domain Eukaryota; kingdom Metazoa; phylum Chordata; class Actinopteri; order Osteoglossiformes; family Osteoglossidae; genus Arapaima; species Arapaima gigas. Next base: position 392,971 of record UFQX01000221.1, read on the forward strand.
TTTCTTCTCGGCGTCCCCCTCTGGGTGCCTTTGCTCCGTTGACAGTTCACACCGCTTTATGCCAGATCCCAGTAATTAAGAGATCGGATCCCTGCCCAATAGCGCCCCTTGAAGCTGGCACCCTGGGTGGCGTTGGCTGCACAGAGCCTGGGTCGACCCCCCCCACCGGGCCCAGTGTGTGGCTTGCAGCGGGGAAAAAAGGGGAGAATAGGTTGGGGTGGGCGAGTGCACCACCCAGGGAGTTGAAGGGTTCGAACTCACTGAGACGCCTTATTTTGCATAACACTCAATAACCACTGTGGCTTCCCTGTTTCCGCTGCTTTGCAGTACAAACACTGTTTTTCCATGTCAGTAAGGACTTTCAGGGGCAGCAGGTGGCGTAGCGGTGAAAGCTGCCAACTTTGGGCTCAAACATCCCAGGTTTGCACCCCACCTGCTGTTATGATACCATGACTTGATCGTGTAACGTACCCTGAACAGACACAGTGAAAATGACCCTGCTGTATAAATGGATAAATGATTTTAGATGTCAGCAAAAGGACTGCATGTAAAATTGGTTTCAGTATTATAGCTTGGTGGACTTTTCATATCCAAGGAAATGTACAATTTTACCCATCTGTGGAAGTGGATATTTTGCAGTAATGACTGAGACTGAGTACCAAGCAGGGTACAAAAACATGTCCATCCCTCAGCAGGACTTAGCTGCAGCCGTCTGGTCACAGATCCCTGTCCTTAGCCGCTCTGCCCTCTGCTGTCCTGCTGTGGTCAGCTGTGTGTCAGATAGTGTTTGCGACGGAGGTCACGGTGAGACTCTTAAGTGTGAAATATGAGGGGGGTTTGGTTCTGCCCCCCATCTCTTCCACGCTGCTGAGCAGGACAAGGCCTCCCTGGCATCAGCCGGTGGGTCAGAGGCAGAGCTGGCACAGGGCGGGCACCACGCCGACCTCCCCGTCCGACCGCATCAGTGCAGCGCCACGTCAAGCACCCAGCAGCAGCTCTCACACGTCGCGGCGCACAGTGTCGCTGCCAATCCAAGGGCAGCGCGTTCGAGTGCAGCACACACACACACACACACACACACATTTGCACATAAAGTTTGTATGGGCCATAAGCAGTCCTGGGCCCCCACAGGAATGAGTCAATGAGCCAATCGGGAGTCCCTGCTGTGTGTGAGTGTGTGAGGAGGGCAGTGTAGCTCCTGCACCCCTGGCTAGGTAGGGGGCGCCCCAAAGCAGCTCAGGGTAGAGTCTCACCCTGCCATTGGCTCTGACATGCACACAATGGAAAAGGAAGCACTACCCACCCCCATCTCCCAGTCCACCCACCCACCCACCCCGCTGTGGCACCGGCGCCGTTCGGCCGCACCGTGATACCCGCTTCTATTAAAGCCAGCAAATTGAAATTTACATGTTATTGCGCTCCGGTATGCAGCGATTTGCGACGTGTCATCTAATTTTAAATCGAGCCCCCGTTAATTCAGTGACAGGCGAAAGGGGGAGGGGTTGGAGGGTGGGGGGGTGGGTTTGGTTTGAGGAGCAGAGAAAAAAAAATCTCTGTCTCAGCAAAAGTTTTCATTAAAATTTTAGACAAATGATCTCTGTGTCCTTCTCCCAAGCTGCCTGGGGCGTCATGCTATTTCTATGCAAATAACAACCTCACGCCTTCGCTCCTATTATTTCTACTGGAGGCGCCGTAACGCGACCTGAGACGGGAACGAGGGAGAGGGGAGTGGGGGAGACGGCGTACCACTGAACAAGAGAGAGAGAGAGAGAGAGAGTGTGTGTGTGTGTGTGTGTGTGTGTGTGTGTGTGTGTGCGCGCGCGCGCGCATGGCAGGGCGGACGCAGGGGGAGGGAAGTCGTCCAAGTGTGAAAATATATAACGGCAAGAGTGCGAGAGAGAGACAAGAACAACAGAAAGACAACGCTGTAATTTGTTTCACTCTGCCTCGCATTTAATGTATTGTCTCCCTCCTACTGCTGTTTAACTACACACACTCACACATACGCACACTTAGGCCTGGGCCTGGTGTGTCCTTCATACACACACTTACCTCTCTGCACCTAGTGTGTCCTTCATATGCACACTCACATGTGCACACATTTGCAGCTCAGGACCTGGTGGGTCTTTTGTAAGCATACTTACACATGCCCACAAATCTGAAACCAGTGTCCCCTTTATACAGAGACACACACAACACACTTACGTATACAGGCACATACTCAGACCCTCACAGCTATGAGTCTGATATCTCATTTATACCCTTACGCAGTCACACCCTTAAATACACAAACACACACTCACTGGCAGCTCTGCTCTTCTCCAGCTGTGGTGCCTCTCCCAGACTACACCTCCCACTGGGCTCCAGCACCGTGACTCCGCTGTTCGTGCACGTTTGCTCAACAGAAATGTTTATCGAAAGTGACCGAGACTGCCTGTAATCTGTTTGTTTGCATCAGCAGTTTCACTTCACAGCACCGCTTGGGGGACCTTCCTCAACAGTCCAACAGGAGGCCCCTCATCGAAACTGAACCTGCGACCTTGATAAAAAATCCTGCTCCAGGACTACATTGTCACCTGCTGTCCTGCTGAACAGTTCTCTCTCTCTCTCTCTCTCTCTCTCTCTCACACACACACACACACACACACACACACACACACACACATACACAGAAATGTATGTCGGATTTACATATCATTTTGCAGACCTTCCATGGATTTTTATTTTTATGAAATTTTATATGCAATAATTGTTTCCTTCCTACACGCTTGCAAAACTGGAAAACATTGTGTTTAAAGCTGATTAACTTTATACAGAATATTTACTAGAATGTTTTGTTTTGTTTGGCATATAACTATATGGACTGTTTTTTGGGGTTTACTATTCCCATGGGGACATTTACAATTTACAGTTAATAAACACACTGAATGAATGTATCAATCCATCTAAAAAACTGATATTTTCTGAGCACTATGTGATTTTAAGTGATCACAAAGTGATTTTAAAAAGTTTTATTGACTAAGCTCATTTGGTTACACAGTGGCTGTGGACAAGGTCAGGTTTGCTGGTTCACGTCCCAGATCTGTCCCTGCTGTTGCAACTAATTTCTTTTTATACACATTTATATTCCAATTATTTATTACTGGCACTTTTCTCCAAAGCAACTTACCCATTTATATATTTGTATAGAACTTTTTATTTTGTCAGTCCAGGGTAAGCAAGAGGTGAGCTCCACCTTCCGCTCCAGCCATTATGTAAAAATATGAAATAAATTCTTAGCAAACTGTCAAAAACCAGCATGAATAGTGCAATATAATGTATACTGGGACTATATGACACAAAGTAATAATAATAATAATAATAATAGTAATAATAATAATACTTCCATAGCACCTTTCTCTCAGAGTTCAAAGTATTTAAATGACAGGCTTCCCTCAAGATATGAGTCTTTAACAGGTTACAACCACATATGACCCTGATTTTTTTTTTATGTTTATGAGCAACAGTCCTGTGGGGGCCCTGGATTTCGTGTTTATGAGCTGGTCATCGAGCACTTTTCAAACTTTGAGCCAGCAGCCATTGTACTGTTTGAGTGAGTGCACATCTGTGGTAGATTGGTTATGTCTGATAGGTGGGACGGCACCCCTATAATTTGGTCCTGATGTATGCGTGGGTGGCTGTGTATAAGTGATAGGATGAGAGCGGCATGAGTGTCTGCGGTCTTCAGAGTTCTGTAACGTTCAGTGAAACTGCCGCCTGACTCTGAGGCCCTTTTTATTATTTGTTGTGAGGGACCTACAGGGACACAGTTCGCTGAACACATATGAGCACCTGAGTCATCTGTCACAGCAGAAGAACCATCCTCCTCATCACAGCCCCAAGGGTCCTATAACCAACTGAGGGGTGGTGACCTTCAGGGCCACCAGCTGGGACTTCTCCACAGTCGTGTTCCTATCTGTGTTGGTCAGTGGGCAAAGTGGCGCCATCCGTTTGCCCATAAAGGAGCAGCGGCCTTTGCCACTAAGGGATGGGTTACAAAGCACACACCTTGTCCCGTTGGCACCCGCACTGCTGCCATCTCCCTTCACCACCCTGCCACCTCACCCCACCCCCAACCCCTCTTTCAAGATCCGGCGGGTGCACGGCGACGGCACTCAATCCATCTTCTCCACGTTTGTCATTTGCATTTCATGCCTTCCGGCTTTTTTTTGAAGAGGCGATACTTTGATGCAGTCAGAGGGACACGTTATCATTATTTCAATTTCCACGGAAAGGCGCGGCGTAGAGATGGAGAGGGTCGCCGCGGCCGAGCTCGCAGTCGCGCGGAATGGCAATGGGCGAGCGAGCAGGCGTGGCATGGGGCGGTGCAGGAGACGGGCGCCCGTCTGTCCGTGTGTGCGAGTGTGTGAGCCTGTGTGTGAGAGAAAGAGGCCCGGAACACAGGGCTGAAACCCTTTGTTAGAACAGAGCAGGAACAGAGCATGCAGATCCGCCTCTGAAGAGTGCGGTTAGGGGACCTCATCTCGGTGTGGTGCGGTGGGGGTGGGGAGGGGCAGGCGAGCCCCTCATGCTGGAAATGAACGTCCTCCAAAGCCCAGCCACTGAAGCCTGTTGTTCCAGCACCGCCACGTTGCCCAGGAGAATACAGATAAGCGCAGCGACTGAGTGTCTGTCAGCCATCATCCTGGAAGATACGGTGGAGACGCGGCACAGAAACGATATCACTAATTACGCTTGCAGCTCTGCAACGTTTTCCCACATTGCTGTACCTGGGTACGTCAGCTGTCACATACATGTTCTGGTACCCCATCCTCCTCCAGCCAAGGAAAAGGGCCACCTGGGAGCTGGGAGCCAAGAGGCGAGGACAAACTCTCACCTTGTTGAGCTTTCAAACTCCAAGAATGATGAGAGACCTTTCCTTTGACCACACCTCACCAGGTAGACTTCAATCCTGAGGGTGACCTAGGCCAGAGGTAGATACACACCAGTCAGCTTGTGGGCTCTGCACTGAGGAACCAGTCAAGACCAGTCTCCATCTGAGTGGTGTAGAGGTATAGTAAAGGAGTGTGTGCTGCATGTTAGCAGTCTGCTGTTCTCATGCCACTCTGAGCTCACCAGACTCTCAGAGGTCATTCTTAAATGACACTGTTCTACATTTCCATGGGTTTGAGACCCCCAAACCCTCCTTTTTTAACCATTTGTCATTATCTATGCACATACAAGGTTCTGAAGATCTTTTATGTACCACAGTGATTTAAAATTGTACCAAATGACCAAACCAAATCTTTTTGAGAGGTGGGATTTTAGTGTTGCTTTGGGAGAGCTTTGTGGAAGCGTGGCTTTCCAAGCATCTTGGCAGGTGTAGGTCATCTCACTTTGTGTCATGGGCTCCATCCTTATTGTGAGCAACTTGGTTGTGCCAGTTGGACCTGGGAACAGAGCTGTATTGAGGGAGCGTCAGCTGGAAGTTCAGTTCTGTGTTCTTCTGGGCTCAGCACAGTGTGGCTGAGGTGACCCTCCAGGCATTTTCTGATCTGCGCTTCCTGACATTGACTATAGTGACTGAGCCCCCATACACACACACAGACACACACGTTTTGTGTAAATAAGCTCAATGATCAGTCATCCTCACGGCATGTAGAAGCTCTCATGATGAATGTGGTGACACAGGAAGTTACAGTGATGTCATGATTTTTGAGCATTTGAGAGGTCCTCTCTCAGGCCACTATGCTAAAATAATACACATGCATATAAACACACACACACACACACACACACACACACACACACATTGGATCACCACTGCACACAAACAAGTGCACCTATGCAAATATTTATAACCGCGGCAGTTAATCTCTGATGAATGAGTTGAGTGAACAGTCTTTCTGCATGTAACCTATAATATTTGGCGGTGCTTTTTAGTCTCCTGGTGGCGAATGGCGTGTTATTCACTTGGAACACTCCGATCCATTAAAGCGCATGGATTAACCCGCCGCCTTCGACTGCAGCTTTACCGGGTTAATGTTAATGATGGCCATAAAAAAGGGCCACGCTCAATTTTACATTACTTCCCTTGGGGTCAAAGCCAACCATACAGAATGCATTACAATAAATACGGCACAGCAATGGGTCAGGACAGATACCCTGAAAGCCATTGGCGTCAGCAGAACAAACACAGGGGACATTATCGCACCGCTCCTGCGCCTTCCGATTCCGGACCGGCGCTGAGCACGGCCTGCAGTTCTCGGGAACGACCGGGATCCTCTGCATTAATGGCCAGATTTAAACAAAAGCACAACAAGATTGCCTAGAGGCAGCCGAGGGGCTTCCGCTCCTGTTTTTATTTATGTACCGATCAAACAGCCAAATCCTCTGGTCGTAAGGACCTACATGTAGAGTCACCCCAGGGACAGCCGGTGGGTTTCGGGGTAGCCACACACGCACCCCTGTCTTTCCTGCTGTGGTTTCAGAATACGATACCTGCTGAGCTTTTGAGCTGCTGAGCAGCACTACAGAAGAAAAAGAGAGACACCAACAGCTCATACTGTGCTACTGCACCGCTGAGTTCCCTCCCCTGCATTGTGTCTTTGATTTTGGAGCAGAAAGCTGAGATCTGCGTTATCTGGTGGGCCCATGTCAGCAACGATGACAAGGTGCTGAATTTGAAAGGATGATAATGATGCAGAAATTCCACGAAGGGACACAATGGAGTTGCTGTGGAACAGATCGGACAGGGTCAGCAGGTTGTCACCACATTTCTCGAAGCAGTGGAAGGTGCCCTTGAGTCACATTGGCTTTGTTCCATACTGCCAACATCCTGTTACTGTCCCTGCGGCTCTGGACAACCCTCAGTCTGGCTGCAGATGGAATTGGCTAAAGGATCTGCTTTCGGAGAACTTGCACATATATAGGTATAAGATGTAAGGTATAAGCAGTGCTGAGTGCTGGGTTTTGGAAGAACCTGGACTGCAGCAGGTCTTTGAGGACCAAAGTATGCTGATAAACATGCTCTTGAATAGAAAATGTGTGTTCCCACTTGTTTGGAACACAATCTACAGGAACACAGGGTGTACAGCCAATACAGCCCCAACTCTGATCAGCCTCTCTGGCTTGAATTGTTCCCTACCTCTCACCGCTGCACCTATCTGCAAAGGCGCCAGTGGAGCACACAAACAGGACAAAAATGAGCATGTTTCTTTGAATGGGAGAAGGAGGAGTGTAGCGCACTGGACACGGCTGTGTCCACCTCTGGGATTATTGGCCGGACCAGACAAAGCGATGGGAGTCAAATGAGGCCGCAGAGAACAGGAGCTCAGATTGGTGTGGGTGCAGATGTTGCCCACAGCTACTGGGTTCTACGTTGTGTTATTTCTTGCAAAGTTTGCTTCGTTGCTAATAAAAACATTCCTTTAGTCCACCCTCAATCCCTGAACCCGACACACCCGGCATGCCACAGCGAGCGAAGCCAAAGTCAAAGTTCGCTCTTTGGTACAGTTTGACTGGGCCTGGCACGGCTCTCCGTGGTGAGAAGTTACACCTGGCTGGCGCGCTGAGGTGAATGGCTTCAGACAGGAGGTGCCGAACAGAGGAGTCCCTTTCAAAGAGCACTGTGCCACAGCTCGGCTGTCAAAAAGCCTGCCCCTGTCAGGCGGGATCCACAAAGGGAAACAAAAAAGTCATTTCTTACATCGGAAAATGGGTTATTGTCCCAAATCCTGCCACTGTAATGGTGCCATTATTCTGCAGCAAGAATGAGCTTGCCTTGAAGCTACAGAGGTAAGTGTTAATTAAGAAGGTTGAATACAATGCATTGCAACCGGATCCTTATTTAACAGCGTCTGACAACTCCAAACAGCAGGAAAATTAAAGCCTTCCTTCGCCTCGTATTCAAAGGCAGCAGACAACTTCCTGTTTGTGTAACACCTGCAAACAAAAATCACATTAGGAACAAGAATGGCATTTATTTTAAATTAACTTCCCTTCACTGTAGCAGTCATTTGTGCATTGATGTGGGGAGCAAACGCAGAAGGAGCCGTTTTGCGGACTGACTGAGGTGCCGCCAGTGGTCCTCGAGAAGCAGGAATACGGATGGAAGCGGGGGATCTTTCTGCCTAAATGGAGTGGTGTTGTCCATGCGTGCAGAAGACGTGTGTATGTACATGACTGTTCTCCTTTGTTTGGGAAAATAATTTGAACAAATGTAAAAAGGAGTCCCCACAGAAGCAGGTTCAGGCCCTTTCCTGGATTCCTACATAATATTCAGTATGAAATTTAGACAGATTTTTTTTAACCGTACTAAATATAATATTATTAAATATGAAATATGAAAAACTTATAATAAGATTATAAACTAAGAAAAATAGAGACCTCGCACTATTTGTTCACAATGCCTTCATTGTGAACAAGGTGTATGTGTGCAGCTCTGCCTCCTCCTTCTGGGAGGGAGACGACTTATATGCTGCATCACACTGGTGAGGAAGAGCAGAGCATTACCCAGAGTGTGTTTTTTATGTCACAGGTGGGGTCTGAGGTGGACTTGTTTCTTACAAACCCCCGCTACACACACTTGACCATCACAAGGAAGCTGGAACCAAGTAAAGACAGGCGTTGCTTTCTTAAAGCAAGGACAACACTGTCCATAAGGTATGAGGCTTGTGCTTTAACCAACTGGTGCAGCAGTGTCTTTTAAAAGGAAGGAAAATTAGTTGCTTGAAGAATAGGGAGTTTATTGAACTGGAAAATGCCCACAAGTTAACAGGCTGGCCTAAGTAAATGAAATAAAAAGCAATCACATCCTATTAATGGGAGTCATTCCTCTCGGTGGGGGAAATAATTATAAAGTTCATTACGGTAATGAGTCGGGCCGTTTTAGAGGAGCAATCGTTACCCGGGAGACGAGAGTGCCATCATTGATCAAGACACCGGACCACTCTGCCAGTTGGACCTGACAGGGCCGTGGGCAGGACAGCAGGGGGGAAATGGTGTCATAGACGAAAATGAAGTGGCTCATCCATTCATATCAGCATAACGGCCCTTGCAGGAGATGCAGTGCCCCCTTGGTTAATTCCCACTTGAGTTCAAGTGAGAGTGCCATCTCGACCAAGCAGCACCGCAGCTATAGGCACATACTAGAAAATCTGTATGATGCCAATGTTTTGACTAAACTGGTGGAAGAAAAGCAAAAAGAAATTTTAAAAAAGAGAACACGCTCATTGTACGCCGGGTGGTGGGGAATTCTCCAGAAGGCAACCGCTCAGGACGGCAGTACGGCTCTTTTGCCCAAAGCGTGCGCAGTCGCACGGTGCCTGGAAGAAGCAGGGCGGCCGTTGTTTCTCTGGCAGCTTGTGTGATGATAAACAGCTGGCAGGATGGACGCTGATATACAAAGCATCCTAGGAAGGACACAAGGAGACACGGAGCCTTTAGTACAAGGGAGAAACTTACACAGGCAGCCCAGAAATGGGGACCTTACCTGCTCTCTGGGGTGGAAACCTCACTCTGCAGTGGCACGGCTCTGACTGACGCAAAAAAACTTTAGCACGAGGAGGGAAACAGTCACATTCATTTTCCATTTAAAAACCACTAATGCAATACCGGCTCGCAGAGTGCAAGACGAGGAGGTGTGGAAGCTCCAGCACATCCACGACACCGGTCCCTGGGAGCGCATTTAGCGCTTTAGTAAAGATTTCCTTCAACGTAGCTTTCTGTCTTAATTCAACTCGCGTGTAAATGTGGAGGCTGGGCATTGTGGACCAGGCTGAGGGGGTCCCACTGGGACATAATCTGATCAGCGCTATGGAAACAATCCCAATAATTCCCTTAAATTAGCCTGATGCGGCACCCTGCCAGCCAGGAGATTGGAAAGCGATCGCAGAGCGCTACCGTAATAATGCCGCTAACAACCCAGCAATGGCACAAAATTGGGTGTCTCACAGTGGAGGACGGGGGGGGGGTACCTTTTTGTTGCACTCCAATTAGCAACTGTAAATATAAGAGGTGGGGAGGGGTCACCGGGAGGTGCAGCTGTGGAAACCCCGTCTTTCCTGCATCGCGAGTTGCACGCCTGCGACTGCGGCAACGTGACTCTTGTAACACAACATCTGGGACTTCTGACTGCGAATGCATCAGATTTGATGGGAAATACTGAAAACGTTTAAATACTTTAAATTCGGCCTGGTGATTGAATGAATCCTTAAACAGCGAGCAGCAGTCGGTTAATGTAGTGTGTTTTTGTTTGTGTGCGTGTGTGTTTTTTCCTTTTAATGACTTTTGTCGGAACAGAGTCATCGAGAAAAGCTTAATCTGACTTAAAAAAGGGGAAAAAACACGCACTTACTGTTCCTGTTCTGCGCTCAAAAGGACAGGTGTCCCCCAAGTTCGAGGCCCGGATGGCTCTCGGACGCAGAAAATAATGACTGCAATTGGCCGTTCGTAAACAGCTGCAGTTCGCTGAAATTCACCTGATGGATGAATAAAACATCCAACTCCTTTTTTAAGTGATTAGAACCCCAGACCCCAGCTGGGTCAAAGGGCGCTCAGCATCCCCAAACACTGGCTGACTAAGTACTGCACGCTAATGATGCCGGCATCGGCGTGTGGCAGCATCCTCCACCAGGACACCTCCGGCCAGGCCCGGCGTGTCACTCGACGGCGCTATCGCATCACCACACTGTAATTTTCATCACCGGGAAGCTCCGCACTGTCGCCGGCCCGGGGGAAGACCCTGCGTGCACCCGGCAATTTGTATTTGCGGCTCAGCCAGTTCGACTCGCACCACGCAACTCTCCTGCAATCCGCGCCCCGGATGGTAATGCAAAGGGGAGGGCAGGGTGGGGGGAAAAAGTGGATTATGACACAGGGCATGCACAGCCCCGATTCTTCCTCCCCCTTTGTAAAAAGGAAAACAAAACTGTAAGCAAAGACTAAATTAATAGGATATAATCCAAAGTGGGGAGGGGGGCCGAGCGGGGGAGGCGAAGGCCTTTTCTGTGCAGCATGGGAACACCTTACAATTAGGAAGGACACAATGGCGTCGGTGATTACCTCCGAGAGCGGCAAAACAAATCTGGCTTTTTGTAATCAAGGTCTCCTCTTGTCTAATCAAATGAAGGGAAAAGGCAGTAATCCTGGCATTAAGGGGGAAAATGGAGCAGCGCTGTCATGTATCCAGGTCCCTGGAAGGAGGACAAGAGAGGAGATCGTGCACTCACACCGCACATGTGCACAGAAAAGAAACGCACAGACATGCGTCCGCACCCGTCCCTGCAGAAACACAGGTGACGCATAGTCTCAGCAAACTGATCAACCCTTTCAAGAAACTTGCAATACTCCAAAGAAATTTTACCAAATTTGTATTTCAAGGAAAGACATTGATCACACAGCAGATGAAGTCTAATGGGGGGTGTGTTCAAGTTTCTGGGTCTGCTGTTTGTTATGTTAGGTTTATTGAAACAGTGCGGTGAAAGGTGGCTAAAGAAGAGCGCACACAAGGTAATGAAGTGTGTGGGGGGTACACACTCAGTCAGGAGCCCCCCACCCCTTCCCTGAGCAACACCGACACCTGCTGCCTACTCCCCAGAGAGCCTATGATCCACCTCACAGTGCATCTGCGCTCATAGTCCCGTCAGCAATAAGGCTGTGTGGCTGTGTGTGTGTGACAGAGAAAGAGAAGGAGTGTGTAGGGAAACAGGGAGGAGATAGAGGACACGACAGGGATGGATTTGAGATGAGAATTGGCTGCAAACAGGCGAACCCGCCTTTAACAGCAGCGACAGCAGTCGGTCAACGGCGAAGCTGTAGTGGGACAAGGAGCTCCTGAGGTGTACAGATTGCCGGGCAGGTGTTACCTTTCAGGCCTGGAAGAAGGACAGCCTGCACATCCCGTGTTGGGACAGCAAGGATTTCTGCAGGGAATTGCTGAATAGGTGGGGAGAGTCATGACATCACGTTATATTTATAAGCCTTTGTGTAAAAAAGGAGCAATTTCTCACTTTACCATTCAAATCATTCTGGGTCACAATGATGCTGACATGTCTCCTTTCCAGTTCTCGCACCCTGGGCAAGGGGGCCTCTTTTGTTAATACAGAACAACATAAGTATATGCAGGTAGCAGAGATGTAAGTGCTAAGCTCTGTCTCCTCTGAGAAAATGGGTGTGTCTCTGTCTTAAGGGTGTATCAGGTAAAAGGGGTATAAGCCTAAGGTTAGACCTTTCCCTCAGCATTCTTAGCTCGGACAGATGGGAAGGCACCTCATGACACTATTTGCAGTTATTTACCAGTTTATGCTCAATTTATGGTAATAAATCAGTTTACGGTAAGGGCCTTGATCAAGGGTCCTTGCAGCAGGAGCTGGAATGGGGTTTCCAGCCTGAGTCTTTTGATCTGAAGATGACAACTCCTGCCACCATACCACCTGCGACCTCCTATGGTGCACCCCTGTTTAACCCAGAAGTTGGCGCCATCACTGAGACGATCAAAACAAAACAGTCAAATTTTACAGATGACTGTGATGTAGTTTAGGAGTCTTTTGGTCCTGCTGTAGTGCCATATGGAGGGGATCCTGACTTTTTCTATGATTACTATATACTTTATTTCTTCCCAATTTTATCCATATATATGCATTTCTTGGCCTAAAAGACTGCACAAGCACTGCGTTAAGCACACGGCAGCAGTGTAAAAATCAGAGCTTTCTACTTCCAAAAGCAGTTTATGTACATGAGTAACAAGCAGAGTCCTGCATACACAGGATCCTGCAGAAGCGGCAGAGATCACAGCCTTGGAATAATGCAAGTTGAAGGCACCTTTTCTTTAAAGGCGTGAGAGAGATTAAAATTATGAAATGTGTAGAACATCTTCGAGCCCCCTGACGGTCTGAGATAAACTGTGATGTGCGCTTTCGGGGGGTGGGGTGGGCATGCAAAGCGAGCAAGCAGAAAACACACAGACTTGGGTAAATGTGGCCTCTTCAGGATGTTCTGGGCTGGGATACCTTCACTTTGACTGCTCGCCTTTTTTTCGGCAGCTGGTAAGCCTTCAATTAAACGACGGCTACCTTTTTCAAGTCGCTAATCCTCTTAGCGCAGAGCCTACCCTTTGCCTCGTGTGGTTTCTGTGCATGGCAAGAAGCCGAAACTCTGCAAGTGGAATTATCCCCCTCCGCCCTAATGCTGCAGCGTCTCCACCTTCCAGTAGGTTTCACTCTGAGAAATTAAACAGGGCCAGGACAACCAGGGTATACAGCATGAGCAGCATATACAGGAGGTCCCGTGGACCCTCACCTTGGGCTCATGTGCTGTTAGGGTGACAAAGCTGTTGTCAGAAGCGGCATAATGTTTAGAATTGCTGCCTTGTACTCAAAAGCTCAAAGTTCAAGTCTCATCTCCTGCTGTAGTTTCCTGGATCAATATAACCGTCCTAAATTGCTGTAGTAAAAATTCGGCACTGTTACAAATTTGTATATTATTACAAGGACTTTAATGTCGCAAGTTACTTTGGAGAAAAGTATCAGATTAACATACGAACATCATAGCTGCAGTTTTGACGGCACATCGATGGGATCATCGCAGTGAGGCCTGTGAATGCACACACTGGACAGTTAGGGTTAGCTTAGCACAAATCACTGCAGCAGTGGGACTCCAATGGTCACAATGAAACAATAACTTGTCAGTGAAAGAGAGTAGAGCTGAAGTTGGGTCTGAGGGGACATGGACTGTGTGACCATGCGAGGTCTTTCATGTGGCCGCTACCACTCCCGCCGGCTGAACTCCGCATCTCCTTCCCAGCTACCCTTTGCACTCCAGTGAGCCCCGCAGCTTGTCTCCAACTGCTCGACAAGAACTACTTAACACCGAATCTCACTTGGCCGACCGGGTGCTTTTACATGTTGCCTTCTCTCTAAATTGCCTTTTCACAATTTCAAGTCCTCTGCAATTTAACCAATTTGGCAGAAGAAAATGACCGTTGTTACGTTTCTCATTTCCTTTGATCTTCCGTTAAATGTTTAGTTCCATTTTCTTCTCATCAAACTCATTATACAAAGTCATTCATAAAGAAATACAAAAATAGGTACAAAATAATATTTCTTTTTTTTAAATCAAAAATAATACTGATAAAAACATGGCGAAACATTTTGTTTGAATCTATCATAACGTATCATAAAACAAGTTTTGCATACATGTATGTGTGAACACGTTTTTACATTTTATTATTTGCATGTAAACATTTATAAATATATGTTTATATATGTTTATTTAAATTGTTTTTTCAGGATATTCTTGTTTCAGAACGTCCCATTACTGCAGTGAATTGTGCTATACAGAGAATATAAGATCATATATTGTATTAAGTCAGGAATCATACACAACACCGCTGGTCATTTTGTTACATAAATGAAATGCTTACATGCTGAAGAAAGTGAAATGCCTGATATCTGACAGCTGTTGCTCAGCACCATCCACCCAAACACTGACTTGGCCTCAAATCTCTTTCCTTAATAGTACAAATGTCTACTCAAATGGAGCCTAAGCCAGTCAGACGATGCAGTCATGCTGTTCTGAAGATGTGTGTGGCATCGGTCATCCCTGTATTGCACCTCCTCATGCAGAACTGGGTCTCCTCTCTCTATATAGGTGGATCCTGGGAGTCATAACTGTAGTTCTCCCACCAGCTCCTCTTTTAACGCTTCAGCCCATATTCTCCACCAGTTTCTGTCACCCTTAGTTACCCACACAAAATAACTTCCCTCTGTCAGCTTTCTTCATCCTTTGTTTGTGAAAGACTAGAAAAATGGAAAATTTGTTGTGCGCATCCAGATAGGCCAAATAATATCCCCAGGCCCTTTTGTCTTCAGTGTTAAAGCGTTGCCTCCACCAGCACAGCTTCCTCTTCTTGGGGCCGTCGTTCACATTAATTCATTTATGTGACATTTTTCTCAATGCCATTCACAATCTTAAGCTACTTACCACGATTTTCCCCTTTATACAAGTGGGTAATTTTTATTATTGGAACAATTTCAGAGTAAGAACCTTGATCATGGTTAGCATACCGAGAGTTGGAATTCAAATCTGACTCTTTCAGGGCCAGATGTGTGCCACTAACCTCTACGCTGCCCATGCTGTAAATCCACAGTCGAGATCAGTTGAGGAGAACGATCTGCAAACTGGACGTCCTCTGAGATGCTGCAGTAGGGTGTCAGATCGAACCACGGAACATCAGTACCCTGAAAGGCACCAGCATATTGCCACATCATATCACACACAAGCTGGTGGACCCTGCAACCCCCCATAGCTCGCAAATGGTCCAGGAAAGGCAGTGTTGTGAAATGAACCCTATGAACAGTCAGTCCCCACAGGCACAGGAAGTCGGCTGAGCTGGAGAAGGAGCAGCGAGTGCGAGGGGGACACGTGTCTCCTCCATGTCAGAGTAAATGATTCCCAGCAGTTTGGAGCAGCAGGAGAGCTGCTTTTGGCCACGGAAGTGGGGGGGCGGGGGTTACATGGCCCGAAGAACAGATGATGCAGACCAAGGGGGGTCGTCCAAGAGCACCTTCACCCACCCCGCCCTCTCACACCCCCTCCATACCCCTCCACACCCCCCTCCACCTCCCACACCTTTGAAGGCCTCTGTTCCTCTGAAGGTGTTCCACCTCGCCATGTGACCCCACGGCCCCCTGTCGCCATGCTGACATTGGGGCAGGACGCAGGCCCTGCTGCGGACTCTGCCCCACAGCCAAGCGGACCTGTGCTGAGCCGAGTCTCCTGCAAACACCCCAGTGAAAATCCAGCTTCAACACTTCACAAGGTGCATTCTGTAAAAACAGTAGAAATGATACCACTTAGCTCTATTGTCTTGGTGAAAAACAACCCTAAAGTCTTTAAACAAAGTAAATAAAACACTCACACAGTAAAAATATTTAAACTCTCATTGTACAACATCTCTTTTGCAAGAAAATACGTAAACTTTTCATGCCCTGCACCCCAGTCAGTATCACACCGTGACTCATTCTGCAGACCCTGAAGATAGAGGAAAAACATGGGAAAAGAATGAACATGATTCTCTGCTAATATTTTTTTATTTAACTCTCATTTGGAATTTAAGTTCATGAATATATGTTGAGGAATGGATCAGTGGGTGTCGTTGTCCTGCAAATTCTAATTAGCTTTAAGTAGCCCTCTGAAAAATCCATCATCGTGGCATAACCCTGGGTTGGAACTTGGGTTCGAGTCCAACTCGGTGTGTGCGTCGTTTGCGTGTTCTCATTGTCAAGTTTCTTCCTGGTGCTGCACATTCCAAAGACGTGTTTCCGGTGAACTGGTGACTCAGAGCTGCCCTTTGAGTGTGTATGTGTGAACATGTGAGTGTTTTCCTTGCAATGGACTGGCACCACGACAGACTTTGGACCACAACGCTACTCTGGGCAGATAGTTATGAATGACGGATGGAAGAATAGACATCTGAACAATGAGCTGAATGCACTTCCTGTGTTTAAAGCATCAGGGGTGTGAGGTTTTGCAGCCGCAGCACCACAGGTCCACCACCTGCAGGCGTGTTATCTCCTGAACAGGTATAGAACAGACAAACACCCCCCTGCCTTCCATCCCCATTATCCAGGGCTACACTGATCATCACAGTTCTGCTCGCACCAAATGCAGCAGCTTCTTCGATCACTAGACAGGCATCGTTTTGACATCTGGACACAACCGACACAAAAGCAGGAATCTGCATAATGTCAAAAAGCCACTGACATTATCAGTTAGCAATATGACACAGGCCACAAAATAGTGGCGCTCTGTGAGGGCCTTCAGAATTGGCCGGTAATTTGTAGTTTTTAATCAACAAGTTCGCCACCCTGATGCCAGCAGAGAGACGCTGATGGGTAATGGCTTTCTGTCAGCCACGATTGGCTTTTACAGGACCCTTATTTTCATTACACATCTATTTTTAGCATTCCAAGTGGTGAGAGCAAATGTGATTTGTTTCTTTTTCATTTTTGCTTCGACGTTTCTCCCTCCTCCACCTTATCTACTTGTTATCTCAGTCGCGGTGTTTATTTCCATTCATTGTATTTATCCCGATTATTTTCCCTTTTTTTCCCGTCGCACTGTTTTGGAAAGCAATCTTTCCTTAATCCTCCACCCCGACCTGAACAGACAAAAATTATTCTCCTTTTGCAGGCAGCGCAGATTTGCAGGCGCTCAACTTGGCTTATTTAAATCGTAAGCATACTGGCTCTCATTTAGCTATAAAAGGGAACAGCACAAAGGGTGGATCAGGAGTGTTAGCATTAGCACACAGTGGGGCCCGAGGGAATGACACAGAGCACAGAAGAAAGCCACCCTTTACAGGAAAAGAACTCACCGGTTCAGAGTATGTGGTCACTCGTACGGTCCTTTCCTCCCCGCTGCACGTAGCCCCTGGATTACTGAGTGCGGACGTTGACTGTATGACCCCCTAGGGACCACCCACCCTGTCCCTCCTGCAAGGAACTGGGCCCCCGCCTTCAAACAGCACCCACAGAACTCCCAACCCCAGGTGCCTGGTTCTGTTGCTCATTCCGATGGCAAAATGTAATTTAAAACATAACAGCAGTAGCTTAAAACATACATATTACACAAAATGATGTGACTTGAATCAGAAATTGAAAACAAAGGCAGGAAGTTGACCCAGGCAGCACTGGGATATCTCATTGGCTGTGAGGCACCAGTACTACCTGCTGTGCCACCATGCTGCCTTATTCAAATGTACACTATGAATACTTGCTGGGGTGAGAGGTGAGGAGCATGAACTCCATGATGCAGGTGCTGTCCTTCGCCTGCCAGTACTGAAGGCTGTACTTACTGACCACCTGGAAATAGACCGAGAGGGACTGGGACACCTAGTGGGCACTTCATGTAACTAACTGGATGGAAGTGGGAAAGTCGGAACTGTTAGGAAGGAAGGACAGTGACTCAGCTGACTGATAAAAATAGGAAATCTGTACACGTCTAATTATCTATCAAACTGATGTACCATTATCAGTGTCTTATGATGTTTAGCATTTGAGGATCAGACGACTGACAAATGTATTTGCATGCAGTAAAACGTTTTGCTTTCCTGACTGTGGATCGTAGAGCCACCGCCACCAGGTTCTCCGCAGCGGAGGGAGAAACGCACTCACCTGGTTGTGGTGCAGCTTATGGGAGGGCAGGTGGAAGGTGCTGAGCACCTGGTGGACAGGTGTCCGAAGTGTGGTGCCGTTCCAGTTCACACCCGTTTTTCACTCCTAAAGCCAGCAGCCAAACAGCGAAGGGCACACGCAGAGACAAGGTGAACCGCACATTAATGCGATTCTTAAAGCCTCTGAAGATCATTGCAGCGGCAGCAGCTGAGTTGGTGCGGTTCTGCAGGCCACCCCCTAAAAATACGACGGTCAGATTGAACGATAACCCTTACGATCTGCTATGATCAGTGATTAGTGTTCTCCTACAGACAGAATGGAAGGCCTGAGTGACGGATGTGTGTGAGTTGATGTGGGACGTGGCTCCAGGCAGCTCTCAAACCCGGGCTGGCACAGACTCGCCTTCTCCTCGGGTCTCATTAAGCACCCCGCCGTTACTTACAACTCAGCGCGCCGCTACATCAATTAACGGCAATTAACACGAGCCACTCGGCATCTGCGCCACCATTCGCGGTTAACATCTGGGCTAAGTGAGCTGGAGCGTGCTAAAGGGGGGTCTCCGTGCCGTGTTCCTCCCCTCGTCGACTCTTTGTCTCAGAAGCATGGGTCAGCAGCTTCGAGCCGGCCGAGGCGGCGTGTGCGCTTCCTACTCGTCCACAAAGAAAACAAGTCACTTCTGGTCAGAGAATTGCACTTATTATGTGTCTGATGCTTTCCCCCAAAACAGCTTACAATGTCTTGCCTATTTTACATTAGCATAATTATAACTGTATGAATTCAGGTTTAGAGCCTTGACCAAGAGTACTACAGCAGCAGCAAGGGTTTAAATCTGGATGATTTCTAGTGCAAGTTGGCAGCTCTAACCACCACGCCACCTGCTACCCCAGACATGGTCTACGTTATGTTCCTTGTCAGCCAAAATGTGGTCAGCACTTGATCTGAAAAGGCCAAGTGAACCAGAATCTGAAGATTTGGAGAACAGCCCACCTCACACACAAACACACACACACACACACACACACACACACCCACCCTGCAAAACAATGAAACCCATAAACCTGCAGCAAGGAACACAGTCACCCCCACCAGCCTTTACAGTCAGCACTCAGTCTCACATGCTTGCAAATTCACCAGCATAAACACACAACCTGTCCACCAACATACAGAAACACATACACACTCATCAGTGCAATGAAACTCTCAGACCTGCACTCTCCGACACACTGAATACACTAATACGTTCAGTCACACACACACCAACCAATACACTGAAACACACACACCCAAACCCACCAAGATAATGAAACATGTACATCTACTCTCACCAACAGAAACACACTCACCCCATCCACCAATAGTACAACACACCTTATAGACACACACCTATGCCGTTTAACACAATATAACACAGAAACACACACCTACACCCACCAACACTCAAACACACCCATACAACTGTGTACACACACATACCCTTAACACAAATATAACAGCACCCGCACCCCCCCCCACCAAATCTTGACTATCACAAATACCCGTGACATAAGAAGGACAGGACGTAAGACACCCTGGGCGGTGTGTGAGGACACCTTGGCAACACACTGAGGCTCCAGCTGAGCTGCATCACCTCTGATTGGATGCCAGTCAGTGTCTCTGTCAGGGTTGGACCTGGGCCTCCAGGCAGGTCCCGGAGAAGATGGACGTTTTACTCCCTTACTGCCAGTTGTGAGATGTTGCGTATCAATATCCCGCTCTGTCTGACCCAAGTCAGTGTAACATGATTCACTGCAGCGCAGCGTGGACTTATAATCAAATCCCGCCATGCAGTCAGAAAAGTGCAGAGACATTGAATGCTGCAAAAGTCACATAAACTGACCGAATATGGTGCGAGAGGGGTGAGAGCTGCTGAAGTGGTCTTGCATAGAGATGGGTGGTGGGGGTGGGGGGTAGCTGATCAGGCTTGGATCCAAATGTGCCTGGGGGGTGGAGCAGAGGAGGACAAGGGGGGCTGACGGTAGGGGGTGGGGGTCGCGCTGTGTAACTCAGAGAGGGCCTCGCGCCTCAGCGACACCCCCTAGTAATTACACACTCGAGTGGCTGGGCTGTGCGGGAAATTGAAGGGCCGAGCCAGAGCCCAGCTGCTCGGCGTCCTCTCCATCACGGCAGCCCTGATTGCTGCCCGGCGCAGCCCGGCCGCGCACCCCGCTCCCTCCCAATCCTCCGAGGGAAAGCCGCTCCGTGCCCCGGTAATGAGATTCTCACACACCCAGCCTTATTTACAATCCCAGACATGGGGCAGGGCGGACGGGAGTGGGGGGGGGGGTCTATACACAGCCTATTTCACTTCCCAATTATGACTTCTCAAAATATCACCAAGTGTGGAGTTGAACGGGTTGTGTGCTGGGGGGGGGTCAAAGGGGGAGGGCGGGCACATGGTTGAGCTGTGGCCGTTCCATTTTAAAAGTTGTTACAGGTTCAGCCAGGTGGGTGCTGGGGGTCACTGACAATGAGCCACATTTATTTACAGTGTTTTTTAACAGAAAATGGTTATGGCTGTTCCACTCCAGGATCGGAGCCCCATAATGCTCTGCATCCCGGGACAGAGCTCTCTGCCAGGCCGCAGGTCACCACTGGCAGGGTGATCGCTGGGTTCTCCCCAGTGACCCAAGCGTGTGAGGAGACACAGGCGGCCAGGCGCCCACCCCACCCCCGTCTTCCGCCGGCGCAGCGTGAACTCACACACTCGTCGCAGTGTCCTGGAGACGCACACAATTAAACACGTCAGCGTGGGGTACCTGGCTCCCGGCGGGAGAGCAGGTCACACAACTGGTGACACACTGAGGCTGTGAAAAAAAAAAGCGGAGGCTCTTGTGCGCACAAGCGCAGGCGGCCAGCAGGAGGCAACTGATTAAGAAGTTAGCCTAGGCTGGGCACCAAACAAACCGTCCAGTTAGGTGGCTCCGTGAATGCAATGATGGATCATATGGAATATGTGCAAAAATGCAGCTCACGGCTGGTCTCCAACGCCACAGAGCAGTCGCCCTTTAACTGGCCTTTGCTGCTGACCACTGGACCTGGTCCTGCACAGTTGAAGGTTGGTGAAGACAGGTGTTTCCGTAAGTGGATCAAACAGAGAGCCTGTGTGCCTAAGTCGGCTGCAGTGTGTTTGCATCTGCACGGCTAGCAGTCGCAGGAGCAATGTTATTCTTGTTTGTAACAGAAACGGAGACGGAATTACCTCTGAGTAGATTATGTGCGAAAAAAACTCAATTAAATTAACTGTGAAAGGCTATTTATTTTAACCCGAGGATACGTTTTTTTTTCTCTCTTTTTTTCCAAGACATTATGGGGAAAACAGCATAACACAGATATTGGCAAGAGAACAAAGGGGGGAGGCCAGACTGGGAAAAGTGACTGTGTCATACTGCCATCATGTGGTCAGATGGAGACGCTGCCATGCCTTAAAATCCACTTCAGCTTCCTGAATGAACAGCTTTCCAAGGACACAGATCGCATCCAAATGGCAAAGAACAAACACACAGGTAGAGGTGCAAATCTACAGCCTATAATCATTTAACATGAATAAATCCTAGATAACACTGTGTAAATGTTTTTTCAGTTCTGGAACTTGACCTCCACCTTCAGATGCTGTGTGGACCAGATACTTCAGTGCTGCTTATGGGACATCGATACACTACCTGACCAAAGAGGTCGACAGTAGTCCTGCCGATGACACGTCCATTGATACGCGGAAAGGCCTTTAAGAATGGAGAGGCCTGATAATGAACATAATACATTTGATCAAAATCAGGTATAATCATGAGTCATGAGGTACTGAAGCCCTACAGGAGCAAAAATGTTGAGTCCAGGACAGAAAACAGGGCCAGTTCTGTCCCCTGACCTGTGACTGTCAAATGACTCACCTGTGCAACAGTGGAACACTGAATGTCCGACACGCCGCTACCCTCCAGGAACACTGCCGTTCTGAGCCACAGCGAGTGTTTACACCCAGACCCTCTATACAAAAGGGTGGAGAGAGCATGGGCCAAGCATGGAAGGAGGATGTGTGAGATCTCTCTCTCGTTCTCCACTCACACCTGCAGATGGACACGGACACACACGCAGCAGCTGATCACACCCATGACTCATGGCGTAAACACCAATCCCTGCAACACTGCCCTAGACATGTACCTGGCATACAAATAAGCGCCCTGCAGCTCAGGTGTGTTCTGTGTTTTTATTTCTAATTAATATTGCTTGTTTTTGCAACGTTGTCCAGAAAACCATCATGCACTTGTCTTACCGGCTTCCGGTGTGATCAATGGTGCTTAATGGGAAGGAGAGGACTCTCACACTGGTGTTCAGGACAGGATATCCAGGCAATCTGGGATGGAATGGACATCCCCCTTAGTGTCACACAGACCTGTGCTTGTCACAATGCTATACCAACAAACTCCTGCACGTGCAAACCTACACACCAGCAGTGTGCTCACAGAAGATGAATGATCTTCTCGAAGATCAAATGCCAGCACCTTGTTCGACCCCTGGTCAAGGCAGTAAGATAGATGAGCTCAGGGCTCAAGCATCTCCATCTTAGCAAGGGACTCCACATGAATGTGAATGTACACGGTCCTTTTGCTGCCAAATTTTCACCATCATTCCAATCTCCAAAGCAACAAAACTGTTCGTCTCCAACTGACCGATGATACAGCCAAGGGAAGGATGGGTCCATGGGGACCAGAGCAGCACACTAGGCCTCAAAACTGATGAGGTCGCATTCTGTCCATGGTATGGACATCCCTAACTGTCCCCATGGCAATCCAAAATACACTGTGGCTACTCACACAAGTACTGACATCACACAGGATAAAAAAGTCCCACCAGAAATGCCTTTTTTCCCCCCAGTTTCTCATCATCAAAAACATGTTTGGAAACAGTCCTACAGTGACAGAAACAGTACATCTGAAAACATGAACTTTCAGACAAATAATTTCCGCATTGGTTTTTTGTGCAAAAGCTCAGCTCTTCAATTCAGCACAATCACAGACACAAGTAATGTCATTTATGGCACAGTATTAAGTGATTTTAAAATGAGGTTTACTTCACCTCAAGCATGTTAATGTTTCTAATCCTGGGATTAAGGGCACATTTTCAAGGTGCAATTATATCACTGAGTGTGGGGATCACCATAATAATGGATTCTCTCCAGCATCTCGACACAGTCCCGCAGGATTTACATGTACGTCTGGGTGGTACTTGGCCCTCCCAGCAACTGTACAAGGAAGAAGGCAGAGCAGCAGCGACGTTTCTCCTTTCGCCGAGGGTAACAGAGTGCCACCCTTCGTGCCTTTTCCGGAGAACATGTGGGAGCCGTGCGACGAGCGACCTACATAGCTCGAACACGTGACCGTGAGCCCCATGCTGCCATTCTCCGTGTTCAAGCATCCTGGCGCTAGCTGTTAGACTTGGCTTGTTGCCGTAGCAACTAGCCTTTCGACACAAAAACACGCAGTGGCAGCAAGAAGGACCTGGTAGAGGGGCTAGTAAGTCTCTGAGCCTAGGTACTTTACACCACAGGGCTGACAGCAGGACTCCACTCCAGAAACCCTCCCCACAAGGCCGCAGTGACTCGCCTATGGTTAAGTGGTGGCCAAGGGGATGTTGCCGCCGACTCTCCAGCAGTGGCCCACCTGTCGGCAGGGGCTCAGCTTTAGGTAGCTAAGGCTGTCATGCCGCACTGACATACCCTACTGCATCCACTATGCCAACCCTGGCATACCCTGCTATTTTACTTAGCATCAGTACTCAGCAGAACCACACCTGGGTCAGAACCCAGGAGACTCAAGTACTATACATTTTATTTATTTAGCCAATGATTTCTCCAAAGCAACTTACAATGATTTTTTTTGTACCACCGGGAGTTAGTCTTACAATTTTTTTACCTGGAGAAATATAGAGTACCTTGCTCATGGGTACTACAGCAGGAAGTGGGACTCAAAACTGAGCAGTTTGAGTCGAAAGGCAGTAGTTCTAACCACTATTGTGCCTTCTGCCCTGTAAGGAGCACAAGGCAATCATAGTTGGTCCATTATGTCAGGTCAGCTCAACTCAAGTTTGAGGTCATGAAATAGAAATCCATGAAATCCTGGGACTAGAGTAGATAGTGTACTGCCAGGATGCAGAGAAGCTATCAGTAACTACAGTGACTACAGATGTTCTTGGCTTCACTCCCCAAATAAGGGAACCAGGGCTTCTATGGCAACTGAAGCACAGTGCAACCCCGAGGGCCAAGTGGGGCTAGAGATGCTGTTTCTTCTGTTTCCAGGGTTACCTTAAGCATCAGTTCTAGTCCTCATGGCTTTACTTGTACAGCTCAGGGGGTGCCGATCTCTACTCCACTGTCAGTCCAGTGGACAGAGCCCATACGTGCACAATCACAGTCACCAGTCAGCCTCTATGGAAATCCATACTTTATTGTTTTGCCATTCATTTTGACCAACAAACAGGATACTGCTGAACAACAGAAACAACATCCATTTGTGGCAGATCCATAACTCAGCATACCATGCTGACAGCACAATCCCTGTACTTTATGTCAGGTCAAGCCCAGCAGTACAGGCTAAGACAAGCTGGGCCTGCAGGTGATCTCCACGATGTGATTCTTATTGTTTTTACTCAGTCTGCTTTTTCTCCTCCAGCTAATGCTTCCTCAGCATTCTACATGACAGGCCACTGGGCACTGAGCTCTGACACCCTGCACTGCAGCGTCCAGTATTGGCCCTCGGTTTGTTCAGGGTTACTGTGAACCCGAAGCAGATAATTCTGTTCACTTAGAACATCCAGAGTATCTCGCAGCACCAGCGGTGAATGGACAAACTGTATCTGACCACAAAAATGTTACTGTGAGCAATGAGGACCTATATTACTACCTTTCAACCTTCAGAGTGACATCTGTCCTTCCCATATTTTCTCAGAACTGATAGATGCTCTGAGACATGCCCCCCCCCCAGCATCATGCATACACATTTGATAAGTGAGCTACAACCTTGGCTTAGTCCACCTACTGTATCAGAGGAAGGAACAAGTATCAATTTGTGTTTCCCTTACAGCAAAAATGACATGTCATATAATAATGAAAACATTGTCCTATGAATCTGCTGCAGAAGGGAGAACTTGAGAGTGTGAAGCATCAGTGCACATGGCCCAGAGACCCCAGCCAGTGAAGATCCATGTCACCTTGTCCTCAAAGTGCAGCTCGCCTGATGGTGTCAGCAAAGGCCGCGTTCTTCTAACTCAAGTTGGTGTCAGGGGATGAAAATGCAAAAAAAAAAGTTTGCTGCTGGCCGCTCCTTCTCCAGACATGCGTTTGACGGCTCATGCTAAACTCAATCTCATTTCTGTCAGCTTACCTCAGCATTCCCGCCACACTTTGCTTCACATCCTGTAGACAAATTGAGTCCTAATGCCACCAGACAGTGCTAAGAGGGCGATCAGAGTAAGTAATGACAGATGAGGGCATCCCAGGTGAGGCAGCATACCTGCCATGTGTTAGACATCCTTGCTTCTCATTAAAATCATATCTGCTTCACCAGAAAAGGGTCTTTTCAACATTCCAGCTGGTGAGAAGACAGCAGCCACTAGGGATAAATGGTAAAAACATGAGTAAGAAACAGAAGTGTGCTATCTTCACACTGGTGAAAATTCTCCAGGAATCGACAGATGTTGACAAAATACTAGCATTTATTAGGGCAATGTTATTTGTCCTTATATGTTTTGTATTCTGTTAAACACTTGCTCAATGCAGGGTCATGGTGGCCAGCTAACTGTCCTGGAAGCATGCAGTGTAAATCAGGGTACAACCCTATATACACTCATTCAGTCGCCCATACACATACTATGAACTATCAAAACACCTGTGTTTGGAGAGTGAGAGGAAACCCACGGTAATGCAAAATTAACACGCTACCCCTACGTAAACTGAATCAGATTCAAACCCACACTGCCTAGGTGTGAGGCACCAGTACTGTTGTGCCAGTGTGCCACCTTGTCTGTGAATCAGCCTAATATAATATCCCCACAAATCACTGACAACAGAGACTGAATGTACACATACAAAATACAAAGTTTCATTGTATGAAATGTATTAAAAAAAAATTGCATTCATGTGCAGATAATACTGCTTCCTGGCTCTCATTTTCTTATAGAGGCGACATGTGCATGAGACCAACCAGGAAATGTAGAAGTTGTATTGAATAAGCCCAGGATGAATTCCAGAACCTCTCACCTGTCTGTGTGCACAGTGTGATATCACAGTTTTACAGACTCGTGGGTTGTCCCAGAAGGCTCTGTGTGTGTGTGTTTATGTGGTTGTGGAAGAGTAAGTAGCTGGCTGGCTCCTGACTGTATTTTAACAGCTCAGGACTAAAAACAAACAACACCAATAAAAATAATAAAAACACTTCACAGTTCACCTGCTGTGAAGGAATAGATTCCAAACTGTCCTTCTGTTCCAGTCAAATGTGATGGGAAACACAACACTGCAGTCCTATGGCAAGCTACATTTAGCAACATTTTAGCATTTCATTTTCACCCCAGAGTAGTAATTTTGACATCATTACTCTATAAGTATGTAAAAGTCTAAACATGAGTCGGTAAGGTTCAAAGCAACCTTTACTTGACCTCACACTGGACAGTTGAATAGTACTCTCTCTGTTCATGTCCCAGATGGGCTAAGCTGTCAGTGAAACTGGAGGTGGCTGACAGTGATGACCTCTCAAGAGAAGATCTCTGTTTCCCAAACTTCTACCCTCTCAAATGGGGACCAAAAGAGTTGTTAACGCAGTGGGAGCCCAGGGCTGTCCGCACAGGTGGCGGCATGTCAGGGGTGACTTTTCTCTGTGGTGGCAGGAAAACCCAGCAGAATGCAGGGCTGACATGACTGGGAAGGTCTGTAGGGACCTCAGAAGTCCCTTACACTAGGGCTGTGGTTGGAGAGCTCAAAGGAGCAAAGAGCAAACACCAAAACCACTGTTTTTGGTCTTGGACCACCATGCTGCTCAGGGAGGGAATCTTTGCTAGCGTTAAAACTTCTGATTGTCATCACAATTTCACAAAAGGCCATTTTTCCATGAGCGCTCGTGTTCTTAAATGGTGAAACAAGCATGATCGATTCTAGCTGGTGCAACTTTAATGGAACATGTCTGAAAAACTAGTTCAGTATATAATGCTAAGCAATTCGAACATTTACACGCATCAGCTTATACTCATCATTTTTATAGATTACAACCATTTGCATTGCATTTTTTTACAGATTCTCCATTTATAAAAATGGATATATACAGAAGTAGTTTAATGTGAGCCCTAAGTCCCACAAGAAAGATATTATCACTGTTTTCTTAAAAGAATTTAACAGTGCACCCAGTATAGACCCTTGTTGCACAACATTTTAAAATTAACATACATGATTGTGTTTTTTTGTGGAGGTAGCCCTAAAACGTTTCAGTATCTATCCTGACTATGCCCTGTGGTTAAACATTTTTGTATTGAATTGTAAACATTTTATGAATTTTACAATACTAACATTTGCTTAAAAAATAAATAACATAACTATTCCCATTGAACATAATGTCAAAATATTATCTGTAATTGATATAATCTACAATTGCATCTGTAATCCTTAGCAGTTTTTTGAAAATATGTTGTATGTGCCACTCTTTGTATCATATTTTGTATTATTATTTAAATATAATTTAAAAAAATCAGTTTTCTAAACCAGTATGCTTTGTTCTGTTTCAAAGTACTAGTAAGTCATAATAACACTACACTGGTTTTCCTAGTTGTATAGAAACAAAGAAAAATATGAAAAAGTGTTATGCCAGTTTATAAGTATGAGGAAAAGAATTATTTTAATAACCTTCGACATGTGAATTCCTATTGAACTTTAGTAAGATTGTTCATGATTGGATGCAGGTCCGTGAGTTTACGGGACCTCACTCTCTTCTTCCTTTTGATTGGTTTGTTGAAGTTCATTGCACGGCGGGAATCTGCTTGTATGGCGTCTGTATCATATGCTTAGTTCCGTGTAAAAGTGAGGCGAATAATGTTTTTAAAAATGCTTTTTTAAAAGTATTCGTTTCAAAGAAGCGTCAGCTTTAAATGTCACTGCTGCTTTCTGCCTACATAAACAGTCCCAGGTTTTGACAGATATCTGTAATCCAGCGACTTCAAACTGTGAGGTAAAAGGACAGTTTTATTAAAACCATTTTCAACGAGCATAATGTGTATAAATCGAATAATTTATTCTACCCTTGTGTAATTAGATAAACTTTTTTTGCAATTTAGTGGTCTGCTTCTAAGAGTCTAAATGTGTGGTTAGGAACGATAAACAGACCGACTGTTCATACTTTAAAGAAAAATAGTATATTTTAGTTTAATTGCATGACATGCTTTTATACTTTCTCTTTATTCTTCCTACTTTAATAAAGTTTAACATACTGTCATTAATTTTGCCGAAATGTATTGAAATACAGTCCAATACAAATGCAGTAAATTTAATAATGAACACCTTTGTCCCAAAAGTCCTACTTCTGTACATTATACTATAACTTTTACTTACTCCCATTTTTCTGTTTACACAGACAAGATTATTTCTATATTTCACAGTTCTTCAACATAGTACTGTATGAAAAAAAACACTCTACAAAGAATCCTATTTTTCATACACATGGATCGCAATGAATATACAGCACATGAATTTCAAAGAAGTGCATTGCATGTATAAAAATCCTGTTGAAAGTGTACTTCTCAACCTGATTTCTTAAGGCAGGGGTTTAATTCTTAGGTCCACGAAAGGTTTCAAGCACAAATTTGCTTGGAAAATAACACTGTCTAACTGAGTAAAAGGTGAAAATGAAGTATTACTGTTAGTATGTTATTACTGTCTATAGCAAATTTCTTTGTGAGAGGTAATCAGTTTTCAGTGCAATGAATTCTGTTCAATATTTTCCCTGTTTGTCAAGACTTTTCACAGAAGGATCCTTAGCTTTTATGAGATTCTTAAAGGGTTCTATAGCATAAATAATGTTATGAACCTCCAGCTTAAGAAAACTGTCAATGTTGCTTATATTATCTCTTTTTCTCTTAATTCAATTTCCGTCCAACAGCTTCTAAAGATTAAACTTGAAAAAAACACCTGTCAAGGAATAGACAGAGCGATACCTATGAATTGTACATGGTGATAAATTGATGATATATGTACGTAACAAAGATTTTAACAAGGTTGTTTCGGTTGTCCACCCGCGTTTTTCTCCTTGCGCAGAGGGTTGGATGCCATGGCTGCGGCTGCTGTCGAGTACACCATAGGAGGTGTGAAGATCCAATTCCCTTGCAAAGCCTACCCCTCTCAGCTGGCCATGATGAATTCAGTAAGCACTCAGATGGTGGCCCTGGGTCACAACTTCACACCCAGCTGGTGCACAATTTCATCCAGACCAGTGTGACATTTAATCTTGCCAAGTGAAACACAATACCACCTGCCAACCTCTTCTTAAAGAAGGCTTGACTGTATACCGGGTGGCATAGTGGCACAGTAGTTAAAGATGATGCCTAACAGTGCCTGGGCTGTGGGTTCCAAATCTGGTGCAGTTTGTGTGGAATTTCCAGTATTCTTCCTGTGTCCCTGTGTGTTCCAGGTGAATTGCTAAATAAACTGCCCTTAGTTTGTGAGCAGGTGTTCCATTGCTCTGTTGTGCAAATGGGCAGCTATCTATGAGTAGCTTGGTGCAGTGTATCTAGCATTGTGTCTAATGTATCTAGCTAAACATAAATCAATAACAATATGCACTTGCCATTGTATAGAAGGTTCCTTCACCATGACGTATTAGTCAGCTGTACTTTTGGTTGCAGTTGCCCAGTTAATGGGGTGTGCGCAGCTTCTGCATGTTGGTGCCTTGATTTGCATGTTGCATTTGAACACTGGTGGAGCTTGTTGGTCACATAGCACAAACCGTGTGAACCACATATTTGCAAAAGTAAAAGCATGCAAAAAAAATAAATTTGATTGGCAGTCAGTATTGATGTATTTTTTTGCACCTCAACAGATTGTGCGTGGTCTGAACCATGGTCAGCACTGCCTATTGGAGAGCCCTACAGGTAGTGGGAAGAGCCTCGCACTCCTGTGTTCAGCACTGGCTTGGCAACAGGCTCAGTACGGTACGCACACCAATTAGTGCATAATTAAGCCTTCATATCCATGTTTTAAATGTCACGTGTTTGGCTGTCTGCATGTCTGTTGCTCTGTGGGTGTTATAAAAGTTCCTTGTGGGTAAGATATAAACATTCTCTGATAACGTTAACAAAAATATTCTTGTGTGCTATCTCCCACCAGCTAAGGCAGAGAAGGAGGGAAAGCCTAATGATAACATCAAGAAGCCAGAGGTTACCACACCCTGTCAGTGCGCCTGTCACTCTTCCAGAGGGCACAGCCTTTCTAGAGCCTCAGGCCTCACAGACGGCTCAGTATCGCTCACTGTGGATCTCACAGGCCTGGACACAGCATCACAGCACACATTCTCTCCTGTCACAGGTGACTGTCTCCTCAACTTTGTTGTGGTTGATAGGATAGGTTTGAGACTGAATGGATGTTCTGCTGTCAGCAAGTTTGACAACGGAATTGAAAGTGTAGTGTTTTGCTTCCAGACAACCACAGGCCCAGGAGCAACACACTGGCTTCCCGGCTCTCGGAGAAACTACAAGCATCCCTCAGTGCGAGAGCTGATAATGACTTCCTGCCAGACAGGAAGCGGATCCGGACACCTGCTGTGGAACAAAAGGTATCTGTCCAAACCTTTCCTCCAACAGACCCTTTCTAGAGGAAGTCAAGCCCTTGTCTTTTGTAAACCACCTGTTGTGTTTCCATAGGGGAGGAAGAAGAGGTGTCTTGAGCGTGGAGTGATTTTCATCGATGACGATCTGGAGGGCGACACCCCATTTTCTGAGCCAAGCACCAGTAACAGAGAGGTGAGAAGGGGATGTTAACTGAATTTCTGTCTTCTGGCCAGGTAGTATCAGATTAGATTCTGGTGCCTTTACATTTGGTATAGTTTTGTGTACAATACTAACTTTGTTTCACTGGGTGGCAGTAGAGCCCATTTTACAATGTGGTAGAGATTCAACAGCTCCATTTGCTCTATCTTTGTATTTTTGTATTTGGAGAGACAGTTTCTTGTTAATCCAGCCAAAGTTCACGGCTATTTATTTTCCTCATTCTGATAATTCTGAGAGCTACATTAACTGGGGTAGTAGCCCATTATGTCAACTACGTGAAATTACATTGACCTTATCATAACGGTGCGGTCAGTCTAATTATGCGGACTGTTTTGTATTTTGTATGTTTATTCCCTGGCCCTCTTCCAAACCTTTGAAAAGTGACTAATAAGACAGTGCTCTTCTTGTCTTACTGCAAGAGTGACTTGTGGTGATGTTAAAAGCAGGGCTACAGTGATACAAACTTAATGCTCAGCTCACTTCTTTGAACAGGTAATCGGTTCCTAGTGATTTTTTTAAGGTAGGTTTTCAAAGCTGTGTCCATAACCCTGGCTTTTCTGTGGTAAAGTAACGACAGGTGTAGATGCGGCAGTTCACTCAGTCATTGTGGAATTTTTAATTCCAGGCCACCTGCAGTTACTGCCATGTGACTGTTCGTTTGATCATTCAGCCAGTCTCAAACATCAAGGTACTTCATCACCGGCAGGGCGAGGTGTCATTTATTAGGGCGAAAAACATTCTGTGGTTTAAGTCCCCCACTTTTGACACGATCTGCTCAGAGCTCTACCAAAATCAGATGTATTGTAACAAACACCCTGGGTATCAGGGACCCCACAGTGAAAAGAATCTGTGTTAATGCGCTCGCCCATCTCACAGAAGAACATATTGCTTACAGCCCATACAATGGGCCAGGAGTAACTTCTGTTACACGTTCCTGGAGACTGGCAGACTGTTACAATGGGGTCCTGGGTCGGGGCACTGGGGCCAGCTCCCTTTCAGCCCTGATGGGGGGAAAGTGGGCGGCTTGGGTTTCGCACCCCCACCTGACACCGCTCTCCATGCCGCGCTTGCTGACGGACATCTTGAATGGGCCCTTTGAAGCGAGCTCCAGTTTAATTAAAAGGTTTGCCTTGCCTTGCAGTGATCTGTGAAGCCTGGGATAAATATTGAATGGGGTTCACCCGCTGGTTAACATGTAGGGTGGTGGGGAATAGACAGGTGCTTTTTGAATGTGAGAGGGGGGACTCTGAAGAGATTGGGGGTCCAAGGGGTACAGAAAAATGACTCCCCCCCCATCCCCTAAGTTCCTCTGTATGGACCCTGGGGTGGTAGCCGCCTGGCAGCAACGATGGATCCACTCTCCTACTGTGTTGCAGGCCGTGTGAGATTTCACTCTCTCAGGTGTCTGCTACAGTGCTGGGAAGCTGAGAGGGCTGACAGGGGTGACTTCCCCCCCACCCCCACCCACAGAGCTGCGATAACGGGATACTTCTGCTACCAAGAACAAGGCTCTACAGCATTGCCTTACACAGTCCCAGATCTCACTCTGCAGAACTCTTTACCGAGGTCTTGCACCACATCCTGTAGTATTGTCCTATAGCTTTGCATTTCACATATGATCCAGTCTACATCAAGGGGTTGGTACACAAAGCAAGACAACATGCTGCCGGAAGTCACATAGGGTCGTGATTATTTCTGATGGTCAGTCCTGACCTGTTTTAGTATTCTTTTTGAAATATTTTATTATTTACATATTTAGCTGGTATTTCTCAAGGATGACTTGCAGTAGCAGTTTTGCAGTAAGCTACTTTGAACTATTTTCCTGTTAGTACAGAAAGTAATCTTTCAGGGTAAGAATCTTGTTCATGGGTTCTACAACAGTAGTAGGCATTCGAACCCAGGTCCTTTGATTGCAAGGCAACAGCTCTAACCACTATACTGCTTACTAGCCTGTTTAAACCAGGTAACTTCTTGTTCCTCAAATGAACTTGCTGTGGTTTCCAGTTTTTTATTAAACATCTGACGGCTCATTAGTAAGCTCAGTGGAATTTTTTTGTTTGCTAACATAAATTCTCTATCGTTGCTAATGTTACCACTAAAGAGTGTGGGGCAAGGGGTCCAGTGTTTTGGGCAACACTGGGTTACCTTGTTCAGGCTAGGTGTTTATCAGCATGGACCACTGGAACAAATGTTGATGCTGGGCATTGTAATGGGTTGTGTGGAAATAGACAGTGCCACTAAACAGATTTTTATGTCAGCTTTGATAAATAAATTGATGTGACTTTTGAGGTCTTGTTCTGTAAAGGGGTCCTTTTTCTGCTATGCTGCTGGGTTCTCTGTTCACATTTAGGGCTTATCTGAATATTTACCATTCTGAGACATGGCAGAAGCTTGAGTGTGTGTTTGTGGTCCAGTTTTTAGTGGATGAAATGGGGGTTGGTAACCACCAGTTGCTCTTATCTGCATTCCTGGGTTTGTTTCTCCTGCTGCCTGGAGCCAAGCAAAGGCGAGAGCACAGGCATCTTACGGCGTGTAACAGATACCCTTGTGTCAGCTGTTTCCTGTGCTGCCTCTGACAGGGGCCCTCATTCACAACTCCCCCCTCACCCCCGATGAATAAGTAATTATTCCATACAGAAGGCAGGATATTTGGACCTGGCTATTTAGTGTGGCAGCAGTGGGTAAAGCGATCCTCACCCAATCACCCCCCCCCCAGCTGAGGCAATCGGAGACTGTCCATGTAACCATCCCACCAGTAGCGTCACCCTACCCGGTACTAGGGCCCCGTTGGCTGGGCGCGTCAGCGCACCCTTTTATGCCATTGAGTGACAACTTGTTGAGGGCTCGCGTCCATCCCATTCTACCATGCATTGTAATATTTAATGGCAAACAAGGCTGAGAAGGACCTGCGAGTAACCTGAGCCCCCCCTTCAGAAAATGAGGGTAAGAGACAGCTTGATCCCTGGTATTGTGCCCTAACACGCTGTGGCTTAGCGATAGTTTATCAGGGATAATCTTACCGATCACAGTTAGCAGGGAAAGGACAGAAAGGGACAGGGTCCGAGAGTGTCAACGGTTTATTATTGAGGCTTGTAGGGTATCAGGCAGCCACCTTCATGCAGAGGCCCT
This sequence comes from Arapaima gigas, assembly GCA_900497675.1. Taxonomy (NCBI): domain Eukaryota; kingdom Metazoa; phylum Chordata; class Actinopteri; order Osteoglossiformes; family Osteoglossidae; genus Arapaima; species Arapaima gigas. The sequence continues at coordinate 427,299 of UFQX01000221.1, forward strand.
ACCACTTGTGTTTGGAAAGGTCAGCTTACTTATTGTACAAAAAGCAGTGCTACCACGTGAAGTATTGGTATAAAACCCCAAAAAGCGTGGCCCCTACGCTTTCCCAGTGATCTGATTCTCATGGGAGACCAGACTCCAGAGGGACATGGTTGATGAGCAGCTTGGTGTGTGTATGGCTCAAGTGTCGAACAACAGGGAATTGGGACACTTCGAGAGCACTTTCTTGCCTGAGGTCTCAGGTTCATAGGTCTCATGGGCTTTGCTTCCCAGGTGTGAATTATAAACAACCTGCTTCTAGTGCAGTAAAGCAACCCTGTATTATGGTGCAACAAAAACAGCTTTAGATTTTCTGCCTGCACCACAGCTATGGCTTCCTTTTGACACAGAAGATATAGTCATTTTTACATAATTAGATCAACAAATAAACACTTAATTGATCCTGAAAAAAATTGCTCAAAGCTGCAACAGCACATAACACAGTGGTAAAAAGAAGACACACGTCCAACAAAGTGAAAACAAAAAAAACAGCACCAATAGACCCAGAAGAACCCAGTGACTGCTCACAGAAGAGTAACGGCTTCAGGCCATACATTTAAACAGCTTAATTGGAATTCATTGAATTGAAATTAACTACTTGTACATTATTAAGTGTCACTCTGCACAGATCTACATAGCCTCTGTTGTTGCCTTGTTGGTAGTCAAGGTTGAACCACCTCTTTATGTTTTTTCCACTTTAAACTCTCCAGTTGATCTCTCTGTCTCGCTTTTCCTTACAGCCTCCCTCTGCCTGCCTCCTGTGCCCATGTAACACAGTCCAAAGGGGGGTGAAGGTGGCTGAGACAAAAGACAAAGAGAATTTTAGTGACAGTGGCAGTGGAAAGAAAGCAATCCCCAAGATCTTCTTCGGCACGCGAACCCACAAGCAGATCGCACAGATCACCCATGAACTGAAACGCACCCTATACTCCAGCACACCCATGACCATCTTGTCCAGTCGCGATCATACCTGTGTACACCCAGAGGTCAGTCAGCATGGCAACCGTAATGAACGCTGCAAGGAGCTCCTGGAGGCCAAGAACGTGAGTAAGAGAATCCCTGTCTGTGGGTACATAGGAACAAATGCTTATTTTCTGTATAGGTACATAAAATTGTCACATGAAACAGGAATCTCCCTTGATTGTCACATTTGTCTCACATTTCATGTTGTTTAACCCTTTTTAAAGTTATGACTTGGGAGCGGCAGCTGAAAATTTAACCTACTTGCAGATTGATCCCAGGTCAAGCAAATTATCTGAATTTTGGTACACTTCTTATAATCCACACGGGATGTGTTGTGGTATTCTGCTGTGGCTTTTGGTGCTGACCACACATGCTCCTTCTCCTGTTAGCAGCATCACCATGCTGGGCTCGGGCTCACATGCTTCACCACAGAAGCCACTGCCACCTTTGTTCCTTTAGACAGTGCCACCTTGGCAGGATGCTGTGTGTGCTGGAGTCTGTTGACCTCAAAGTAACCTGCCTCAAGGCCAGAGAGATTCATCTCAATTTACCAGGCGCACTGTCCTCATCTGATGGCAGTGTGGGTGGCTGCTAATTTAAAGGACTTCTGGCTTTGACAAAGTCATACAGAAAGAGAGCATGGATCTGCTGTTAGCTACAGCTGGCCACCGTGGCCATAACACAAGCCCTCCATTTAGGGATTTCCAAACAAAATCCTTTTACAGTACTTGTGGGTGGCAATTATTGGCAGTAATACCCGCAATCAGTCACTGGGGGGCTTTTTGTTTTGCTGCTTTGTCAGGGGCTTCAAGAGGGCTTTGTGCTGCTGGATAGGCCGTATTGTTCCTACAAGAGCTTGGAGCCCAGGGCCTGAGGGTGAGTTGGGTTCTGTGATGAGTCCCAATTAGACTGTCACCATAGGTGTCTGCTAAGGGCCCAGCTCCGTTTCTTCCCCTAGTGCGAAAGTTGACTCGGATGACAACCTCCATACAAGATGTGGGGGGTGGGAGGATTCTGCCATTATTTAGCCTCTGGCCTTTAGTTTTTCCTTTAAGCACTTTATTGTGTCTTCTTACTCACTTTATTGTTTGCCCCACATTCAATGGAGCCTCAACTACACCCCCATCCCTTCCCCAGGCATCGCTTGATGTCAGGAGAGTGTTTTCCATTCTGACACTTTCAGACACTTGTTGTGAGTGTGTTACGTGACTGGGTGTGTGGGCTGTCATCACACGTGTGTTGGAAGAAAGCAGCAGCACACAAACTTAGATAATTCCCCTTTCCTACTTGGTATCTTTCACTAGCATGTGTTGAGGAACCTGCCATTAGCTTCCTGGTCTAGTCGAAACATCCAGCTTGGTAGTATGAGAGCTAAATGGTATCCTTGCACTACTGAAAAATGATGTGAACACAATCTAAATGGTCATCATAATAACTCATGTTTCACGTGACCAGGGTCACACATGCCAGTACTACCGGAACGTGTACAAGATGCGGGACCAAGGAACGCTGCAGTGGGTCCATGGACTGCACCAGGCCTGGGACATTGAGGAACTGGTGCGCCTGGGCAGCCGGCTGCGCTGTTGCTCCTACTTTGCCGCTCGTGAACTCATGCAGGAGGCACACATTGTCTTCTGCCCATACAACTATCTGCTGGACCCGCTGATCCGGGAGAGTGTGAGTTTGTCTGACTAGGACTGGCTCCAATTTCCATAGAGATTATTTTTCCACAGCTAGAATCATCCAGATTCTGTTGAAAACAGAACACACAGTTCTCTGAAGATGAAGGCTTCATCTGGTTTAATTGCAGGAGCAGTTATTTTTTTAATGGCATCATGATATTTATGTAGCTATAAATAGTGGTACCTCTGTTTCGTAATTATGGCTTGAAATTACAGGCTATTTTGGTGACGCTGACAAATGGGTCTCATGATTTCATCTTTGCAGATGGAGATCAACCTGAAGGGCCAGGTAGTTGTGTTAGATGAGGCTCACAACATTGAGGACTGCGCCCGTGAGAGTGCCAGCTACACGCTCAGCCAGGCCCAGCTGCTCTCCGCTCGCGACGAGATCGATGGCATGGTGCACCATAACATCCGGCCCACTCACCACGCACCTCTGAGAGCTTTCTGCTGCAGCCTCCTCAAGTAAGATTCAAGTCACCCCCTTTGACCACAGCTCAGTGATGTGACATTTGAGGCTGTTACTAATAAATGGTTTGCTGGTTCATCTGGTACATGTTCGCTAACTTGTTCTGCTTTACACTCCACGGATTCAAGGTTTTGTCCAAACCTGAATTCTTCAGGCCATAGCTCACTAATATGTTTATGTAATATGTTTATGTCAAAAAGCAAATGACAAAATAATGAAACATATTGTTCCCTCATACTGGTACCTCATATCACCAGAGCTTTGTTGAGTAAATTGATGCAAGTGTAAATAAATGACCAATAAGCAGCAGTTATAAATACAGTCTAATAGTTGATTTGTCCTTGTGTGGTATTATGTGGGTGGATGACTGTTGGTAAGAAGGACCTCCAGAAGTGCTTCTTAATCCACCTAAGTTGATTAACCCAGTGGTTAAAAAAGCTTGTGGTGATCGCTTCATTTAGGGGATGTGAGCCATTTTTCATGATGGACTTGAACTTCTTCCTCATCCTGGCTCTGCCGCAGCCTCCACTGAATCAGTGCTCAGACCCAGGACAGAACCCAGAACCCAAACTTCTGGAGAAGTTTGTGAAGTCTGTGCCTTTCCACAGAAGTTGTTTCCCTTACAGCACACCACAGCATGAAAGATGACTAGTGACTACTGTCTGGTAGAACATGTGGAGGATGTTGCTACACACTTTAAAGGACTAGCCATCTAAGAAAGTACAGTCTGCTCTGTTCTTTCTTATACAGTGCAATTGTGTTGTGAGACCAGTCCAGTTTGTTGATGTGGATGCAGTTGAAATAGTTGACTTGTGGTGGACCTGTATACTCTGCTTCTCACCATATGTCTAGGATACACCTTGGACCACCACAACCCTGCACTTGACATGCAGTTTTGACAATATGTAGATGGGTGGATCAAAATAGTGAAACAGATTGCAGGATGCAGTATTGCTATAGAGTCATCACAACCATGTCTTACAATGCAGCTGGATCCAGGAGAGTTGTGGTGCCCTGGCAGACAGAGATTATGAGACATCCTGCAAGGTGTGGACGGGACCGGAGGTGCTGGTCATCTTCCATGGTCTAGGCATCACCGCTGATACCTTCTCTGCCCTCCAGGTAAGATGTACAAGGTGGAGAGCAGGTCAACTGTGATCACTGCAACTTGGGCACCTCTTGCTGCCTTTGGGTTCATGAGTGATAGGTCTCCATGTATCAAAATACAGAAGCACCTGGAAGCTGTGCTGGAAAAGGAGGAAAGTCAGGGCCTGGTGAACGGACGGGAGGACATAGTGGAGGTGCCCACCATCAGTGCTCCCACTCAGACTGTGCTCAAGAGTCTTTTCATGGTGCTCGAGTTCCTCTACAGAAATGACTGCAGGTGTGGGCTTCACAGGCACCCGTAGATCTCACATGACACAACTAGGTGGCACATCAGTCTGTTCTGTTAAGATCAGTATTGTATCAGCTTGCTGTGTATGAATTGATGATGATTGAGGTGACAATGGTGATTTTGATGAATGGTAATTCTGTCCCACAAGGTTTGCCGAGGACTACCGCGTTGCCCTGCAGCAAACCTACGTCTGGACCACCCAACATACCCCGCCTGACCTGCCTGACTCACATGGCTTCTTTACCCGTCGGCACCGCCGCCACCAGGGTGCTCGCGTTAAGACCCTGGTGCACACACTGAGCTTCTGGTGCCTCAACCCAGCTGTGGTGAGCATGCTCTGATCTGCTACAAGTGGGGGGGTTTAAGAATTTATGTAAGGTTATGGTACAGTTATGCATTACCATGCTGCATGGCTTTTCTGATCCTGCCGTGTTCCCTATAGGCCTTTTCAGACTTGAGCGGGTCAGTCCGAACCATCGTTCTGACGTCCGGCACACTTTCACCAATGGGCTCCTTCTCCTCAGAGCTGGGAGTTAACTTCTCCATCCAGCTGGAAGCCAGCCATGTCATCAATAAATCCCAGGTCAGCAATCAGAACTTGACTACATTCATCAGTCCAGGTCCATTAAATGGTCAGTGTAAATTGGATCTGCAATCTCAGGTCTTTTGGTGGTCAAATGTTGCAGGTGTGGGTGGGCACCCTGGGCACAGGCCCCCAGGGACATAAACTGTGCGCCACCTTCCAGCACACAGAGACATTCGTCTTCCAGGATGAGGTTGGTGCCCTTCTCCTGAGGGTGTGCCAGACGGTGGCACGTGGGGTGCTCTGCTTCCTGCCATCCTACAAGGTGGGTTTACCTCCCTTCCTCAGATATAGGTCACAGTGTCGATTCACAGTAGTTTGTAAAATGTACCGTTGACCATTTAGGGGAGGAGAAGCAGAACAGGTTAACCAAAAGTCAGCAGATACTGTAGTGGTTAGAGCCACAGCCTTGCAAATGAAGGCCCTGGGTTTGAATCTTACCTGCTGCCGCTCTTGATCAAGGTACTTACATTTTGTCATGAATAATAAACAAAGAACCAAATAAATAAAAGCATAAATAATACCCTCAAGTGATACAGTAAAATTGACAACTGACAGCCTTGGAAAAATATGTCAGACAAATGTGTAAATAATGAATAATGAGTGTGCTACGTATGTTTTACTTTTCCTGGTTATTTAACAAAAGCTGTATCTGCTGCTGTGTATACCAGTTTCCCTGTATGTTACACCCCTTGGTGGAATGAATAAATCATGGCTTTTATAATACAGTCACGGTTTATGTGGAGGGAAGGAGACTAACGTAGCATATAGTATAAAGTCACAGATTGCATGTAATCACTGCTTTGCAAACCTAACAAGATATGGTTTGTCTGTCTGTTTGAAAGGAAAGCAGGTGGCATAGCTGCCACCTTTTGACTTACAGGCTCCAGGATTGAATCCCACCTTCTGCTTTAGCACTCTTCATTAAGGGAGTAATTTTAAAATGCGCCATTGAGAATTACTTAACTGTCCATATGGGCAAATCACTGTAATTAGGCTAATATTGTCAGTTTGGAGAAAAGTATTAGTTAAATTGTTAAATGTGAAAATAAATATGGTACCCCGAACATGCAATTGCACAGAAATATTACATATTATAAAAAACAAGTGTATGAAAACTACATTGTTATAACTCATTTAAATCTAACTCTGAAAAATAAGCAACAGAGGGGAAAAAACCCTGACAAACAAATATACCAAAAATAGTTGCATATGCCTTTCAGAGAAACAAAATCAAGACAAAAAATGTTGCATGTCACCTTCATAAAGCTGAGATTGCCTAAGTTAAATGTTTGTAAAATGCAACTAGACTGAAGAGCAGAAATGAGCTGTTCCTGTTGCGTGTTTACACTCAGCTTCCGTTACATACTGGAGCCACTAGATGGCTGTAAAGACCACAGTTTGTTTTTAATAAGCCTATTAAGACAGCATTGTTAAGTGGGATCTATTGCTTTGGGGGATTGTTCGTTGCTGTACATGAAAACGGTTGATCAAGCAGGAATTTAAAATGCTCAGGCTTAAGACAGCAGGAAATATAATGTGGAAAATGTTAATGATGTCTTCATGCCAAGTGGTTGTATTGCTAACAGTCAGCCGATGTGAGCCATCTGTAATGTATTAGTGAATGAACCATGGAGCTCGTCATCATCTTCTCTCTGGATCCTCTTGCTCACTGCAAATGTGCTTATATGATGGACCTCACTGATAAATACTTGGTGTTCTTTTGTTTGCTGTGCATTTTGTCATGAATAATTTATTTTCATTTAAGCGGTCTGTCAAGAAAACCGTTCTTTGTGCGGCTGTTTCAAGTATCTGTGCGTGTGTGTTTGTTTGTCTGCATTTGTCTGTGTGTGAGATTGTTTGTTTTGTATGGTTTTGATCTTTCTGACTTTCTGAGAGTAGGGACCTGTTTAAGTATAGCTCGTATGGTGCACGTCTTCTAGCACAGCTTAAAATGAAGCCACAAGTAGTCGCTGTGTACGGTCAAAGCTGAAGGGTTAATAATGTTGATACAGCATTTGGGTCTAGTTGTGGTGGAGTGACACCGGTCCTGAGACCAGCAAGAAGCAGTCCTCTGGTTTTGTTGAGGAAATGAACACAGTGGCGCCCTCCATGGGACTGGTTTTGGAAGTGCTGATGCTGTAGATCTTGAGGTTGTGCAGCAGGAAGAATGGCTTTCCGCTCATGTTGCATGAGAACCATTCCATACTCTGACAGTGTCCATTATTAATGTCTGTGTAAGAATTATGTGGTTGTGTATTAATATTTAATCTGTAGTTGGCTTCTAAGAGATAAGAGGATGGGGCATTTAATTGGAGCCTTTCGGGATCCTGGAGCCTGAGAGTCCCGTCTCGGGGCACGCAGTGCAAAATATCCTGATTTCCCAGACACCCACCTCCATATCTGTACGATCCTTATCTAGCCTACAGGATGAGAATGTGGAGTGTCTGTGTGTGTGTGTGTGTGTGTGTGCATGTGTGGATGCACAGCAGATGCTTGTGAGTATCTGTGCATGTTCTTGCCAGTGTGTGCTGCACACAGCACCCAGAGTGCCTTGTTTTTGCACCAAAAACTTCATGAATGGGTGCTATCAAAACCACCATTGCCCTCAATGTCTGGTTTCACCACAAAGACAGGATGCTGTGGCATGGGGGGGGCACTTATTAAAAGTGAATTTGTGAAGGTGAAGAGATCTCTGGGAAAAGCAAGATGCTTTTAAAGCAGATTAAGATAAGGGCCATTAGGGGTGATGTCGCCGGGCTGTCTGTGTGAAGAGGCACTGGGGCTGGCGCCTGGGGCTAGGGGGTGGGGGGTGTCTGTCCGGAGTGTGTCGTATCAAAGTCAGAGCATGCCTGAGGGAGGGCGGGTATTGCCCCTCAACACATGCGTTGTGTCGCGTGTGCTCCCAGAAGTGTTTCTGCGTGCGTGCATTTCTGTGTGTGTGTGTGTGTGTGTGTGTGTGTGTGTGTGTGTGTTGGTCACTTTGTGCTGATCAGCTCCCTGAACCTCTGTAAGTGCTCTGCAGCTTTTTTCTGTCAGATAAAGCAAAGCTGCACAACTCACAGTGCCATTTCCACTCTTCAGAGGTACTATGTTTGGACACCACGCCATGGTGGGAAGGCTTCTGTCCTGGACTGGTTCTGGGTCAGGAGCTCCATGTGTTGTTTTTGGTCAAATGACTCATCCTATTCTATTTCTATGTGTAGCTTACTCAGGAATATAATTTTAATATAATATTTTGTAAGAATCTTTGGATGTAAGTTAGAACTAATAGAGCTGACACTTTTTTCAAAGTGACATACAGTATGAAGCTTGTATAATTACTTATACCGATATATCAATTTATATAGCATAGTAATTTTTACTGTGTTACCTTATGTAAAGTGGGAGCAATATTTGAACCTGGGTCCTTTGAGTTAAGTGCAATGGGTATAACTACTGCGCTGCTGGAAAGTCAGTTAAAAAGTGAATAAAATATGTCTATTGGTGCTCCTTACCTGTTAGTGTCACACCAACACACACATGCTATTGAGAGCACAGAAGAAGAGAGTCAACCATCTTGTGTTACAGGTCAGAGTTCTGTTTTTCTCAGTCTGCATTTCTGGCAGGTAGCAGGACCTGCACACCTGGCTGGGCAGTGGATAGGGGCAGAAGGGGTCCCTTTCTTTCTCTCAGGTTTCACTGCTGCCCACGCAGATTGAGAGTCTAATTATGGATCGGTACCAAATGCCCAGGATTAGAGCTGTGTCCAAAGTGGGCGATGGCGTGAGACCTGTTCTGTGGTTTACGTTACAGCAACAGAGCCTTACATGTGACCAGGGACTGTGGCTGTGACTAACTCTGATCAGCATCCAGCAGTGTAATGTGTGTGTGTGTTTGTATGTTACTCATTCAGACCACTGGCTCTTTTGCTCATGTCGTGGTTGGTTGGTGGTATGTTTAAATGATGTTGGTAAACCAAGCAATCTTTTGCTAACCTTCTTCTGTTTATACTTTTCAGAGCATTAAATCCTCTTTTTTCTCTAATTGGTTCATTTTATCATTTCTTTTTTTTAACAGCAGATGTCCTGTTTTTGAGCCCTGTTCAGTACATGTAGAAGTATCTTTTTACCCGAATGTCTCAATGCTGTGGGCCTCAGGCTTCCAGGTCATAGTGCATTGCTCCTCAGTGGCAACAACCTTCGCAACAGCCAATGTGATTGTCGCCACCAAGCTCACCCACTCCATTATTCATCAGCACTACACACATCTTCCACTGCCATCAGCGCCTGCTCTATGTTTCATTAATGCCTTTGCGCGCCAACCGTCTTTCATTATTCAACAATTGTTCACAGAAAAAAACAGACAAGTAAAAAAGGAGTATTTTGCTACCATGTGGAGGAGAAAATGAGAGGGGGGAGGACAAGAACGCGCTCCGCTCAGTGACAGCGGGTGCCTTTCAGTTGGCTTACCCCTCTGAAGGAGAGTTCTAGAGAGCTGTTGTGGTGTGTCAGAAGGAGCTGAGCAACGCAAGAGTTTTGCCTGGAGAAGGCATTAAATAATTCATCTTCTGTTGAAGATGCCAGGAACAGCCAGGAACCAGGGGTTTGTGGGAAAACTGAGATCAGAAGAGACTGGGGCAGGTCTTACAAGTTGCTGAACTGTGCGGAGAGGAAGAAGGGCTGGCGGATGAACTGCTCCTGACTTCTGCTTTGTGCTAGCTGCACTTCCTGGCTCTGGTAGAGCACCAGGTGCCAGTGCTCCTGTAAATGGGGTACAACCCCCAAAGTGGCAGATGCACAAGGCCCCAGCACCATCACCACCACCACCGCCACCAAACCCGTAAGGCCGTGGCCTGCTTGTAACCGAATGCTGAGCACCACATAAATAAGCCATGAAGCAGAGGTACTGGTGGTCTGTGCCCCCAGCCTGCAAAGAAAGTGAGAAGTACTGGGTGACGTAAGGAGCCCTGTAGTTTGTTCTATATTCACACGCGCACCCACACGTGCACCAGAAGTTTTACCACGTGCACACATTTGTTCCCTCTCTGTTAATGTGTCATGCACACATACACACTTTCTAATCTGAGCAAAAGGTCTCATGACTCTGTATGCTTTGTGAGTACTGCAGTGACTTTCATCCTTTGCTGCGTGTGCACCTGAGCATCAGCCAAGTGTAAGATTGACATTTTCTCTCCCCATCAGGGCCTGGCCAGAACCCCTGAGGATGGGGATGCCTCTCACTGCCTTTCCTTCCACAGCATTCTTCTGAATTAGTCATGAAGGCCTTGCATTGGGCTACTTTCTCATTCCAACCCCCATACCCTAACACCGTGGTCCGTCATTGGGGAACGTGTCAGACTCTGTGAGCCAGATGTGCACATAAAACAGCTGTGGCACATGTGTCCACATTTTTGGGGCAGGTATTTGGCAACAGCACGGTGCCATGCAGCCTTGTTCTGCTTTAGGAGTAAGTATATGGTAGGTTGCGATACACGCAGGCAGCAGGCAAAGGGGTGGGGTCAATGCCTAGAGAAGTGGAGAGTGGAGAGCTGGGGAGGGGGGGTTCAACCTCACAGGATCCAAGGACTCCAGCCCCATCGGGCCGCGGCTCCTATCGTTGCCTTTGAACTGGGCTGCGCTCTGTCAAGATGAAGGATATGGAAAATGTGCACGTAATTAAATGGCCGTATTGAGGCAGACACAGGTTGATGTTTACTCACAGTGTCTGCGAGATAAAAGCATTAGGGCCATTACTGTGCTAGCCAAAGGCCCCTGGAGTGGCACTGGATTATATTTCTTCTGCTTTTATATGGCTTTACAAATTACAGCACAGGGAATATAAACAACAAGCTCATACAAGGAGTCTTTGTGCTGTATGTATGTCCTCGTCCTTTAAAGGGCTGGAGTTTTATCATCAACTTGTGCTCGGGTTATTATCAGGTTACGCATTGCTTACTGTAGGAATTAATAACAGCGGTGCAACAACAATCTTGCAAAAATGAGGAGCTCTTTGCTCTGTTGTGTTTAGCCCTGAGAAACTAACAAGAAACTGTCTCCTTCCATCACCTTTCTCATCCATTTTCCATCTTGATTTTCTTACAGGAATCACATTTTCCCCAAAGCTTAGTCTTGCAGATAATGGCTGTTTTGTTCAGCAGCGGATTTTGCAGGGTCTAAATTCTCCCACTCCATTGCATGAATAATTTACCCTGAGCCACTGCTGGATTGGAAAGCGTTTGTGGGACAAATATTTTGCCTTGAGTCTGTAAATGTGGACAGATGAGCCCGTTGTCGCTCCACAAAGTTTGATGTTTTATTGATGGAAACTTCCCAGGCTGCGTATCCCTGCTGCCACCAACCTGATGAAATTCAGCCATGCTTCGCTTCACAACTCCAAGCGAACACTTTGGTGTGTAAAGTGTGGCGGAGCAGGGAAGGCTTTTCTTTTTGACCCCCCCCCCCAAGTTCTGATGCCAGCCTTTCTCAGAATAAGTAGCACAAGGTTTCAGATCACCAGCTGTAAGGGAATGACCAAGCTTAGTGCCCCCCTTCAGAATCCTGCTTCCTCCCTATCCCACATTCCCATGGCCATGCCCTGCCGCGATAAGTTTTCTGCTGACTGCAAGAACTTCTGCTTGACCCTTCTAACACATTTCCAAGCCACTGAAGATGTTCGACAATTGTGAAGCCATGCCTATTCGAGAGGAAAATCCACACAGCAGAGACATAGGTAGTGCTCAACGATGGAGAGAGCAGGCCTTTTAGATCAATGTTCCTCCCTGGAGAACAGCTGACTTTTTGCAAGAGCAGTGATTTCTATTATGGCAGGAGTTTAAACGCACCAACTTTCAGTCAAATGGCAGAAAGACCCCTTAGCAATGGTAGAACATCTCCCACAGCGAGCCATACAGTCCACGTCAGACTTCCGTTGTCTCATGCTGTATTGAGACACCAGGCCAAGCTTGGAGTAGCTGAAGCCATGGATGACAGCCCTGTATCATGTGGTTTTCCTCTTCCAGCTCCTTGGCGAGTGTTAATGCAAACCAGACCAATGCAAAATACACTGTGGTGTTTTCTCAGTTGTATCCAGGCCTCTTGATTTGTTAGCTCTATTAGGACATTGAAAATCTTCCCTTACTGCCCACTTTCCATTGCTCGTGTGTTACCACAATGTTGAGATCCTCTCCCTAGTTTGTACAGCAGAGTAGGACAGACATCTGGTCCAGTTGTGATTATTTGGTACTGACAGTGTTGCACTGTGGAGGAAATCAAAGCACCAGCACATCTGTCATGCTTCTGCATGTTGAATGCCATTTTCAACACAGTTGATTGTATTTTTTCCTCTGACTTTTTTGGCATTTCCTGAAGGGATCTAAAAACGTGTGTGTGTGTGTGTGTGTGTGTGTGTGTGTGTGTGTGCACGCTTACATCTGTGCAGATGTTGGAGAAGCTGCGGGAGCGGTGGACCAACACAGGCCTGTGGGAGCAGATTGAGGAAAGGAAAACTATTGTTACAGAGCCCAGGGGTGGGGCCAAAAGCGACTTTGATGAGCTGCTGCAGAGTTACTATGATGCCATCAAGGACATAGGACACAAAGGTAGGTAGCTAGAATAAGGCTGACATTTGACCTGAATTAATGTGCACTCTAGTGGTGACATCCTCTCTGTCCTGTTTCTCAACAGTAGTTCCTATTCTTTTTATTTTGTATAGGGTCCTTCCCAACATGTCACTTGAGACTACTCGGCATAGGATAATTCAGAAGAACAGAGTGATATACAATTAGTGTTAGCAATTATGACAATGAAAGATGTTTAAAAACTAGTGTGTGCGCTAAAAAGTCAAAAGATATATGCAAAGAAAAGAGAAAACCTGTGGAATGTTCTGTCTTGAACAAATGAGATGTTTTGCTGTACTAGTTTTGTTTTGTATGGGCAGCATGGTGCATTGTGGGTTTGTTGTGATGGTGATTGTGTTGCTGTGGTTGCAGATGGCGCACTGCTGGTGGCTGTATGCAGGGGAAAGGTGAGCGAGGGGCTGGACTTCACTGATGACAACGCCAGGGCCGTGGTCACCATTGGGATCCCCTTCCCCAACATCAAAGACCTACAGGTGAGGGGTGCTGCCCTGGTGTGGAAGTGCCTGCCAGTCAACACAAGCTGCGAGTGTGGCTCTGGGTTTAAGAACACTCTTTAAACATTGACTCTGGATCAGTTTGCAGCTGCTTTGGGCAGTCAGAGGACCAGCACAGTCATCATTTCAACAAGCTTTAACCAAACCTCAGAACAAGTACACTGTATATGGTGGAATAAGCAGAAGCACTGTGGTATTATTGTTCCTAGTCTAATGTTTGTAGAAATGGGCCTTTTAGTAGTACAAGATGGACTGAACATAGGGTGGTTCAAGGACAGACTGTGTGTGCGCATGTATCCTGCCTGTATCCACTGCTGGGGGAAAGGTCAGTCCAGCCATGAGTCATGGTCACCTGATACAGTCCCTGAGCCTAAAGGTTGGGCATTTCATATACTTTCAGTATTAAAGTAAAGGGGGCACAGAGAAAAGGGGCCTTTTTGTGATCCGTAAAAAAAGTGAAGTGATTTTGCGGCACGTGTCCTGTCCGAAACAGATGCATCTGACCTTTTCAAGTGCTTTTTTCCCCCTCCTTCTTTCCTAACTTGCTGTCAAACTATGTTGAAGGTTCCCTAACCAGGTCTGTCATCATAGGGATGTGTGTGGATGATTGACGCTTCCCGCCTCTTCACCTTAACGGCAGCTGTTGGCACAGTAGTTCTCGTACCTCTAGGGGGAGGGACCTTGTTTTTTTTCCACTTCTGCTCCACTGGAAACTGATTGGTGAAAACCGCCAGCCATTTGGACAGGGAGGGCTCGGGGACTTTGTGTTGCATTAGGTTCTAATCACGCAACTTGTTCATGGTCTCTTTGAGCACACCAACTAAGAGATGAGTAGATGGGCTGGGGGTTGGGTGGAGAGTGGTGATCGGGTGAGCTGGCCAACCGTAAAAGCTCTCCGTGTCTTCAAATGCCACATACTGTGGTCAGCAGGGCCGCCTCAATCCCCGAGATAATCCCCAGATGATTCTGCTATCTGCCAGAGCGACGCTTCTTAGACATGCCTCCTTCAGGGTTGAAAGCCAAGGTCATTCTTGCAGATTCAGTGAGGTGGCCCTTTGGTGCGTCTGTACTCTGCACTCTACTTTTCACAAGGGGTTAAATTAAGAATTGGCGGTTGGTTCCCTACGAGTGTCACCAGCTGTAATTAATTAAGTCATTGTTTGCATATAAAATGAAATAACTTGTGTTTTGCAGGTGTGACTAATTTACTAATTTCCTCAGTTTGAGGTGAGCATTTTAATTTTACCTTTAAGATGCAGGTGAAGTGATAACTGTGATTAATCTGCTAAAATTGTAGTGTGCTGTGAAAACCCACAGACCCAGGGGCCTCTGGGACATTTCCACCCGGATACAATTAGTTTGCTTGTTTTGTATTACTGTAGACCAGCTGTGGGTGGATGCCAGACTGCTATACCCTTTTTTCACTTAACATTTCCTAGCTTAATCTAGAATGTAAAGATGAACGTATAATGGCAGACAGATGACAGACAAGAATGGGTAGGACCTGGCAGTGTGTAGTCTTTCCTTTTTTCTTGGCCCTGCAGAGTGCTAGTGATGTGCTACAGCTAGAGGAACCTATCTGAGGCTCAGTCATGCCCTGGGGGCTGCAAGGTGACCCCATTAGCGCTGGAGGGGGCATGGCTATCAGAGACAGGCGCCTGGCTGGCCTGCTTCCAGAGTGACGACATGCCAGGGGCTGCCCAGTGGGCTTTCGAGGTGGGACAGGGCCAGGCAGTTTGTGAGGTTTGTCAACTACAGACACACAAATGAGAAGGACAGACACACACATAGACTGAATAACAGAAATCTACACACACCGTACACAGTCCTGGACTCATCTTGCCCTCCCCCCCAAATTGCAGTTAAGACAAGGAGTTTATGGGAGCACCAGGCTGCCTTCCTGGGCTGTAAAGGTTTGCTCCGCTGCTCCACCTAAACATGGATCGTTGTTGTAATGGCTGTGTTATGGTGTTTAGGGGTCAGAGGTCAGCTTTAAGTGGGTGAAGGAAAAGGAAGGAGTCTCTGCCAGTCATTTAAACAATTAAAGATTTAAAGTGCAGTAAAAGGACACTTAGAGCACATATTCTATCTCTGTTTGCCTCAGACCGCACTGTAAAACTTCCAGTTTAATCCTGTGTGGCATCACTGTGAACACGAGTGGCTGCTGTGCTTAAGGTTCTGTAGCTGGACCATCAGAGTGACCTATCTAAATGTTCGGCGTTGGAGTATTAGCATGTAGCAGCAGTCAGGGACTCAGTAGTGGTACTTGTATACAAGTATTAAATTTTTTATGTATATATTACAATGCTTAAAACTTTTGTTGAACAATAGATTGTTCTAGATGTTGTTGAGATGCACAATATGAGAATTCTCTGTCAGTGACCATATTCAATAATTTCTATTTACTTATTGGCCAGTGCTGATTCCAATGCACATACCTATATCATAAAGAGAAAAACAACACTTGTGCACCAGGTTTGTCTGAGACAGGCTCTCACCATGAATATACGTAGATATCCAGATATATTTTTTGAATTATTGTATTTTAAAAGGCATTTTGTCCACTATTCTGTTCAAATTTCTGTATTTGTGCACCTAGGTGTCAGATGGCAGTAAAATTCACCCAAACATAATTGCGTTCCTCAGTGTTCGCAGCTCATGTTTGGTGTCCCTGGTTGTTGGTGATCAATAGCAAAAAAGGAATGTTGCACAAGCTTGTGGAACAAATCAGTCAACAGTAAATAGGAGTTTTTGGACAGAATGTATTGTTATTAGAAGTCATTTTAAGTCAGTTTCATTTTAATGTAGCTCAAAGTTCATAAAACGTGTGGAGATGAAGTCTTATTTTTGTTTATTAAAGCTCTAGCAAAGATTTTTGCTGAACCATGCTATAAATAGTGTTTTTACTTTTTATTTTGTATGTAATTGGATTATAAACAAATTAAAAGTTCCGGTCACAGTTGTGTTTGTAAGTTTGAGCCATCTTACCACTTTTAGCTGTGAATGTATGAGAAAGTATTAGCTGAAGATGATAGTTTTACTCACCACATTGCTATGTTCTGAATTCAGTTGTCTGATAATTCTTAATTGTTTTTCAAAGAGTAAAAAGACTAAAAAGCATATCATGGCCACAGTGAACTGCTTTTTCAAATGAAATATTTTTGTGCAATCGCCACAGCAGAGTTTGAGGTGTGTGTGCAGCTTGGTTTCTTGGAGCTCCGCTGCCGTGCTGGAATGCCTGAGGGGAGCATGCACTCAGGCAGAGACACCGGCAGACCACACTGGCATCTCCATGACAGCCACAAGATGGCGGGGACCGCCAGGGGCTCACCAGCCACCGTTTGGGTGCGCTGGTCGCCTGCAAAGCCTGCCTCGTGGCCAGATGTGTTTTTAAGGATGAACAGGTAGAGCATAGAGGAAGCAAGGGGGAAAAAGTCTCTTGACATTTTAACTAATCCCTTCTACCTTGTGGTTTCTTGCACATTTAGGAGATTTGCTAGCAGCGAGAATTGGCTTTTTCACATATGCAACCTGTCAAGTTGGATTGAGTGCTGACGCAGAGGAGGCTAGCGGAGCGCCGCGTGCTGAAATGGACTCCGAACAACTGTGGATGACATTGGCGGCCCGGGGCTACTGCCCTTTCCTTTGACAGCTGGGGCCTCTGACTGGTGTCACTGAGACGGATCCATCTCGGCAGGGAGCTGACGAGCCGAATGTGCGTCTGTCTCTTCTTGTGTTCAGGGGGAGAGGACAGTTTCACTCTTGGCTTTCATTTACAAAGATGGGGCCATGACTGCGCTGTGTATTTTTTACTCCCACGTCGCTCACGACTGAATTCCCGGCCTCTCCGGAGTTGCTGCCACTGATGGCAGATCTGCATCTGTGAGGCTGGGCTTTATAGTGATTACTTACAGTTTGGCACAGGCAAGCCCTGTGTGCATCCTCTCTCAGTGAGGAGCCGGTGGGAGGCGGGGGCTGTGGGGAGGGTTGGTATACCTGACGCATGCCACTGCACTGGGCCCCAAGTGTGCCATACCTGTCAGAAGCAGTTAGGGACCTCTGGCCCACCTTCCCCACTGCATGGCCTGTCAGATGCAATATGAACTTATCACTTGTCAATCTAGAAAGGTTAATGCGGCAATGCAGAGCAACGGGTGAAAATTGACGGACACTTTTTTGGCATTTTTGTGGCAAGGTAGATGCTGTTTCCCTCACCCCCCCTCCACACACACAGCCCTCTTTCCCCCTTCAGAACAGATCTGTCCATGGGGGCATGTGAGTAAAAACCTCTTCGGGCTCTGGGTGTCATCGGTGAGATTGCCCCACCCCACACAGTTCCCTCGTCCGCCTTCCAGCTCCCTAGGCCAGACACGTTCACTTAGTTCTCCATCAGTGACTACGGCAAGCAAGGGCCCCTCAGGAAAGCGGTGGCGGTGGCTACAGCCCAGGTGAAGCTCCACCGCCTTCTGGATCGTTAGGACGGCTGAACAGACATCAGCAGGAGTTTTGGGAATGGTTTTTTTCTAGCACAAAAAATGGGAAAAGGTCAGGAATTGTTGTTGCTTGTCTGTCAGAACAAAGCAAACCTGATGAGCAGCATCAGGTTCACTTTAGTGGCTGTTTTCAGAAAAGAATCTGAACCATCATTTCAGATCGGAATCAAGTCTCATCAAGCTCCTGTGTCACCTCTCTTACAGAAGTCAATTTTGGACAAAGAATATGCTGAAGTCTGAATAAAAACTGATCAGGTTTACAGGATTCAAAGGAAAAAAGCATCAAATCCAATTATTACCTTTACTGCAATAAGATTTTTAAAAAAAATCTTTTTGCAATTGTTTGCTTAGTTTCCCCATGCTCTGATGTAGAGCAAGAGAGCGATTTACATCATGCTGTATATTAGAGATGCAGGATATGAGAATTCAGTGATGATGCCAACATCCGATAGTTTCTGTTTACCTGCTAGCCGATGCCAGTATACACATTTATAAAATACGGAGGAGCATGGGGATAAAATCTGCCTGAATGAGAACTGCAGATAACTGTAACATTTAATTGTATAACATTTCACTTTTTCAGACCATGATATATCATTAAAATAAACACCTTGGTTACCTAATCTTTAAATAGAGAATGGTTCAACTGGCTGTAGCCCTAAATGCTGTGTAACACTTTCTTTTTGCAGAAAAAAACTAACAAAAGTTAAAACAATGAAATTAAAAAAAGCTAAAATGATACAATGTCAAAGAAATAGCACCCTTGTCACTGTCACTTTGGAAAAACTTCACAGAAATTTTCACACCATAACACCTAATTGTTTTGCTCTTCCTCAACATAATAATTGCATCATCAGATATTTGTTTGAATTAGTTGTCAAATCTAAGCATCAGATGTCTGATTATCTTAAATGAATTAAAATAATTAGTGGAAGATACCAATATCATTCTGATATCATTGGGCATCTCCACTGTATATAATTATTTTTCTATTCTGCAGCTACAGAAGTTTCCCCATAAAGCCTCTCTAGTGATGATGATGATAATGATAATTTTATTAATTAATAATGATAGTAATAATAATTTTATATAGCCTCAATTTGCAACTGCATTTGCTTTTGCCTGGAAGATGCTTTTTCATTGCTATGGTAAAAGATTTGTACTAGAAATAGTTTCGTCATCTTGTTCTTTTGTTTTTTGGGTTGTATGCCTTAGTATGCTCAGCTCTACACAGCCTCTTTCCATAGCACTTTTGTTTTCTGCAGGTGGAGCTGAAGATGAAGTACAACGACCAGCACTCCAAAGCCCGTGGGCTCCTCACTGGTAGCCGTTGGTATGAGATCCAGGCCTACCGTGCCCTCAATCAAGCTCTGGGCAGGTACGTAAACTGGTTTCCCAGTGTTCGTTCATTCTGCTGTTGCTCTTGAGCATGTCTGGGCTGTAAGGAAAGGCTAGCCCACTTAATACCACCTTCTTGCTTCTGCAGGTGCATCCGGCACAGGAACGACTGGGGGGCACTGATTCTAGTGGACGACCGTTTCAGGTGCAACCCAAACAAGTACATCACAGGTGATGAGTGCAGCCTTGCTGGATTGTCCGGGTTGGTTGTTTAAGTAATTTGCACCAGCTTTTATAAGTTTTTGTGGCTTTTAACATGAAAGCTGGCACCTTTGTGTAGTTGCATATTTTAAACACTAGATGACAGTCTGTACTTTTGCCGGCCTTGTGACCCTGGAACTTTTTGTAGAACTGGACTTTTTTAGTGCAAAGTTACAAAAAAAATCTTGTTTAAAATAGATTTATTTATGTTGTTGAAAATGTATTTATTTTCCAGATTGCATGTTTGTGTGTGCCTGGACAGTGTTGCCCACACACATTCAGTTTATTTCTTCCCATAGGCCTTTCGAAGTGGGTGCGTCAGTTGGTGCAGCATCACAACACCTTTAGTGGCGCCATGCAGTCGTTGCTCACCTTCTCTGAAGACCAGCAGGGGGCAGCGGCAGTCCATGCAACTAGCTCTAGCCAAGTGGCACAGATGGAGCCTACGAAATGCTCCCCATCCCCTGCAACTCTGTCCCTGCTGCTCCCTGCTGCGCACCCTGCTGAGGGGGCGACAGAGGCTCCTCCCCAAGATTTTGCACCTCAGCCAACGCAGCAGGTGTCTGGCCAAAGGGCCCCAGATCCACCCTCCCCTGAAGCTGCCACTGACAACAAAGGCCAAAGCTACACACCAGGTAGAGAGATGTGTGAGGATAGCCTTCAGTGTTGGCAAACAGATCATTTCTTAGTGGTCCATCTAGCTCTCTTCTGTGCAGCGCACCAGCATGTATGAGTGAGTGCATGTTTCTCCTATATCAGTGAGCAATTCTGTAGAAGATCATGCTTTAGAAAACTGTACAAATAGTCCCATTGACTGCAGGACCATATATAATGAGGCACCCTTTGTGAAATCTTACATGAATACACTGCTGGCATGATTCACAATTGCCATCACAATACATCAAAAGAGACAAGAAATTGGAGAATATGGCTTAATTTTACATAGCAGAATACACGCTGTAATATATATGCTATAATGTCACACTGGAACATTAGCTGTTACAGCTGGGAATTTTCTTTTTTATTTTAGCACTTATCCCAATGGAAGTGTTTATACATGTGTGAAGAATCACTTTTTTCATGTTTGTTTCTGTATAGTTTTCATCTATCATGTTGTAAACACATCTGTGCTATGTGATGGGGTAGAGCCAGAGACATAGGTGCCATTGTGAGGACCTGACCTCGTGCCCCCCGAGCTGTGCACTCGTCTCAGAGCTTTGCCCCACTAACATGACGTTCATGTTTTATTGAAGACCACACTGTGGTGTTGAGACAGTCGCAGCACTTGAAACTGGGAGAACCCAGGAGGATTCCCAGGCTGCAACACAATGAATAAATAAAACACCCACCACAATATGCCTGTCCTATTGCACCTATTGCATGTGGGCTGCTTTTTTTTTTTCCCCCCTCCCTAATTTCCCCTGTCTGCTCCACCCCCAGCACACTTCTGAACTTCTCATGTTTTTCAGAAGTTGGCACACAGACTTTGGCAGTTCTTTCAGTGCAAACACTTACATTTACCAAAAGAACAAAGAATATAAATGTTAATAAATGTCCTGTGTCAGCTGATAGAGAATGTGGATACTGATATTTATTTAATCATTGAAATTCTAACCAATGTTGTTGAATTGTTATTCCTCATGAATTTTGTCTCTTTATACAAGTTGTTAGTATTTGCCTTTGTCCTTGACTAATCTGCATCCTTTTAGTAGCTGCTTTTAGCTGTTGCTGACTGTGAACTATACTGCTCTGGAGCTATATTGTGAAGATGAGTGCTAGTGGGTAAAATATATTGATTATAACCATTGCCTTACATTTCAGGGATCCAGGCCTTGATTCGTGTTTCTTCTGTAGTATCCATGAGCATAAATTGATACAGTAAAAATAGCCAAGTAAGAAGTTTAGCAACAAAGATCTTTTGGAGAAGAGTGTAAGATAAATGAATAAATATATAGAAAGACAAGTAGTGGCAGGACGAAGAGGCAGAGTCCACTTAGGATAAAGGGAGAACAGGATTTTATTGTTAGTTTGTTGCTCTTCATGCTACACACCACACAAAGCGTGGTTAGGAAACTGGTGCAGGGACGTTACAGGAGCAGGATCAGGTACTCACCTAAGGTGGGTTCCTACCAATTTGTGAGCCGATTAAATAGATCATTAGCGATGAGTCTTTTTCTTACACTTGTTGCCAGTTTATTTCACTCTGGAATCTGTGATATCACCACATTTTTGTCCCAAATATTTAAGGAAAAAAAAGATGTGGCTAGTTGAACTGGTTTGTATTCTGAGCTCAGAGTACATTTTGGACCCTTAGTTTTGCATTACCTACCTTGTAGTTTTTCTTCCAGGTAAGACTTTTGTTTATTAACGTAAAAGACTCCTCTATATTATATTTTTCCTCCAGCACAACAAGGACTGCCTGCTTATGCCATTTATGAAGCTCATTTTTAAAGATGATCTTCCCTCACTGGATGGAGTTTTGTGTGGTCTTATTAGACTTTGCTTGTTTAATGCTGACATGTGGTCCTGTTTTAGCAAATGAACGGGCGCAATGGCATATTGCCATTGTTACATTGTTTGGAGGTTGGGGGGCCTCGGGTGCATTTGGGGTTTGGAAGGGGAGACTGTGGAACCTCATTACCGTGCTCCACTCCCTGGGGGCTCTGCTCAAGTGAGACGGAGTGGGATGAACAGATGTTTGATTGTTGCTTTTAATTATATCGCATTGACCTTTGTTTGGGGTAGATTGAGCATGTGTGTTTGCTCTCTGCTCAGGGTGAGACTAGAAGAGACGGGAACCCCAAAGCCACGGAAGTATTCTGGGTTCCATTGAGTCAAAACAGTCCAGATCAAGACTTTGTGGCTATTTTGTGAAATCAGTTGCCTGTGTTGGCAGTGCCTTTCAGTGGCTGATGGCAGTGATAAGTCATAGAACTATTGCAGATGTTACCTCATATGCTTTAGTCCTCCAGCCACGATTTCTGATTTACTGGTCTTGTTATTCTGTGGTTTAGCCTTGTTTTCTAACGATGCTGTGTCGTGTTTTGTTTTGGACAGGCAACAGTATACCTCTGATGCAGCAGCTTCAGCCTCTGGCTGATGCCCCCAAACACTGTGGCAGGGTATCAGATGCTCTCTGTTACCCACAGCTGCTACCTCACTTTGTTGCCTCCACTCCTGTGACCAGCTGCTTAAAGGTGCCCATCTTCCATACAAGTGACCACCGTAGGGTAACAAACTGGAAGCATGATCTGGAGGGAAATGTTGAGACCCAAAAAGGAGATGTGCCCAGGGAAGCAAAGCCCACTCTGCAGACAGTCAGTGACAGCTGTGAACAGGAAGAGGGCTTGGGCCAACCTTTTAGTAAGGACCCTCAACTCTCCCCTGTGAGGATTAAATTGACAAGTACTCCCCCTGTTAGTGTAGGAGCTCTACCGCTTGAGGAGGAGGGTGAACAGGAGGAAGACCAGTCCATCTTTTATACTCCTGAGCTCTTTGAGAATGAAGACTGGGATGGAGACGAGTCATCATCTCCACAGAGCACAACATCTTGTATAGAACTGGACACCAAGGCTGATCCTCCTCTCTCCATAGCAGGAGTTGAAATGCTGTCTGAGGACCCGTTTGCCTTTGAACTGGGCTGCAAAATGTCAAATTCCATTCTCTGTGATGATGTGGAGGGCAGCGCTCAATCACCGCCCAAGCTGATTGGAGGAACAGACTATGAGCACATGGGGTGTAATGTAGACGGCGAGACTGAGGCTGTGCAGAAGGCAGAGGGCCAAATGGAGAACAGGCAGGGCAAGAACAGGGCGCACAGGCTTTCTAGGTCTAGGCAGAAGGGGGCCCAAGCATCAGCAGGTAAACTTACATCTTTCCCTTGAATTCCCATGATAAGAACCTCCAATCGCCTGAGAACTGATTAGGTCTAAAGATATACATTATTTTTACTGACAGTGAGGTATCATGGTGGGTATTCTTTATATCTATTTGTAGTGTTTTGTACAAAATAAAAGTGGTAAAAATGAAACCTTTTTCTGCCTCAAATAAGAACCTTTTTGACCTTATACAGTGCTGCTGTTGAATACTTTAAAGGCAGAGCATCCTTTTACTGTGCTGGTCTTAATGCAGCTAAAAGCTCTTTTGTTTTGCACAGATGTCACAGGTATTCAGTTTGGTAATTCTCTAACCTAGCCATACTGCCAAAAACACACTGGTGACTCCGGGTGGGTAGTGGGAACACACAGCCTTGCAGAGCTCTAAACAATCACAGGAAACTCACACTATTCATTTCACACCCACTAACAAATTTTATGAACGTTACCTTTTCAGGCAGATGGCCTTTCCACCCAAGCAATACATAATGTCTTCAGCGCTCCTTTTAAAAGGAGTTGTATGTGGTGGTTTCTTTCATGGGATACTGGTAGCAATGTGGTGGTGTTGAAGGTTGTGTTCTCAAACAGCAGGTTGCTGTGTCTGAAGGTAAGCAGTCCTTAGTCCTGAGAGAACTGGACCATCTGCATGTGATAACCACTTCTGTGACCATCCACATCTGAGGGTTTACATGTAGGGGATCAAAGCGTGTCTGTTCATTAGGACCACCCAGCAAGAGTACACTAACTGCTTGATAGCCCATAATGATCCATGACCTCTGGGTTGGGTTTCTATGCATGGAAGTCTGCTGGAAGGTAACACTGCAGATGATCTTCTGATTGTCATGGGTATGTGACAGTTTTCTGTGCCCAGCAGATCATGAGCATGACAGTGAAACGGCATGAATGAACACGCAAAATGTGTCCATTTGATACGTTTACAGTGCCTATTATTTTAATAAATTCTCGTTCATTTGTCATGGATTTATTCTTAAAAAATAAAGGTCTTCTTTCAAAGGAAGACTTAATTGTTTTTTGTATCAGGAGACAAAGGGGTCATAGGTGCCAAAGGAGCGTGAGTTGATGGGACTGTGCTGGGGAGGCCTTAGTTAAATTATTTCAATTGAGGAGCCAGACAGTAGGAGGATGCAGGAGGGGTCAGTTGAATTAGCTGCCATTAAGTTGGCAAGTTTTGTCTCGTTAGAGGAGCGGTGAGCAGTTAACTGTGTTAATGTGTCCTTGTACTGAGGAGCTGTACGGACAGGAGTGGAGAAGTCTAATTTATAGTACATTTGTCTTCATCATTGAACGGCTAGCGCTTTTGCTATGGTAATTGGACAGCAAGACATAATTTTCCCATTAATATCAATGTGAATAAACAGACTTCACGAGGAGAGAGCAAATGCACTCATTTAATGCATCCTAATAAGCAGTCCAAAGTAATGTGAGGTTTCCACCTCAGATCTCCATTTGTTTCAGTGTTTATTATTTCATTATGTGATTATAGTACTTTATATGTGCCTGTCATGCCTGGATGAGAGCAGTAAGGCTTACAACACTGTTACCAGGGTCTCTTCAGCTTAAAGTGTTGCTGATGTGTGTTCCTTGAGTGTCCCATCTCATGACTGCTTTAACCAGCAGGTCGAGCTGCAGAGAGGGTCACAACCCAGTTTGTGGTCAAGTACTCCTCTGGAACCCCAGGCAGGATGGAGTGCTCCAGCCAGGGCCTCACTGACCCAACCCAGGGAGAGATGGAAAGACATAGGGAATCTGGAAACAGACAGGACCAAGACAGGGAAAGCTTGGACAGTGTTGTAATGATTTCATCAAAGAACAAGGATTCATCTGGCTCTGTTGCCAAGGATGGGTTGGTCGACCTGTTTGGCCCCCAATATAGAAAGACACGACCCAGGACCACAGGTAGACTGGCGAGGTCACGGGGTAGGCTTAGAGTGCAGTGCTGCGCCCTATCTAGCAGTGACACAGCAGTGAACATGAAGTCCCCTATCACTGTGGATAGTAAGGTCAACACTGCTAAGCAGGACAGAGAGGAGACTGGTCCCACCTCCCCCAAACAAAGTCTTCCATCTAGGCCACAGGAGAGCTTAGACCAAGGTAAGGGCAGTAAAAAATCAAACTTTACCAAAATTAAAATCTTAACATGTCTCAAAATATCTGTAAAATGTCTAAGATACAGACATATGACATCCATTTACAATTTAACATTTTTTGCCATTTTGTTGGCACATATTACTCAACTTGGCATGCAAGTTGTCTTTCTATACACCCTAATCCACATTCATACTGTGAACCTCCTGTTCCACCTCCTCCCAAAAGTGCTTTATTGGGTTGAGATATGGGAATCATGCAGATCTAAACTCACTTTCATATTTCTGGAACCACTGAGATAACTTGTACTCTGTAACATGGTATATTATCCTGCTGAAGTATCCATCTGTTAAATGGTAGACTGGGTACAAAAGGATGCACTTGATCAGCACCTCTACTCACGTGTGGTACTATAGTTAATAAAAATGAATCTAAGAATTAATTAGCCTAATCTTTGCAAAGAACAAACGCCCCATACCGTTATACCACCACCTCCATCCTATACCTTTGACATAAGGCATCATAGAAGAACTTTTTAATGCTTGTTAATGCCAAACTAACTTTTAACCTACTATCAGTGTGTTGCAGCTGAAATGAAGATCCATCAGGGCCAGGTAAAAATTTTCCAGAGTGGAGTTATACAGTTTTGGTGGTCATGCATCCATTTTAGTCTCATGATCTTGTTCCCTAGCTGACAGGAGCTGAACTTGGCATGGTCTTCTCCAACTATAGCTCATCCTTTCCAAGGTTTAATAAGGTGTCCATTCAAAGATGTCTTTCTGCACGCTTCTCCTGTGCTGAGCTGTTTTTGTACTTTTGATCTATTTGTTAGCTTAGTTAGTACCTAATATAGTGCCCCCTGACTGTATGTCAGCAGCAGCTCAGTACAGTGAGATGTTCAAGCCTCTGACACAATGAAAATGTTCTTTTGAGGTCCTCCACATACTATAATGACATACAGTTATAATACTGTTTGAAATACAAAATAAAATTAAATGTTTTAGACCAAGACGTATATGTTCATGTGCATAAATAAAAGACTTTTGAACATGCCAAGTCATGTCTATATAGATACTTAAGCAGCTGCCGCTCCTCATTCCAATCCTCATGGTTCATTAGAAGGATCACTCAAAAAGCCCTTCAGCAAACAGTCAAAAGAGTAGGTTGTCTGGCTGGAGGAGTGAGCTGACTGGGGCTGATTGATGGACAGGGTGCCGGTCGCCAGGACGTCGCTTGCATGGGCTGCAGCTGCTAACGTTTGTTGACTGGTCGGGTGAGAGGCTGCCTCAAGCCCCTGCAGTCACTCCCACTGGTCCTGAATCCCCTTTCTCAGGCTCTGATGTCCCTATTGATGGAGAGTCCTAGGCTATGCCATGTCCCCATTGCAGTTCCTTTCTGCTTTGTTCTACCCTTCTGTGAATCTTGTTTCTGATAGTTTATGGCTGCACCCTATTCCTGTTCCAGCAGGTATTCGAGTGCAGAGATTGCGGAGGTCGAGGCATAAGAAGCTCAGGTATCCTCAGCTTGAGGTAAACATGCAAGGAGTGGAGTGTGAAGGTTTATGGTCTTCAGGTCAAAAACTTTTATGGACCAGCAATCTTGAGATCAGGGCCTCTGTGGGCAGAATGCTTTGTATCGGGTGTGACTCGGAGTCCCTACCATCTGCTGTTGGTCACATGACACCATGTATATGTTTTCAGTTTGATCTGTGTGTTATTATTCTGCATGTTGGTTGATTGTTTGTGGTTGTGTATGATGGACATATTACAGGTGGGCTGCAGAGAGCCGTGCCTGTCAAGGAGGTGTTGGCCCACTTGAACAGAACCTGTGCTACAAAGGTGAAGATTCAGAACAAGTGTTCTTCCATGTCTTCCATCACAACGCCACCCTGCAGCTCACCCAGAGTGCCACTACTCTGCAGGCCCTATGCTGCTACCTGCAGCAACACAGAGACAGTGACTCCCTGGGTGGGTGGAGCCCGGGGGTACTGTAATCCTGAAAGGAACTTGTGAGCTCCTTTACCTCCCTTGTTATTGGAAAAACGCGACTGTGTGAAAGGATTCCAGAGTCTGAAAGGCTTCATGGAATTAAGCCAAATGACTTTGACGACAAAGGAGGCCAAATATTTCTATAGCTCTTTTTTTTTGTTTATCTCATTTTATATGGTAACCAGAGCTTTATGCAGCCTATGTTATTTGGGACCATTAATATGGTTGTATATTGTGGAATACTTCATGTCATTTTTCATGTGTGATACACTTCTGCTCTGTCCTTTGCTCTTCTCATTCATTCACCCTGAGCGCTACATGGGCAGAGAAAGTGCTCTCCGTTAGCAGCATTCACAAAAGCATTAAACCAACACACTTTTTGTGGGATTAAGTTGTTTGGTTTTGCCCCGCTGAGCTGCCAGCGGCCGTCGAGAGGCTCACTCAGTGCCTGCCGGGTTTTCCCTTTGAAGCACTTGGGCTTGTTTCGTGTTGGTTGCTGCATGTGAAATGGAGCAATCGATGTGGTAGGATTAGCTCCTTGTTATCTGTTTGTCAGGGGTGGGCTCCTCTCTGTTGGTGGCTGACTCTCCCGATCCCTCGCAGGTCTGAGCACAAATCTGTGGTTGTACAACACCCCATGGGACTCAGACGAGAGCTCGGTGACTCCTGTGTGGCCGCTCCTCTAGTGTTGCATTGGTCCTGTAGTCCTGAATTCATAGGACCCAACTGCAAATCAGGTAATGCCCCCTCAAACTTCCCCCAACCCCCCAGGTAAACCCAGGTGTTACTTTCCCTCAGAGGTGTGGTTCCCTTACTTAAAAGTGGGTGCCAGAGAATAAACTCTTTGGCTTGGGTGTGAGACTGCCAAGTATGTGAACAGGTGTGCTTAAAGTAAATTCTTTTTAAGCAGTCTTGTTTTTTTCTTTTGTTTTTCAGTTTAATCCTCACATTTTGAAAGTTGCACTGAAATTTTGATTTCCCTGTATGATCATTCAAAGGTTTGAGTATGAGTAAAGATTTGCACACAATTTGAAATGGGAAAAGCAATAGGAAACTTATATAATGGCAATTTAAGATGGAAAAAATAATATAGCTAATTTGACAAAGGGGTGTTTTGCCTTGTTTTCCAAATCTCACAGGTTAAATCCCCATAAAAATGGTGTGAGGGTAGGAATAACTGCAGTAACCTGTCACCATTATAATATTTTTGATTATCGTTTTAGTCATACATTCAGGAGCAAGTCAAATACTGTGGTTTAAGCCCAAGTGATCATACCCTAATTATTCACTGTCCATTTACACCGTATCGTCATGAAAGAGCCTCCTGTCGCAAGATTGCTGGCCACTCCTACAGTCCTATAATAGTTTAAAGAAACATGGCTTATTTCGGCATGTTTGCCCTCATGTGTCTCTGTTCATACAGTCATGTCTGTCTCCGTCGGCCCCGGTGCCCATTCAGTTCTGTGACAGAATTCGCAAGTGGAATTTACATTTGCATAGACATTTGAACCGTGACATTTAGGGCTAGGATGGTTGCGAGGCAGTGATGATTATCAAGACAGTGATACATGGCAGCGAGGGACCACCGTGTCCACACTGGGATTAAGTGTCAGCGGTGCGTGCTGGTAGACGCCAGGTCCATCCTCCTATTTTACTGCTTTTTCAAAGGTTAAGCAGAGTTCACTTCTCTCTTTGAATAGAAGTTGCCCTTGTCTGAGTGGTGGCAGTGAGTGGAGTGTGTTTTTTGTGGCAACATCTACTAAACATTGTTCAGCTACGGCTTTTGTGTTGGTCCATAACTGGCTTGCCTGAAAATGCCTTGTTTTTTTGAATGCTGGGGGTACCTAAAGGGCTGGTATTTAACCTGTGGGGGGGGGGGGGGGGGTGTTTAATTTAATGGCTAGGTCCAGTTAAATTNTTGTTTTTTTGAATGCTGGGGGTACCTAAAGGGCTGGTATTTAACCTGGGGGGGGGGGGGGGGTTGTTTAATCTAATGGCTAGGTCCAGTTAAATTCTGTCTGTCTTAAGCTGTCTGGTAGCGGTAACCTGGGGCCTGGCTAAGTCGTGCTTCAGAAGCCCAGAAACTGAGCTGGCATTAGACCGCTTATGTTCTTTTCTTTTCTGCGGTGCACATGCAGATGAAACGCACTTTGGCCTACCCGGTCAGGGTGACAATTATTGAACACAATTTTTCTCTTTAATGTAAGCATTTGTGTCTTATGTGCAAACATTTATTCTTTCATTGGATTTGTTTGTGCTAACATGTTGACCATTACAAGCTTTTTGTATTTTTCTTAGCATTTCTCATCTGTGGATTGCAGTGTGTGAGCAAACATGAGGAGTGCTTAAGATCAGGATTAACTTGAGTGCATTCAGCTGTGCTTTTTCATTTTAAGAGAACTGAAGACACATCACAGTGGATTTTTTGTATGTTTAATGTTGTTGTTACAATCTGTGTATGCTTTAGCCTCATCTGTTTACTTCTCAGCTGTCTAAAGGGTTGCAAACTCCCTTGCTCACCCTGTCATTCCTTGTATTAGGTCTACTAGTGTATAATTGGTTTCAAAGTGTATCATTTGTTTGCCCTGCAGAACTTGAGTTTCAGTGAACATAAATCATTCTTACAGGAATGTATTAAAAATGTTTATAAATTCGCAGGTATGTATAAATTTATACACACACCTTTAATTGGTGTAGTTTTTATAAAGTGGGTGGACAGTCTGTTGTTTTCCCACCAGGTGCAGCAGCAGGATCACCTTTTGAATATGAACAGTGGGTGTAAATCACAGTTTAGTTTGGTTTGTGGTTTTCATTTTCCCTGATTTGCCCTATGCTGCTTAAGGTCATAACCTGCAGTGACTGGTCAGCTCAGGCCAAATCCCCGGTCATATCAAAGAAAAGGGGAGTTTGTTCTCTCTCCTGAACACATTCACCTACTTATCCTTTTCTTTTACATCCATCCATCCTTTGTACTGATCTCAACATAAGCGTTAAACTTAAGATATGGGTCATCCTGAAAACACTTAGATTTAAAACAGTGAATAAAAAATCTTTTTTTGAGTCTTATCTATCCCTTGCTTTTTTTATGAAATTATTGTATAAAACTGGTATCTGTGTACCCAGTCTCTGAATTTAGAGCCACACATTTTCAAAGTTAAGCATTTTTAGGTGGGCGTATTATAAATAGAAGAGTTTTTTTGTTTGCCTGATTTTTTTTAACTGCTGAAATTAGTCCATTAATGTGATGTTTCTTATGACTTTGCACATACATGTGTTACTTGTGATTTTGCCCACCAATATTTTAATTTGCATTCCTCCTGTGTGTCACAACCGACACATAATCATGTAATATGTAATGTTTTTAAGTGCTAAAATGCCTCAATTCAAAAGTATTTAATTTTCTAAATATGGTCTTAATTGTGCTGAAATTTCATGGGGATGAGTGTGCTGTTTGACATTTCATAATGTGTTGGGTTAGGACGGGGAAGGTGTGCCACAGGTGGACTTACTGTAGCCATCAAGGTGGTAGACATGAAGGGGATGGGACTGTGTCAAATGGGGAACAGGAGTTTTGGGCAGCAGCTGAGCCGAGGGTCAGTTTGGTATTCTGTAAAGGTATAATCTGTTATTAAAGGTGCAAACGGCCAATCCTCATCCTCCATAATCCGTCTGTGTTGAATGCCATAAGGAATGGGGATTTTTACAGCCCTGATGCACAAAGGAGATGGAGAGAAAAGAAGCCCTTTATCGGCTAATATGGCTCCTGTAGAGAATTAGACCATCGATCTGCCATCCACAAGATCAACGACATTTAAAGAAATGAGATAAATATTTAAATCTTTTATTTGTTCTCTCACATTTGCAAATTCAAATGTAATTACAGAACTGCATAAATTAAAATAACATGCACATTGCTTGAGTTACCACAGTCATTAACCCTTAGCTCTCTGAACAGCACATAACTATGGAACTGTTTATCAAAGGATTTCACAAAACCAAGAACTGCAACCTTTTCATAAGCGTAACTGTTAACAATGTGCCTGTTGGCTGTTTTTCATGAGGTATGAAACTGAACTCAACTGAACTTAAATTTTATCTTTAATTACCTGCTGACACTTCAGTGAATTCTGACTTTCAGGCATCAGATGTCTTTCCCGAGCAACTCTACACAAAGTGCTCTCTCGCGGGTAGCACACCAGCAGCTGTTTTACTCATATTAGTGATAAAATATTAGTAATTGTGATAAAAACACATTGTGCATGGCAGTGAACATTTGTTAGCTGTTTGCAGTTCTTTTTTTAAGTTAATCAATGTTTAACTACACAAGTTAATTGCTAAGTGGTCAAGTTGCCAAAAGATTATAACTCAGTGAAGTATAACAAGAGCACGGTGCTTTAGATCGTGGTGAGAGGATCATAAGCACTATGCTATCAATCACAGTACGTGAATCTGTGTCAGGATCTACAGATTGTACAAATGGACAGTTTGCCAGTTTTTATATAACTTTCTAGTCTGAACACACTGTTGTGTCTAAGATGTAGTGCCGCACAATGCTCTTTGCAGCTAATGAGCATTGCGGGGGTGGTCCAGGCTGAGGCCTGATGGGGGCTTCTGTTGCTCATGTCAAGAGGGCTGTGAGAAAGCAGCTTTGGCTGTAATCGGGTCTGATTTGATCATATTAACTCGCTGAGCATCTTGTGCAATCTGTCTGCGTCCGCAGCTGCTGCGTCTTGGCTTGGGTCACAATTTTGGGGCCCATCGGACACTAAAACCGGATTTCTTTAGGAGCTTCTCCGGGAATTAGACACATAATCAGCCTTTGCCTTCTCCATAAGCAACCAGATCTTGGCACAGACTTTGGAAGTTTCCACTTATCTGCCGTTGTTTTTTAGTAAAGCCCCTAATAAATTAGCCTTGATCAGAGCTTTCATCCTCCTGCTGGGGTTGAGCCTGAAACCCATCATATTACTGTAACTGCATTTTAGCATTAATACTTCACCTATTCAGCATCTTCATCCCTGCTTGTAGAGTGAACACATTTGGTACATGTGGTTAAAAGTACTTTGTAAGGTTGTAACTCAGCTTTGTACATGATAGAACTTTGCTGTCAATCTAATAACTCCTTTTAACTCCTTTTATCATTATGTAATAATCTGGTGTCCCTGCCTCATACCCAAAGGCTCCAGGATAGACCCCAGACCACTGTGACTCTGCATGGATCAAGTGTTTATTGATAATGGATTTAGATGGTGGCTTAAGTATGCATTGAGGAAATGTTTGGTATTTTATACAGTGATTAAAGAATTGAAAACTTTCATATTTCATTACTCTGATTAAGTATCATGAACATGTAGCATATTGCGCATTTGTCAAATTAAGAAAAAGATGTTACTTTACAAAGTGGTTTAGATTGCATGTTTATTTGATACTTACTGTGTAATACATTTATGATTTTTCAATTCTTTTTCAGTCATGCTGTATTATTTTCATGTCACATTGAACTTATACAGCAAACACAATATGTGAAATTGTGCATCTCAGTAGAATATTAACATTAATATTGTAAAGTTGACACACATTGTCCATTACATAAGTCAGAATATAAAGGCTGGTGGCTGATTGTTTTTGTCATGAGCAAAAGTACTGAAGTTGATTCATGGGTGCAACACCTTGTCAGGTCATTCAGACAGACTGGAGGGAACAGTGGGCTCATGTTATCTTATGTTTTGTACTATATACTACTCAGTTGTGGTAAAAATATATACAGCAAAGAAATGATGATGCAAGGTAAAACTCCTTATTTATGCCATTACTTGCTGTACATGTTTTATAAATTGGTTTGGTAAGTAAATAGGTAAATGACTATATATAGGATTAGAAGTGGAAATAAAAATGTATTTAAGCATCTGATACAGTCGTCATTTTTGAAAGGTAATTGGTTGAATTTTGAATGTCAGAAATGCCAGTCTTTTTTAATTTTTTTTCCCTGTGGGAGAGCGCTGTGCTTCTTGTGAAACTGCTCTGTTCATAGATCCATTACAAGACAGATGCCATGATGGCTGCAGTCTACTTTTTTCCCAGTATCACAGTTATTGGTGTCGTGCTTTCTGTGTTACGAGGTGCACGTTTGCCCCACAGTGTCAAACAGCCCATGCAGAACTCAGAAAGCCGTCCTTGTGGCCCTTTAGCACAGGATCCTTTACTGAGCTTTCTGTGCATTCTTGAGCAGAGGTCACAAGCTAAACTCACTGCTGTTTTTATTTCTGTATAAGTAAGAGGTACTTGAGACACTACTAGCAAAGATGACATGTTTACTTTAGTGATCTGTGTTGTTTTTAAATCTCTTCATCTTTTCTTTTGAAAAAGTTGGTTTCAAACAATAAACGTTTACACGATAAATTGAAATTTCCATAAACATGTACATGATTGTATACCCACACCGCGTCACTTTTCCAGTTATGTGAATTGGCTCATTAATTCAATCAAATGTCGGAATCGCACCGATCCAACTAGACCCTTTCACGGGAGAGTGTAACAAGTTTTGGAAAGGCACACACTTTTGCTTTATCCAGGTTTTTTCTAGTTGGGAGGCATTTGCAACGCAAATTCTAAAGACCTGAATTTTAGTTCTAATAAATAAATCATATGCAGCTGTGTATTATTGTTTAGTGCCTGTCAATTAACCGGTATTAGTTCTACAGGTGGTGGAAACGGGTTCAGACCAAGTGAAATGTCCCTATCTCTCGTCTCAGCTCCCTGGACCTCAACACCCTCAACCACATCCTTATAAAACATGTGCTTCTGATTTGCCAGCAGCTTTCTGCTAAAGGTTCCTGTGGTTCATGTCTGGGGATTATTTCCCAGGATGCTGTGCGCACAGAAGTAATTTACCATTTTGTCTGTGGCTGGGGGGCTGCGCGATGGTCTTCCACTAGAATCGGCACGTTAGATGATTCTAACTGCAAAGCAATATGGCTTCCAGGCCAGTGAATTTGCAGCATTTTATATGTATTTTTCTATTTTCCCCACCCCTTTCCCATTCCATTTTTGTAGATTTTGCTTCTCAGTTAGCAGTTCCCTGGCACACTCCTATGGTAGACAGTTTGGACTGAATTGTTGGCTCTTTTCCCTTTGTCTTCCTGAGGTTATGGATTTAGTTGTGTTTTGGCACTGTTAGAAAGGAGAAGGCTGTTCAGAAGAGGACTTTGGCCATCCCACTCAGATAGTTATACCCTGCTCAGGATGTTGGTGCAGCAGTCATTCTTTGTTCGGCTTAAGCACTTAGTGCTCCAGGACCCTTAGATGAGTTTAATTCACTGTGTCAATCCCGTGTAGTTTGAAGGGAGGCAACTCAAGGAGCTGTTATTACAGATAAGGAGAACCTGAACTCCTTATCTGCTCCAGAGTTGGGAGAGCTTATTGAGAAATTCTGCCATCCTTTTTCCCTGAATGCATGGTTTTGTGCAACACTCCTGGGACAGTGAAATGGGAGCCTGGTTTTTGCTGTTGTTGCTTCATTGTGGCTGTCTTCCAGGTTTCCGGCATGTGCTATCCAGGGGTGCCAATGGGGTTGCCAGTTCCCGGCCCCATCCTTACCGAAGGATAATGAAAAAGGGCTCCTGAGCCACGCCCAAAGTCAGGCACTATGCTAGGCTCATTACTGCTGCTACATACAGTACTCCCCCTGCTGCCAATGTCTCAAACAACAGGTGCAGATCTGCGGCATGAATACGTCAGCGAAGCTGAACGAATACTTTACTGGGGGGGGGGGGGGGGGGTCCTGATCGCTTTTTTTNGGGGGGGGGGGGGGGGGGGGGGGGGGGGGGGGGGGGGGGGGGGGGGGGGGGGGGGTTCTGATCGCTTTATCTAGCTTTAAAGGGAAGAGCTTTGCTGCCTTCCATGGCAGTTCACATGCACTAGACAGGGAAACTGCCTGCAAATTGTTGTGGCAAGTTGCCTAGCAACCCATTGAAGAATACTCAATGGGGCAGCGCTGCTCGTGGTTGTTCTGAGCTGTATCCAAGCAGGCCTGCACCTTGTCCATCATCTGTTTTGGAAGTCAGTGGCTTGGCATGAGAGACAACTGCTTTTGGAGAAACCAGTGTTGGCTGTTGTGGATGACTTGAAGGGGAGAGCTAAAGGTGTGAATTCAAAACTGCAAAAATGTATTTAGAGGAAAGAATGTGTACGTGTGTGTATAAGGGGAGAACAGAGCTGGGGTTCGACCTGGGTGGTCCTCTGCTGTGTAAATATTGAAAGTACTGCAAATTCGGTGTGTCAAAACATGCAGAGCTCAGAGTGCTCGTCTAATGAATGGCATTCACATGTAAAGTGCCACTGCGGTTTGTTTAAGCAAATGAGGGCCGCTGACAGACAGGAGCCCTAACGTGCAGGCAGTGACAGCTCTGCAGCGCCACTCTTACTAGTATTTCTGTGTGTGTGTGTGTGTGTGTGTGTGTGTGTAGGAGTGCATCTTGCTGAAGGTGTCAGGGTCAGGTCAGGTTGTGCTGGGACACTGAGGGGAGTCTGGCAGAGCTTTCGGGGTGGGGGGCAGCAGTGGAGGTGGTGACAGAAAGACTGTGTTTCAAGATGGGAGCTCAGTGAAGCTTTACACGCCTACTCACACCCCACAGCAACTGCACTGACTCACTAAAGATTAAACAAGGCCCAAACAGGTCCCATCATGGGCATGGCCCCCCACTGTACCCCACGCACCCACATACTTCACTCTTCCCCTGTCTCAGTGTGAACTTGTGTGTGTGTGTGTGTGTATGTGTGTTGGGTTGGACATCACAGCTATTGGTTCCACAACGGGGAGGGTGTTCTTCTGCTGTCCCTGCTGTTGCTGGACATTTGGCTGTTCATATCCCCCCAGCCTCCTTTCTGTCCTTCTAAACCGTTTGCTGCGACTTTCCCTTTGATCCAACTGTCACAACTATTCTCCAAGGTCATAGTGAAGGGCGTTTATTACCTTCCAGTGCCCTGCCTTGTGCCCTATACTTCTGGGACAGGCTCCAGACTACCGCGGCCCTGACTCAGATCTGTTATTAATAACAGATAGATGGTACGGGACTGACACTAAACGCCAGTGGATGATGGGTGCTGCACACAGTAGCACCCTATCTCTTCTGCCTCTGATATGTTACTGAATGAAATATGGTTGTTCTGTCACCCAGGTGTCGAACAGCTTTTCTCTGCCAGA
Organism: Arapaima gigas; assembly: GCA_900497675.1. NCBI lineage: Eukaryota > Metazoa > Chordata > Actinopteri > Osteoglossiformes > Osteoglossidae > Arapaima > Arapaima gigas. Next base: position 463,803 of record UFQX01000221.1, read on the forward strand.
AACGTGTCGTGGCAGAGTGAGGCGGATCCCTGAGTGCTCATCACATCTTCACACACAAGCTCCAGGCGTGGCCACCATTCACATTACTGTAACACCCGTAGGCTAATCACGGTCCCTGACGGTAACCGTGTCACTGGTCCTGATTCCGGGCCCTGTTTGTTCTCAGGGCGCCCGAAACCCAGGGGTACCTGAAGAAACGGGGCAATGCCACTGATCTTGCCGCTTCAATTAGCCCAGCTAGAGAAAAGGTGCTTAGTTTCTGAAAGGATCTCCAGTCTCTGCGGTTAGCACATCCTGCCAGCTGAGGGATTACCCCATGAAAGGGGAAGGGTGGAGGTAAGCAGGGGGTGGGAGTGCCCATGCAGGTGTAGGTCTGTGGCTCAACACTGGCAGGGCGCCACAGCACCCCCCTCATGGGGCCCCAGATTCGTGTCAGCATACAATGGCCCGTGGCCATCTCCACAATGTGAAGTGGCTCTGGTGAGCGGGTGAACACCTCCAAAGCAAACAGCCTCTGCCTCCTCGCAGGCCCAGGGGAAAACACAGCACTCTCTGGAGGCAGCCCTTTGTCTGCCCCTGGGAGCACAGCGTCAGGACAATCGGCTGAGGACCGGGAGCAGGTGTCGGACAAAGGCCTTGACTTCCGTGCCTTCTGCAGTGTTTGCCTTTTTCGAGGCCTTTGTGCCGGGAGGTTGATGTTCCCAATCACAGCCGTCGAAACAATATGTGTTTGTATGCTCAATGGAGGGTTTGTCAGCTGTGTGAGTTTGTATCCTCTTTGTTTCATTGTGCAGGAAATTCTGTGCACTCCACTCACTCCCACCACCTCTGCACTACTGGCAAAAAGATAGAGCTGTAGCCCTGAAGTCAAGGAACCCACATTCAAATTGCGGTACCCACTACAGCACCTGTGATCAAGGTACTTACCCTGAATTGATAGCTGAAATTACTAGGCTCGATACGTAAGTTGCATAGTATGCAAATCTAACAGTTTAGGTAACATAAGAGAATAGAGACAGCTAAATGAATAAATAATAATTATTATCTGTGATTGATGTAATTATGATCTTGTGTGTAAGATGAGTCTTTGGAGGAACCTAATAAGCTGATGTTGGGAAGGTACTCCAGGGTTTGGATCCTCTGAACTGAGGTGCTGAGTTCATGCAGGGCAGGTGAGCAACCTGTCAAGGACAGGTGTGCGTGTGCCCCCAGTGACCAGTAGATGTCAGTGTTGTCCACAGTAAGCTGGATGTGGGTCCTATGAGCAGCGCTCCTGCAGGTGTGACAGCTTGTCTCTAGGGTTCAGCTCCTCCTGTGCGCCTGAAGTCTCTTCTCAGTGTCCTCCTATGATCTCCTTCAACACCACTTGTTTTTTTGACCCAGTTTCCTCAGCCAGGTTTGCTATGTTGGTCAGCATCACAAAACAACACCCAACCCCCCTTGAGCTTTTAATTATGTAATCTGGGAAAAGTTACCCTGAACCTGCTGGCATGTTTGACCTCTTGATCCCCCCCTCCCCACCCTAGTGTTTGTTTGCCCTCAGGCTCAGGGCAGTGCCACTTACCGCTTCAGCAACGCCACTGACAGCAGCTCGTGAGAACAAAGCCTGCGGCCTGCGGATATGACAGCTACCTCCCACCTAGGTCCGCCTTGCCCTTTTACATGGAGTCAGATGGAATGAAAATGGGGGTGTTTTTTTTTTTTACCCAGTAATGCTACTGGCACTCCAGTAACTTTTCAGACAGGCTTAACACTCCAGTGGTGCTCTGAAGAGGTGGGCTGGGTGTGGTCATGCATCCGGAGGAATGAACCTCTCACCTGAACAGTCAGCCCCAGTCCTTCCGGGCTTTTTAGGGCATTCCCCTGCAGATGGAGGAATGAGACCCCACTCTGAGGGTCTTTGTAAGACCACCAGCCTTTCTGCCCTTTTCTTTGCAGTGTTTACCTCTTGCAATTGAGCTGAATGACAAGTTCAGTAAGGGACTGCCAAGAGAACAGGAATAAACCATGCAGGCAACTGGCAGAAATTTGAATGCTGTTGCTTTAAGGAGGCTATACAGCATCCTGTTGGTTGCGCAGCACAGCGAGAGTGAACTCAGGGCTGCTAAAGCTTGGGGATAATGAGAAGGCAAACAAGATTATTGACAGAGAGACAACAGGCATTTTTAAGGGTGTTTTCAACCAGCTGTGTGAACGGAACATGCACTCACCACCTTGAGAGGCGTGGAAGTGTAGCGGGTGCTTCAATAAAAAAAGGAAATAAAACAAAAAAGTGCCCTCAGGTAGCTCCCTCCACCCTCCACTCAACACGCAGGGGGCAGCTGGGAGTACACATCAGCTAACATCAAAGCGGCCTCAATGGGCTGCACAGTTTCTCTGTTTTCGTGAAATGCATATTGTTTCAGGGCCTTTTATTGCTCCGCATCAGGGCTCTTTTCAGCAGCACATTATGACGAGTCTTGAATGAAAAAAACAGCAGGTTCAGGCTGTGAAAGTGACCTAGGGACTAGTAGTATTGAAAATGTGACCTCTTGTGCTGCCTGTCATCAGCGCATGTGTTGCCCGCGTCACTGTCCCCTGTTAATTGGCATTTAAGCTGTGACCCAGTTTTTCAAATGGCGCAGCAGACCCTGCACATGGGCCCCGCCAACCCCGTCTGATTGTCCTGCCCCTCGGGAGCAAGTGGGGTGGAGAGGTGTCGAGTACGACCTCACCTCGGTCTACTCTCCCTGTCCTCTTTGTTCAGCATCACTAGCGATGTCCCCCCCCCCCTCCATGCTGTACCCTGTGCCCGTATATAAAAATCTGACATTTCTTTTTGAAGTGCATAAATGCCAATTAAACGCTCTGATACATTTCATTTGACTGCTTGGGTGATTGGAAAGCTATCAGAATGAGACGTATCCTGTATTTTCATTTCTTCTGAGTGGCTGAAAGTATATTTCTCAGTATTTTATCCAATGGAGCCTTTGTTTGTGGAAATGTGGGCTGTGAAGGGTGGCAAATGACAGACAGCAGCTCTCATAGCAAAAAGCTGAAAGCAGCATGATCTTTATGACAACAGTTTTCTGAGCCACACTTCTTCCTTTCTGTACTTTTCCTTGGTGCCCTCTCCATGCCCCCGCTCAACATTGCTCTTCTAGTCCTTTCCAGTAGCTGCTAGAAGCAGGCTCGGTTACACACTTCTTTCTTTTCTGCCAAACAGATAAGCATGAACTCAAGATGTAATGTGCTCTCATTGAGGTTCCTGAAGACATGCAGTTTGTTCCTGTTGGTGGCACACACTCTCCAGCTGGGGGCCATTGCTGCAGGCCAGAAGGGGGCAGCGTCTCACTATGACACACAACAGCCACTGCAGTCTGTGCTCCTCTGTGATCCAGCCTGCTTCACGGGTGAGTACACAAGCGTAGGTCACTCAGTTTCTGAGGCACTTACACGTCACTTAATTCTTTACTGTGTCAACTTATTATTCTTATAACCACCGTTATGGCTTTGAAAAAAGCTAATCTGCAGTTCAACATGTTACAGCAGCCCATCTGCATTAATCTAAATAGTTACTTTATATGAAACTACAAAGATACTGTTAAGATGTTCAGGGAAGAGGGTGTCCTGCTAGGGCAGTATGTTACAGCACCAAATCTGTCTGCCAGACACCGGCAACTTTGCAGGGGCCCTAAAGCAACATGCTTTCCCAAGGGACAGAGCAACACCAACTCAGGCGAGCGTATCGCTGTGGCGCCCTTTCACGGCACAGTGATCTGTGCTTGCCCTTGACTGGGCCGCTGGAGCCTGCGGCAACAAGTTCACCATTAACTATTGTGGTACCCAGCATGGCCATGTCAGAGGAGGCATGTTTCTGAGATTTCAGGTAGACAGTCTGGTTTGCACAGGCTCAGTCAAGTGACAAGTGGCTGACAAGTTTACACAGAAAAATTTTAAAAACAGGGGGTGAGTAATGGCAACACGGGTTTTTCTCTGCCCTGTGTGCATGCCTACCTTTCTTGACAGGAGTTCAAATGATCTTGAGCCATCCCAAGCTGTTTCATGTCGACCCCCGGCAGAGCTGTTGTTGGGGAGTCGTTGGCCACGGATCAGGCCATTCAGGTTGTGGCCCATTTACAGCTACTGTGGTGTCAATATTAGACCTGTGGTTGGTGGCTCAAACCACATCCTGTACCAGGAGACATGGAACACACATTTTCACACTGGATCCCAAGGTTCAGTTTGGCCAATGACGTGACAGGCATTGACAACAAGTGCACAAAAAACAAAAACTGAGAAGTTTTCCCATCCCAGGGCCACCCTCTTGGCTTCTCACACAAAGGGCCTGACACTCTTGTACATCCTTGCCATTGCACACAGGAGCCATGAGAATGATCCCCAGAGCAAACAAGGGAGTGGAGCACTGACGCCGTGATGCAGGAGCCTGCGAGGCGAAGAGCTGTTAAGACTAATGCCACTGTCTTTCACCCCATTTTTTGTGTGCGTGTTTGTTTTGTTCGCTGTTTGTTCTGTCAATATGCTTACACTGGCTGCCACAGCTCAGTTTAACCCACTGAAAAGCCTATTTAAAACTGCCTTGCTCTGACCTAATGGAAAAACAGTTGTTGATGGAGGAGCCTGTTGCTTAGTACCTAAACAACAATAATTATGTAATAATTTGGCAGGGGGTGCAGTCACTCTCCTGGCAAGACTGTAATTTCACTCATCTCAGAAAAGTTTTTCATATCTTGTTATTATTTTTTTATTTTTCTTTATTTTCTGTGTTTTCTTGGATCTGACATGCCCAATGTATCTGTTGATGGAATATTCTCTTGAAGAAGGGTCTGTCTGCTCTGCAGTGGAGACTGTGCTCACCTGGCTTCTCTGTTTGACCACGAAGCTGCACTGCTGTCTGAATCCATGGAGCCTCTCCGTAACTTTGCTCAACTCAGTGCTGTGTTCTTGGGTTCAGTACCCCAGGTGGCGCCCAGTCTTAGCGTTTCATCAAGTGTGGTGAGCGTAGGCCAGTCTGCACTGACCATAGCAAACAGGGACGTCGGTAATTGAGTGAGTCAGGACATCATGTCAAGGAGGAAACCACTCACAGAGAGGTGGCTTACAGTGGCGTTCTGCACTGATGAGAAAGTGGATTTATTACCGTCAGAGTTAAGCTGGCAAGAAAGGAGACAGAGTGGATGGTTAACAAACTGGTATTTGGAGCAAAGGCCCCAAAGGACCTTTACTGTCCAACTAACAGCAATTTCAACAAGACAGGTGCAGCAGAAGCCCTCGCTGTGGTGGCCAACAGTTTTACCCACAAGTCCTAGCCTTGGTGGAACTGGTGTACAGCCCCTGAAAGCGTAAGGAATGTAACGTGGCTCTGGATGACAGCGGCCGCTTTGCCTTTGCGTGATGTAAACACTGAGAAATGAGAAGCACGTTGCTCTGAGGATGTGTCACAAGCGGCACCCCTGAGCTCTAGATTGGATGCCTTAATGCACCAGACGTCTGGACGCCTTTCCAAGATGGCACTCTGAGAGCTGATGGACACTCTGTCACTTCTATCTCTGCATTCCAGCCCCTGTGAAACTGCAGCCTTCCCTACTGGTCTGTGCCCTGACACGCTCATGGTGGAGATGCGATAAAGAGCTGCCAGAGAGCAGAGGTTGAAGACTCTTCCATCCTCTCTATTCTGCCAAGCAGCTTCAAGTCAGACCTTGGCTGGCTGTGGACTGCGGACAGTTATCATCTCCCTGTTTGAAAAAAGTCCCTTTGCCCAGCTCTGTCCCAGCATCCCCCACTTTGTGGATGTGGGAACAGGAGGCGGTGGTCTGATAACAGCCGGAGGGTGGGATCTTAAGAGGTAGATTGTAGTCTGGGCCAGCAAACGCATGGAAGCGCATCCCTAAATGCCACCAGTGTCTGACAGTATAGGAAGGGGTCACAAACGGTCCTCAAATCCTTCAAGATTTTCCCTTTAGTGTTTGGTTCCAGCCAGCTGTGGTCTGAGACACATCCCTGTGCTGTAACAGGGCACCTTAATCTCTGTTCTGTAATGTTGCTGCACATGCTGTAAACTCAAGCTTCATGTAAACCTCCACAGACCTCATGTTATATGGAGGGTTTTTGTTTTATATTGTTTTGTTTTGGACATTTGTCCTTTCAGTGGATGTGGGAAGGATACTTTCTTGGCAGCTGCGTTGTTTGTCCCATATAGCGAATGTGTGGATCCCCTGGGTCAGCGAGGGACCTCCGTGTGAGCCTGATGCTGGTTAGGGGCACAGCAAAATGGCGAAGAGCCGGGGAATGCAGACAGGCTGAGTTCATCTGCCAGACCTCCTTATCCTTGCTACCATCTCCTCCCTCAGTCAGACCGGTATCAGTGACATCGGAGAGCAGGGCCAGGCCTGGCACCTGAAACCCACCACCCTCTCCGTGATGAATACGCTGTCTGCATTCTGCACCGATATCCATTTCCTGCCCCTTTTTCATACCCGCCCCCAACACCACACACAGACAAGACATGCAGGCTTCCTCGCAATCAGACACACCGTTTTGTTAATTTCCTGATGCCTTAATTATATCAAAAGATAATTTGTGCCGTCTGAGATTTTCCGGCATTCTCCAGCCAGCGTGTTTGTGTGATGAGGGTTGGTGATACACAGCCTGTCTCTCTGGCTGCTCTATCTGAAGCATCGTAGATTAGCACCATGCCACGTACACAAGCAGGCGCACACACACACACTTGGGCTTGTTTTCTTGATCTAGTAAGAACTCTGTATTGATCTCGCTTTTCATCGTTTTCTTTATTGTTTGCAGTGATAACTCACATGGGAGAAGGAGAATCTTCAGTCACGTTTGAATCAGTGAATGGAGCGTGTAACGTTCTTACAACAATGGCAGCGTGGACAAAGGTGTTCCTGTTCCTGTCCTTCAGTGGCTGCTTTTCACCATGGGTGGTGGTTTATTTTAACTCAACTCCATGAGTCAGGTTTTTCCGTTTGATCACTCTGGTGCCGTCGGTACTTTTTTCATATCGTGCTACAGATGTTGCGGAAGGGTTTGTTTCCCTGCTGTCACAGTTAAAATGTTGCCCACATTACTCCACAAACAGGCAACACTGCTTCGGTTTGAGGATGTTTTGAAAGCCAGAGGGAAGAAAGAGATGCTATCCAACCAATTAGCTGCAATTTAGCTCATTTGGAGCAGGGAGGCACTCGATCTTCAAGGAGGTTGAGGAAAGGGAGGTGTTGTCCTCTCACTCTTCGTGATGGGAGAGGGCACTAAATGAACAGTCAGAACACTCCCTTCCTGGCCCATTGATAGCAATCTGCGTGTTTGTTTTCATTCCGCTCTTCCATGCCGACCACTAAGGACAAAATGAGAACCAAAAACAAATGCTTTAGAGGCGATCTAGAAAGCTAGCCATTCGCCTCCCTGGGCCAGACCTTATGGCTTGTCAGCTGGTTTGTGTGCCCACCTTGTCTGTCCATCTTTGTCTCCTTAGCTCCTTTTGCACTTTTTCCAGGGTCAAGACTGGGGCCAAAACAGCACATTTTTGTGGGATATGATGGGCCTGAGGAATCTGCCTTGCCCCCACCAGATGAAGACATCTTATCATACCTGACATACCTGCTAGATTGGACTACAGCCAACAAGGGACAGGGTAAGGAGGCATACCTGTAAAATCTTTACTTGTGACAGATTCAATATTTGCAAGACCAAGCAACTGGTAAGCACCTGTCAAAGCATCTGCCTGTCAATCTGCCTGTCTTTCTGTGGACCAAGTCTTCTCTTATCACTATCTGCGTAGGTTCACTACATGTCGGCAAGTTTCACACATCCACCTGATCTTATCAGCACCGGATAGTTAGCAAGCATTTGCCAGGAAAGATCACCTCCAGGGAGTTCCCAGAGTCACATTCAAAGATTCTACCTGTGAGGTCTCCCAGGCCCAGTGTGCCAAGCCAGGATCACTTTTCTGTGGTGTTGCCCTCTCAGCCCTCCCCTGAAGTGAAGTGCAGCACAGCCATAGAGTTATTGACCAGTTATTGGGAACTCAGCCTTATTGTAAATGTTTTACAGTTATTTCTTTGTTATTAAACCAACACCCCTAACAACATGATTCTTCTGAGTGATGGCAGCTAGTGCTGGGGAAGTAAGTATAATGGTGTTAGCTTCCCTGCTTTGGCCCATTGGCAGGCTTGACTGCTCGGTTAGAATCGACACCTGGCGCACCATTGCTGGCCAGGTCCTGTCAGGTCAGTGTGGTCTGAGACATCAGCCTGGAGCTGTAAATCTCCCTGCTGCTAAGAGCCTTTGGAGCCCCAACGGAGGGCCTAAATCTCTTAGTTTGCCTTCCTAGCACAGCTTAGGCCACTTAGCGCGCGTCAGACTGGCAGACCACGGGATGTTCAGGTTCCAGGAAGGGAACTGAGGCTTGCTGTGTTAAGCTGAGCTGCTTTGGATCACAGCATGAGGCACCATGCTCACAAGACAACTGATTCTCTCCCATGAAACAGTTATGTCTGTGCTCCCAAAGAGCTTTGCTAAATTGGTGTCATTGTGGAAAAGAGTCATGGAAGCAAAACTCTTAAACCTGGTTTGTCTCATATGGGTATAGATGAGACCAGTATCTCTTGGCTTACATGCAGCTCTTTCCTGGACCTGTTAGTTTAATTGTAATCTCACAAGTGGATGTGGCAGCTGCATTGCTTATTCAATCTTCTTTCGTTTTTATTTTTATTTGTGGATGGGATCTTGTGCTTACCATTATGGGCTTTGGCCGACTAAGCGTGCAAAATGACAAACAAGGTTGCCTCGCAGCCTTCCTTGTCTTTCTTTAGCCAGGTAATCGGCATCAGGGCACCTGATCCGTTTTAGCTCATCAGCCATCCTCGCCCCGATCCCCCAATAAGCTGTATTTGTCAAACTAAACGCTTGATCTGTACCAGCGCATCCGTTTCAGGTGAAGCTCCAGGAGCCAGATGAGAGTTTTTCAGTTGGGGTTTAAAGAGGACACACTTCTTAGCTCCTAGATTCACAGCCGCTTTTCTGAGTTAATCCCAGGATCTTCCCTTTTGCGAACACGGCAACAAAGCCATCCTCCACATGGACTTACTGCAGCTCAAGTGGCTCTGAGGTTACTCTGTACCTCTGGAAGGCTCTAAACTACAGGGTGGAAGGACAGCTTCCTACAAGGGGCTTCAGAGTCAAGGTGTTCCAAAAAACTAAGAAAAAGACCAAGTACAGCCCACCAGACATACACTTACCCTGTCTCCTGTCATTATGTCTAATGATGCCACATTTACAATTCTTGGAGACCCCAAACTGACCATTTGAATTATTAAACACCAGTGATGCTAAATGCTTCCATGTTGTTTGTTCAAAACACAAAGTGGGTATTTGACATTTGTTATTCTTCATTTTCTCCTTATTTGCAGTGTATGACAGGGTTGCATATACAGCTATAATCTTCCAAAGTACTAGAACTGTTTCCCAGCTTTCTAAAATGTAGTCGAAGTCCTTTGTAACAAACTATGACACAGTTTGTTCTGTTTAGTTTCCGGTGTCCACTTTGATACTCCTTTAAATTTTTTCCTTTTGCATGAGTTCACTCTTTAAACAAGAAATTATTTCTTGGCAGTGATTAACTAATTGCAGATTTTTACAGGTCAAATGTTAAAATTATTGTAGAAGTCCTATAACGTTCTCCATCCAGATTGATCTTTCTTATTTATGCCCAGAAACCTCTCTCAGTCAGACTGCTACGCTCCACCTCCTCTGGCCACTTGGTGGTCCCATACACAAAGGGTCCAAAACTGAAAGCCAGAAGGTAGTTTGTTTTGGCTCCAAAATGAGGTGGAATGAGGTTCCTCTCAACATTCTCTTTCTGACCCGTTTTTGTCAGGATCTTCTATCTGCTCCATAAACTTTCACCACATTGGTACTGGACTGAATAACTCTACTTCAAGAATTACATGTCAGCATCTGTTGGTAAATGGTTGGTAAATGCACTTATTTTTACACCAAATTGTGAGTTGATTTGGAGAAAAGAGTCTGATTAAATGTAAACCTGAAGAAAAAAACAACTTCTGCACTAGCTCTTTAGTCTAAATCACAGTGAAGGCTTAGTAACTTACAGCTGGGCTGCAGAGAAGATTGCCATCCCTAGCAGTATCCTCTTCCCATGTGCAGTGTGCCCTCACAACCATCTGGTGTAGGACCTTGGCATGTGACAGAACTTAATCGAGTCAATAGGAAAAATGTCTGGGCATTATCATGATCTTCATGCCAGGTCTCCTTTGTGTCTCCTCTTTGTTTTTATTAGGTGTGTGCCTGCTTGGCTGCCCCAAAAGGATTCTTATGTTTGCACCGAAGAGTGTACTTTTTCTCCTAGCAGTCCCTTTCATGCTGACCGGCTGGCAATTTTTGTTTGGCTGGAGTCTTGTTTTGATGGCTGAACCACAATTTTTTTATTAACTTATTTTTTATTCATTTCCAGCATACCTCTCACTGAAATTCTAATTCAGCGGCGTGGCAACGTGTGCCAAGGATTCACTCCCATTTAAAGCAACAGATCACATATGATTTAATCTGGTTTCCAAGTATCAGACGCATGCAACAGGTTTGCATCCGAACAGAGCCCCCCCCCCCCGTGGTCTGGAGGTGGAGTGAGAAACGGTAAAGTTTTGGACTGGCCTGGTAGTGGAGGGGTTTAAGATGCTCTCCAGCTGCAGTCCAGCCTTTTGGCCAGTAGATGGAATTGGCAGTCCAGTTCATTCAGTTCAGATGGCAAAGCTCAACATCTTAGCACACAGCCCTATCCCTGCACAGGTTCTGCCTCCCTGTACACAAGGTCTGCTTATCTATCAGGATGATTCGGTTATGGTTACCCTGAACAATAACTGTGTCCTGTCTGCCCTGCTTTTCTGTTTTCACCTATTAATGACTTTTATGAGCTTCATACTACGTGTGCTTCAGAGCATTCAATCGTGCTCCTGTGCCGCTTGAAATCAGCATCAGGAAAAAGGCAAGGGTCAAATTGTTTGCTTTTCCACCTGCAGACATGGGAAATGCTGTCAGATATGTCTGGTTCTGTTTTTGCTGTTTATGAGACATGAGTGATGGAGGGAGAATTTTGCTGCTCGATACATTGCATCCTTGCCTGAGTGAATGTCGACTAGTCAGCAATCGGTAATCAACCTGAAATGGGCGGGGCCTTTGTGGCATCGATATACTCGGCCCTCTAGATGGACAGTAATTATACTCCAGCTGGTATTTGGGGGGGATGGTGGCAAGCAAGGAGGTGGGCTCTGTGTCAAAGAGAGAGGTGGCGAAGTGATTCCTATTTCCTGCCGCCATTGCCTGTGGCCAGAGCACCCCATCTGTTTAGCTCCAGCTAATCCCACCCCAGCTGTGCCCAGTGGACCTTGTGATACAGTTCAGATCTTGTACTGTTGCTTGGACCCTAAGTGGGGTGGGGGGTGGGGGTGCAGAGGAGGTGCTGGTGTTTCTCATGACTGTATCTGGTCACATGATTCCAGGCTGCGTGACACATCACACGCTTGTGACATTAGCCAAACTTGCCCCCAGATCCTCCTCTCTGCTGGAAGCTGACCAAGTGCTGGATGCGCTTCACTGGCTGCTGTCCCTGCTTCCGCTCAGTGCAAGTTGTCATTGGGCGAAATTTGGGGAGGCAGGAACAAGATCCTTGGTTGCCATCTAATTCGCTGCTTTTGGGCATTCGAGGAAGCACTGAGACCCACAAGGAGGAGGGGAGCTCAGATGAAAACGTGCCACAAGATCATTTATGAACGTCTGGCACGACCTTGACTGTTACGCAAGAGCTCACACACTTAATACAATTACGCATTGGCTTTCATAGTAGCTACTAGAGTAATACAGTGATGAAGTCATTTGCAGATCATGAATCTAAAGTTATCAAAGCACAACTGTTGTCATAACAATGTCCTGTTTTTCAAAAACATGCATAATTAGGGAGGTATGATTTTTGGACATTTCCCCCATTAATATCCCAAAATTTGATTCATCCTGTAGCCAGATTGAAGAACTAGTGGTAACAGTATTTCATTCTCTCAGTTCTACTCAACTGTTGGCTCATGTAGGACCTCAAAATTGCAGCTACATCAGCATGGTTTCAATGGTAGAAAGTTAATCTGACAACCATTACAAATCTTTTGTCATCTTGCTTTACAGTTGAGATGTCTTACTGATGCCTTTGTTCAAACATGATGTTGTTATTAGGCCCCAGTGAGATGATATTGACTCAATTGTTTGTTTTTCAGCCAGAAGACTAATCTTTAATAGTGGAGTGTTCATAGCTTTAGTTAAGGTATTAGTCCACTGTATTGCAGGTCTTCCTCTTCCGCATTGACCTTCAATCTTGCTAAACACATTCTTCTCCAATGATCTTTTTCTCCAAATGGTGTTTCCAAAGTATGAAAACTGAAGACTTGTCATTTGAACTTCAAGGGACAGCTTAGGGTTGATCTCCTCTAATACCGATGCTTTTCTTTTGCAGGCAGTCCACAGTATGCACAGTATTCTCCAACACCACAATTCAAAGGCATCGATTTTCTTCCTGTGCTTTTTTGTCACTGTCCAACTTTTGTATAGATATGGCACTGTTGAGAATATCATGGCTTAAACAAGTCGAATCTTTGTATACAAAGTTGCTTCTCTGCACTTGTGAATGTTGCCTGTTTTCTTCATGGCTGCTCTGCCAATAGCAATTCATCGTCAGATTTCTTGGATACTTTTACTCATCTCATTATTGATTGATGATCCAAGTTAGCTGAAGTTGTCACCTGTTTATAATTCTTCTCCATCATGAGTGAAATTATCGACTTTGCCAGTTGTCAGGATCTTTGTCTTCATCACGTTAAGGTGCAAGCTTAATTTGAGACAATCTTCTTCTTATAAGGAGATGTTCCAGGTTGTCATCACTTTCAGTTAGTAGTGTAGTCATCTAAGAAGTTTTTGATGAGTCTTTTGCCAGTTTTCACACCACCAAATAATCCTGCATATGTTTCATTTGTTCTATATATAAGTTGAAGAGGTATGGTGAAAGTATGCAGCCTTGTTGTATACCTTTGCCAATTTTAAACCCCTGTGTTCCTCCTTGTTCCATTCAAGCTGTTGCTTGTTGATCAGATACAGGTGGATAAATAATGGAAAAATATAGCAATGCATTAATCTCAAGGATCTAATATACTGTGACTTACAATATTAAAATCAAGGACTCAATATGGAGAAGGGCCACCCTTTGGTTTCAGAACAGCTTCAGTCCTTCTTGCACTGCTGAACAATGTATAGTGGCATACTCCTCCATTCCTGAAGAAGGAAAGCTTCCTGGTTTTTGAGGGATGAAGACTGTGGAAATCTAGTATACAGTCTGAACTTAAAGGTACAATGGTGTTTAGAACTGGTGACTTTGGAGGCCATGGTAGATGTTTGACTTCATCCTGGTTCAGGATACATGCATAGCAAATTAGCGCACCTAATGACTCCCATGTTAAAATTATTACAATAGACATTGTTGGTTTAAGGCATCCTTTGGCTTTTTCCACACATAGTCTGTCTTAATATAGGGAAAGGGGTGAAAGATGACTCATAAGACCACGTTACTTTTTTCGTTTGCTCAGGAGTCCATGTTTTGTGCTCCTTACAATAGTTTGTGTGTCTCTGCATTGGCCTTGGGTACAAATGATTTCCGATTGCAAGAAGCTCACGATGTACAGTTTTTGTTGAGACTGGGTCACAGTGGTGCTGACTCAACTCTGGTATTTTTTTAAGGTATTTAGCAACTACTTTGTGAAGTATCTGTCTATCCCTGTCAGTGAGCTTCAGCTTGTGACCACTGTTCCTTTTTGGAGGTGCACTTAGTCCATGTTTGTCAGCATCTTTGATATGCTGCCAATATTTGTCAGAATGTTCTTGTTTTTTTTGAGAATGTTCTCCTAGTTTTGCAGTTTTTGTGACCAATGCACCTGCAAGTTTGGCCACGGACTGTTTGGCCTCATTGGAATTCTTTTATTTGCCTCATGTTGCTTTGGAAACTCACATATAAAAGTACTAATTGTCAGACCACTTTTATAGCCAATACATACTTCTCATTGGCAATCAACATAAAATAAGTTACCTTTCTAACTGCATTTGTAATTTGGATTTGGTTCGATCAAATTTAAATTCCTTTTTCTTTTTTGGAATTCTGTTATTCTGTCTGCTCCAGTATAAGGTAATATTAGATTTTTTTTTTTTTTTGCCATTTTTTGGATGGATGCACATCCATGGTGATGATTCTGTGATCAGCTTCCAGCTGCTGCACATTGCAAGGTTTTCACCAGCTCTGGTCTGTGGCAATTCGGACAGGGATCAGCAGCGCCACATTTGGTGTGAGCAAGGTCTCTGCAGGGTTATCATCGTGCCACAGCCCAGATCAGAGCCGACCAGGCCTTGGGTGTGTAAAGCCAGCTAGTCGCCCAGCAGATCCAGCTGCATGTGGATCAAATCAGAATTATCCACTAATTGACTCTTTACTGGGCTCCAGAAAGTCCGTAATGGACTTGATATTAAATCCCCCCCAAAAGTATTTAAAGTGTGTTCCTGCAAAGGAGACGGCATTGCAGAGATTGCCTTTTACAAGGAGGGTGAGTTAAGCCCTGCGGGTCAGAGCCTGCCCAGCCAAGGCTGCTCTCAGACAGGATTTGGGGATGGTGGTAGAAAGCAGCAGGAGGAGAGCAACAAGGAGCAGGGAGAGGCGCAGGAGATCTGCACCAATGACTTCCAGATGCCCCCCACCTTCTTTTTTCTCCCTTTGCAGATAGATGCTATGGCAAAAGTGTGCAGCACAGGGTTTAAACCTGGCTTGGCTTTAATGGAGATTGACTGCTTTTTATGTGGAAATTGGTATGGCATAAATTTTGCATGTCTGGGCTGTCTTTTTATTCTCTGTTTAAACTGCTTGCTTAAAAAAAGAAAGAAAAGGCCAATTAGGTTTCAACTGGTTGAGAATGAACTTTTGTTCTTTTCAAGCAGACAGTTTGAAAATGAAGGAAGCAAAGACAGAAAGGAAATGGTTTTAGCCTGGTAGTTTCTCAGATTAGCTTTTCCATCAGGGTTTTAAAGCATGATTACCTCAAACTGCAGGATACATTTCTCTGTTTTATGTGTTTTTTTTTGTCTCATTCTCCAATCCCCTTTTAGGTTGTTTCTGCATCATAGAACAAAATACTTGTGAGAAACTAGGGTTATTCAGTGATTTTTACACTCAAGTGACTCATTCCTACTATATAGCTGTTCATTGCCCAAAGATGTTTAAAACATCTTTTATAACCTTTTAAGCCTTTGTTTTTCTCTCCCCTATACTCCAAATAGGTCTGGTTTTTCCCAGCTACAGTCCAACTCTGTTCACAGAACTGAACCATCAGTCCAGACCCTTGGAGAACCCTGCACAAGATGTCCAGTTCTTTCTTTTTGGTAGGCTCTTTATTTGTGATGTGGTTGGATTAGGCCTGCGTGGTCCTGTCTCCATGGCTGTGCCAATAACCTTTGTACTCAATGATTTTTATGAAAATTCTTGCTGAAATCAAAAATTCTTTCTTATGGAGTTCAACCCTTTTAGGTATTACAAATTGATATTGCAGTGACTATATAAGGAAACTTACGTAACAACGTGATGCATACTCACTCACCATGTATCAATATTTCTTTTTGGTAACGTGGTGAAGAAAATGTGAGCAGCTAGTTCTATGTTATCATTTCCAATAAAATCAGTCAGGATCATATGATGTGTAGTACTGAACTTTGATAGTTTTTGTCAACCTGTCAATTTTTTACTTCGTCATTGCCTGTTGTCTTTGGTTCATGGTGCTAATAAACCAGGCTAACAAATATTTAGTTAAAAGCTGTGAAAAGTAGTGAGCAACTCGAGCAGATTCCTGGAAAACATAGGAATTGGATGTAGAAAAATATAAGGTTTTAAGAGGTGCAGCATGATTTTACTTTGTTATGCTAGTGGATTTATTGCATCTCATCACCCGTACCCTCCACTTCCTCCAAAAGGCCTTTAATGAGCCAAGGTCGACCTGCAATGGAACCTTATTGCCACTTCTCTTAATGTTAGTTCCACCTTTTGTCAGTGAAAATCAAGAATAGCTCCTAGTTCAAACTCCCTAAGTTTCCTCAAGTTCTCTGTACAAAATAGAGAATATTTCTACAACTCTATTCCCCTCCAAACTGCTGCATTTTTTTTCAGTTCCAGGCTTAGAAGCTTCTGTCTTTCCATTTGTTCTTCTAAAGAAGAGTGACTTCCATCCAACTACCCAAGGAGGTAAGGGTTCTGGCAAGATCCAAGGCAGAGCCATTAACATAACTTCAGGCTCCAATGAGTTTATTTGTGGAGCATTAGCAAAAAATAAAATATAAACATTGGTTCTCTGAAATTATGGTGCCCATAACCTCAAAATAACCTATTTACAAGCCTCTGCTTCAGTCATGAACGTGTGATGCAGCACAGAGGGAGTCTATAGTATTTCTATTAATACTGTGTGGACCACACTGAGCTCTGGTAATGCATTTCTTTCACTGTCTTGCTCCACAAGTCTCCAGCATTTTCCTGTCTGCTTGTCCTCTCCTGTTTACTCTGTGCAACAGTTATGATCTCCCTCTGTAAATGGTGTTTTGTTGGAAGCATACAAAGAGACAGTAGCTACTGGTTATCAGCTGCATTCCCCATGATTGGAAAGAGAACTAGACAGACATGATAAAAAAGCTTTGGCGTGGCTTGTGTTGGGTCACAGGGGTTAGAGGCTTATGTATTGCAAAAGTCACATTCATTACAATGTAAGACTCTTTACCCAGAATCTGGTGAATTGATGGGAGGAGAGTGGTGTCTTTATTCCCTTGTACTTGTAAAATGTCCTGCACTGAAGCCTTCTACAGCCCTTCCGCAAGTGTGGATGGAATTGTACGTATGACTTCAACTGTTGCGTTGGTAAAATTGCCTGAGTTCAGTGGTGAACGAAAAGCCGGCGGTTCATGATCTGAAACCCTCTGGAACTTGAACCAGATCTACATAATGCATGTCAAGTAAAACATGCTTCAAGTATGAGACCAAGTAAAAAGTCATATAGATTTGACACAAATGGGGTAACAAGCTGTGAATGTTTAGTCAAGGAACAATAATGGGAGGCATAAAAAAACTATTTATTCAAGAGGAGTGTGAAAAGATTGTAACATTTTAAAGAAGAAAACGAGCTGTACACTTGGAAAAAGAACATGATAAAAAGGTTAGCTGGCCACAGTATTTTTCCCTCCTAAAATCTATCCTAACATCTAAAAGAGACCATTGGGGAGAGTCTGGGGAGAATGATGTCCAGTCCTCTCCCAGTTTTCCATATGGCTTTTTACCTAGTGGGACCACCGTGCATTTAACCGAACTAAGGGTTGCCCACTTGCCCCCAGACTAGTCTATTTGGTCTAAGATTGAAACTTTCTGTTCTGCTCTCCTTGGCTTTATGGTGCTTCTTAAGCTCCCATCTGGTTGTAGGAGAAGTTTGATGTGCTGCCATTACAGATACGGTTGAGGAGAATGTCAAAGCCTCACAAAACAACCCAACTTCCCAGCACTTTGTGCTGAGGGATTTCAAGTGCCATCAAAGTCTTTATCAAGTTGACCTAACTAGTTTAAAGTTGCAGTGCATAATTTGCACAATAACCATCTCCTGAACCCACTTGCAGTCAAAGCAAGTTAGGGACTTTTTTTTGCATATATTGTCTTTTAATAGCTGCAACAGTTGTGGCTAATTTGTCAGAAAAGCCTGTTTAAGAAACTTGGACATCTTCAGTACAAGATCTATAAATCTCTTTCATAGTTTAATACTGTCTGCTGAGCACCAGAGGTTAACTCTTCTGTTGTTGACGAGACTGAGCAATGTGCTACTTAGGTCCTGACTAAGACTAGACTGCTCTTCTCTCAGATGATATGAACCACTTCATGAGCCTTGTTGTATGCCTGAGGAAAACATGAAGCAAGAAATCAATGACACTAAACCTCTCAGTTGAACCACTAAGGAAGAACTTGGCACAAAACATATCACAAACACACACAGTATAATTGATATACATTCTCTTGCTTTCTTTTTTGGGGTTTTTTAAAAATGGGTAATTTTTACCCTCTTGCTAGTGCTAAGGTCATTGTTTTAAACAAAATATCAAAAGCCTACAAAATGGTACCATATTTTTTCCCTTTATACTAACCAGAACAAGTGACATTTCACACTTTACTGTAGTCTTACAGGTATCCTTCAGCTGTTTTGTCTGATTATAATTTTAGACAAAAAATACACTTGATAATTTAAAGCTAAAGTATTTCTGACCTTTTCAGCAGACTATAAATATAATTTTATTTGCAAAAATATGCCTGCCCTAATATCAGCTTTTCTGCATTAATTGATTGGCATAGAGCGATAGTTTAAAAACAATATCAGCCATGGTCTAAGATCCTATTATAAATAACATGCTTGTTGATTATTATAATTATCAAAAATATTTTTGCATATCAATGGTAACTGATGCAGCACATCAAGATCACTGTTTCCCCCAGCTGCAGTGTTTCAGAATCTGCTTTATGGAGTTCTGCTTAAAAATGAAAAACAACTCAAGAGAGTTTTCTTAGAACCCAATCAAAACCACCAGTCTGTATAGACAAAAGGCATTGAGCCCAGAAAACAAGAGTAATGTGTTGCTTGAATTTATCCAGAAAGTCCGCTCTCTGCTCTGCTTAAATTTACTGCGGTAAACGTTCCCAATCGATTCTCATGTTCCTACACATGAAGCCAGTCAGCTGATTATGCTTTACTGGGCCATCGACTGAACATATTGCATAATTCAAATAATGCTAAATTGATCACCTTGTATTTATAAACTATAATTAATCTGTTACTCAGGGAATATCTGTTATTGTGGAAAAAATCAGCTAGTTTTTTTTTTTTTTTAAATACTGAATCAAAAAATGCTCCTAAATTAATTGGGGACTTAATTTTCTGTGGCTTTTCAACTTTTATTACACAGTAATTTAGTCAATTTCAGTTGAACTTCAAGAAAGATCAAATGCGTGAAAAACTTTGTTGCGAGAACTGTCCCCAACTTGTGCGGTTTGACATCTTTTGAATCATCCAATTTGTTCGGCCAACAGCTCAGTAAAACAGCTAAGCAATCCCCTGCAACAAAATCCCTTGTACACAAGAGTAAGCAAGGACCTCAGTTGAGAAACACTGCACTATGGCTTTAGTGTGCAACTCGGCAAAATAATCATTACTGCTTATTTATGTAATCTCATTTCAGGTTTAGTTGAGGAGAGGTCAGTTTGCACAAAGTGACACCTTATATTGTGCAACACGATGTGGTGTCTCACACCCGCACTAGCTGTCAGTCCAGTGGGCCCCGGTGTTGCTCAGCCCCATTGAATATTGGTATGCTGGGTCTCTCACAGACTGTGGGCTCTGTGGATGAAAAGCTGAAAAGTCCCTGTGCGGAGGGAGTCGTGAGGGTGATCCAGGCTTCCTGTGGTAGAGGGAGGAGTGCGGCGCTCTGGTTCCTGGGCCAAGCGCAGGTGAAGATGAGGAAGACGAGCATGGGGAGGAAGAGGAGGGTGCAGGGGGCAGACCCCTCTGCGTGCCCACAGGAGTGTAGATGGCCAGGTCGGGTGGTGCCGGTTGCGGACGCTGTGCTGAAACTGAATGGTGGGACATAGTGGCGGAAGCTGCGGCAGCGCTGCTGAAATGTGTAGCGAAGGGCTGGTAGGAGACGGCATCCACTGCCTGCACACTGTACCGAGGGTAGGGCTGTACAGATGCCCACATGTTACAGTTCAGGGAGGGCGGTGCCAAGCTGTCCACCCCAGCTGACCCCCCACTGCCCCCAGCCTCCCCTTCCTCCCCTCCGTACATGCAGGCTTCCCGGGATCCAAACGCCTCCCCGCAATAGGAGTGGGACAGCAGAGGCGGTTCATACGAAGTCGGGGAACGGAAGTAGTGCTCCTCTGAGACAGCAGGAGGTGCTGTATCCAGGTACGGACGCTTGCACCCCAGCTCCAGGTGCCTGGGGTTATCTGAAAGGAAAAAATTAATTAAGAGCTACAGAAAATAATATATAATATAAAAGGTAAGTGAAACCTGCATGCATACAGTACAGTGAATTATAAGCAATTATAAACAGTGAATAAGGTGCCAGTATGGATCAACTAGAACGCTGCTACAAGGGGGCTCTTTGCCTCCTTTGCTATTTTATGCATTAATGATTTTCTCAAAACATTTAAAATTAGTTCAGTATTTATATTGTTCCTTATAATATGCTTAAAAATAGGTTTCTTTCAACATTTATTTTTCTTTTTTCTGCAGCATTTTTGCAACTGTCCTTAAAATCTGAGATATATAAAAAGGTCCAGAAAATTGAGGATGTAGTTAATCATACTTAATTTTGAATATTTTGAACTTTTATACACCTGTACAGTTAAAAAAATAAAAATAAAAACACTAAATTGTGTTGTTAAAACAAAAATAAAACTAGCTCCATTGTTTTTCTGAGAAGAGCCTTAACATTTGGGGCAGAGCTAGGATGATCCTGACTGAAGCAACATACCATACCTCTGTGTTTAAAGCAGTGGTAGAGCAGGCCAGGCTCTCGGCTGGAAGGGAAGGGGTTGGCGAGTGGCTCTTGGGTGTCCGAGTTGGCCAAGGAGACCCCACTTTCATACTGATAGTGAGGCACGACCTGCGGATGTGCAGTGAGCAGCCCCGCACCTAACTTTCCCGTCAGGTGGGTGTGCGAGGTCACCAGCCTCTGCCGGACCATATTCTTGGAGATCACGGGGTAGTCCTTCCTGTGGGCAAGTACAATTGGGAATGATAAGAGTGGCTCTCTACAGACCCTGTGATATGTGTGGTTTGTAGTTTGTGATTAAACGGAAGCCTCTTTTAGCTTCGTGTTTGTGGGTTTCTCCTCCCTGTTCCGTAACTGAAACTGACCAACAGTAATGGTTGCCATGTCATTTCAGAATTTGTGTGAGGGCAGCTGTCAAATACACACCCTTGCTGGCGAGACATACGCAAGTCCCCCTCATCGCTGCCCCGGAACCCCTTCGCAAATGGGTTGTTTTCAATCTTAAGCTGCGTGATCTGGTAAGAGGGTAACACAGTCAATCTATATTTTCACCCCAACAGCTGCCAGACCCATTCAAGTGTCAGCCTCCCAAGAGTTAGCATGAAGTTGAACTGTACATGGAGGTATTGGCAACACACAACCTTGTGGTTTTGGTAGGACGTCACAGAGATAAAGGCCGTTTCAGGGAAGACATGGGTGCAGTAGGCAGTGTTTTTGGAACCAAAGCCATTGTTCTCATCTGCCTTGACAATGTGCAGCCTGGGTTGGTACTTGTGCATCGAGTTAAGGATGATCTACAGAAGAGAAAGAGAATGAGATCCCAAAACCCAACAGTGGACAAGTTTTGACAAAGAATTCTTGCGTTTTTATTGAACATTTTAAGCGTGACACACAGATGCCAGTAGTTCAAGTGATCTGAACACATCGCAGTTGTGGTTTATGGTTGTCTGTGTGGTACTTGGATCAGTCATGTTTTTCAGCAGATGATGTTGAAGGTGTTGGTTATAGTCTGATATTGAACTGTTATATATTTCTTCCACTGGACACTACAAGCTTGCTGTGTACGTAGGGTGTGTTGGTCATGCTGCTGAGTTTCATACTACAGCTTTGTGCTCACTGAAGCGTTGGGACAGGGTCACCCCCAGCCCAGCTCTGTCAGGGGCGATGAACATCAAGCTTTCCCTCCTCCTTCTGTGCTTTAGAACTGTGGAGCCTCCCAGCAGGCTTGGTTCAGGTCAGACAGAGGGTAGAAGAGGAAGGGAGATACTTTGTCGCCATTCAAAGAGGAGTCAGGACCAGCAGGGCACAGGGGCAGTGTGAGGTTAAACCCAGCCTAAAGTGGAGCTGCTGCTGTACCCTGCTTACAGAGGGATGCCTTGGTGCCACGGGGTGGGGGTGGTAATGGAGGTGGGACAGCTGGAGATGCTGGTGACCTTTGTTTGGTTGGCTGACTGCCAACATGAGATAATACCTTGTGATATATATTGCAGAGCTGCTGTGTGGAACAGGCTGCATCTTGTCCCGTTGTATTGATCAAAGGGATTTCTCAGATCAATACAGCTCCTTAGTGGCCTCTTCTGTTTTTCAGTATGTCCCCACCCCTGACTGGACTGTGCAAGTCAGCTGAGCTAAAGTCAGTAGTCTATGAGCTCTCCTATCACTGCCAAAACCATGGATGTGACCCACAAGAGATTACAGCACTGAAGGTGAACACAAAGATGAAGAAGGATTTCCGTAGGACTTTCCAGCTACTGCACCTTCCGGAAGGGAGTGGGAGACAGGGCAGTGTTGGGTTTCGCCAGGAAAATAGCTGTCAGGAACAGTGTCATTGCCTGGCATCAACCCAAAAGTATTGCAAAAAAAATTCAGAAACAAGGTTGTATTTTTTAGTCAACACATTTACCAGGTCCAGTAGAAATGGAAGGGTGACTTTCCTGTATTTATAATGCTGTCTGAACGGACCCTCACCAACAGGAAAAAAAACTAGCCATTTATACCATGAAATGACAACCAAACAGCATTTCTTCCCATTTTACCTAAGCATATTCTTAATCACTAGCATGCTTTGTTGTTCTTGACATAGTATGTTGATTTCTCCATATTTCTGTTTGTTTCCAGTAAAGAAAGACTGACTTTTAGAGGGATACCTGATAAGTGACCTGACTGTGCACTAGGTCAGCCTCTGGGTCTGATGAACAGCGAGCTTCTCTGTGGGACATGGTGTCAGGCAGGTGAGTTGGTCCTGTTGAAGCATCAGGGAGCACTGAGGCTCCCCCCCATGGATGCAGGCGTCGTTGGGGCTTAGTGGCCTCTCTCCGCCCTCATTACTCGCCCTTATCACTTCCCAGGCGCTCTACTAATCCTGACAGCCTGACCCGGCGCTGATCCAAGAGGTTATGAACCTAATGAGCTCGTCTCTGACGGGGATGTCATTTGACAGGTAATCCAGCATCCCTCTGAGCAGCGGTGCCACAGTCTCACTCTTGGGCCATGCTGCGCATGCGAACCCCTCTCCGTGAGACTCGCTTACAGAGTATCTCCCTTCCTTTTATACCCGCAGTCTGCACAGCCCCCCCCCCCTAAGAAACCTCCTCATTTCCCTGCTTGAAATGAATAGTCAGGGTTTGGTCTTTGTGGTAACATCAGGCTATTTAAGTCCTGCACTGTCCTTGACAAAACAAGCTGCTTCTGGTCAATGCTGGTAAATTCATACTATGTTAAGTAAGAAACGACTGTGGTCACATTGGCCATAGCCTGATACTCTTAGTCCTCTTTTTCATAGTAGTGTTCTTTTTCCTTTTTTAGCACTTATGTGGCTGAAGGTAGAGTGGTTTGAGTACCTTGCTGACTTCATTTGGTGCTCAAAGGCCAAAGGCCATGGAGACTGGACAACAGTGTGGGACCCGTAGGATGGTAAGTGAGACATTTGTTGTACACAAGCCCTGTGGCTTAGTTCTTATTGCTCACCCCACGTTTCATCATGTGATCCTGACCCTTCTGCCCTGTGTCACTGTTAGATGTGTCCACGGCAGGGATAGATCTACACTGACCTTGACTCTGTGACACAATGCATGTTTTGGCTGTGTGGGGTTGGGCTGTTTTTTGGCACTTTACTGAACGAACGAAGCTGGAGGACAGGACCATGGTGGGGTCCCCACCTTTAGAAAATTGTGCCCAGACAAATCCTTTTATTCTGCAGCCTGTATGTATGTGAGTCACTAACACTGGTTCTCAACATGCTACTCCTCTCCAGTACAGAGCTGCTGGCCTACAAACCCAGCACTGACTCCCAGTGTATCACATCTCCCTTTGGGGAAGAAAATTAAACAGACACACTGTTTTGTTTCTGGTTTGGACTGCCACTTTTGCCTGCCTCTGTCTGTGTGCGTGCGTGCGTGCGTGCAAGCATGGACAGGCAAATATACACATGAAGTCCCTGCAGCTCTAATGCTGTATGACTGAGCCATCTTCCAGTACCCATCTGCAGACTCACGTGACCAAATGGATCCAGGTGGTTGTTGGTGAGCTTCAGCTTCTGGAAGGAGACAAGCTGCCTCATCCAGTGGGTGCCTGTAGCTGGGGAGTCAGGATGGACATACAGCCGCCCAGGCATGGCTGGCTCTGCTTTGCCTGCCACCATCCTGCCAAGGGACCACAAGGGACCATCTTCATTAGTGCTGCACTCCCTGTCACTGCAAATCCAGCAGGGTTGGTCCAGAACCCTTTTTTATGTGAAACACATGTACATGAATGGTGGACATGGAACACACAAAGTTTTGCGGTGACATTATGGGATCGTTTCCCACGAGCTCGGGGGGGGGGGGTGGCTGCTTCGACCGTAACATCATTGTTAATTGTGTGTTTCCGAGGTGTCGCTGAAGGAACCCAGAACTAACCCTGGCAAACGCCAGAATTCCAGGCCATCCCACAGATCTCGAAATATGGCCATAAAATGTCAGTTCTTGTTAGAGAGTGCACATTTTATTGAGGCTTTCTTGGCATGGCTGCATTTTGCCTTTTTTCTCCTATTTACAGATATGGCCATTTTGTTCTGAATTGCTACACCAACCTCACCCTACCGACTATGTCCTTCCCTGGTGGCAGGAGGGAAGGTCACCAGGAGGACAGTGTGCATTGTGCAGCTGGTGTCAGCTCAGTGCTTCTGACTACAAAATTTCTACCACCCTCCAGTAATTAGCTGCAACAGTGCAGCAGGACACTATAAGCTGCTGCAGTAAGACAGCAAAAGCACCTGCTATATTCCATCTGCTGCAGAGAAATGAAATAATCCATTTGTGGTAGAATATTTACAAATAGCCTGCATCCAAACCCTAAATTGGAATACCTTAAAAGCATATCCTTTCTACCTGAGTTCCACCTTCAGTATTGGTTCTACACTTTTCCTAAGTATTTGGCTCCAGGTTTATGGTGCCCTTTATTGCATGTAACTTGTTACATCCATTCACACCTGTCTAAGGTGACTCTAAATGTGGGAACTATTTGGTACAAAGCTCTCATGATGTGGTAGAGGAGGTGGCCGTTATTAGCATTATCACGAATCGCTTTTTCATGTACAGCAGGGAAATTGCTTTGGAGAAGCTGTCTCTGACCCACCACTTGTTGTCGCAGAATTTGTAGCGGTGGTCATCGGCTGAGACGATGTCCATCAGGAGGATGTACTTGGTCTTTGGGTTCATCCCCGTCACCTTCACTTTGTAGCCAGGGAACATTCTCCTGCAGAGCACAGTGCGATGCAGATGAGGATGCTCTACTGCCCTGCCCCTCCACATGTCTTTCTCAAAACCATCCACCCATGATTTTGTCTCCATCTCACTTACACCATTGTAACCATCAACAATGTAACAAGCACCTTAACCGAGTGCTGCACTTCCTGTTTGTGTTTATACTCACAGCAGCTCGTATTACTCATTGTGCTAAACTGCTTCTGAATAAATTTTCTCTCCACCAGCAGCTTAATGAAAATTGGATTGGAAAAAAGTGTCTTTATAGCCCTTTGCAACAAAGGCGGGCATGGATAAGTCCTTATTACAGGCTTTCTCTCAGGTTTTAGCAAGTCTTCAGTGTGCGCCTGTCACTGGAGGTGTCCACTCAAAGGCAGATGGGCAGCCGATTGCAGCCCGCTAGATCCACTTTAACCTGTTTGTGTGTCGGATTAGTTCTCCTGTGTCATAAGACAGGTGAAAGAGGAACAGAAGGCATGCAAGTTGAGCTTCCAGTGTGACCTCCTCCTTTTCCTCATGGCCATCATTACGCCTGTTGAGACATCTCTATGGGAAACAGTACTTGAGGAATGAAAGACGAGTGTGTAAAAACCATACAGGACAGACTGGCGTCTGGTATGCCGAAGCATTCCTTAGTAGAGCTCATTCTTAAATCTTAAAAATCCAGGTCTGTGTCTGTTAATGATAGATATATTTTGGGGGATGAACTCCTTTCTTCTGATGGTTTTTAAAATGTTGCAATACCGTGAAACATGGGATCGAGGCTGAACTCTCCGGCAAGAAAGGCCAAGATGACAGACAGAATATGCTAATACAGTCGACACAGCCATAAAACACATCAATGGAACTACAGTTCCTGACCTCTTTCCCTCCAAAAGAAAGACTTTTTTTAACCCCCCCCATCAGTGTCAATGCTGGTTGCTCTAGGAGACTGACTCCCTTATAAACCCTAAGTGCTTTTTAATGGCAGCTCAGGTACTGCTACAGTTTACACAGCTGGCACATCACTGCCCCCTAACCCTGCATCCACAGAGCACCATCCCATCCTGCCACTGGCAGTTGCCAGGAGCTGTGGGTAAGTGTGTCCTTAAGAGAGCTTGAGAATTCCTTCCCAGAATGCCGTGCTCCAGACACTTTTGTAACCCACAGCTCGAAAGCTCTGCGGCTATCAGTCATACATGTCAAGATCACGTTACCTCTAATACCCTGTAAGAGAAGAGGAGAGATTTGGGGGGAAAAATGCAATCTGTCTTTCCGGCCTGAAATCCAGTGACGGCAATAGCTCTCAGAGTCGCTCGCCCTGTTGAAAGGGCTATGAGGCTGAGGTGGAGAGCAGGCCTCTGCCTAACCACGGCAGGGAGGGGGACCGGTGATGTGGACAAGAACAGTTAGCAGCTGCAGACTCTGCACCACTGTTCTGCCAACTGAGTCTTAACTGTCAGAACAGGACAATCTATGAGACTCTTGAACAAAAACAGGCTCATGCTACAGTCCTACTGTAATTTCACCATCAGTGATATGGAACAGTGACTCACAAATATAAATCTGGTGGAAAAAGTTAACTGTGACCTGTTCGCCCTGCAGTCTTGCATACAACTTACTTGAGATTGTCATTTCATAATAGGTCTTAAAATTGTCACCCTGTGTACTACCTCAATACACCAGGCTGTTGGCTAGCGTGGAGAAGCGAGGGCACCACTTTAATTCGGTCGCGTTCAAAAGCGTCAAGCACCAAGACACTGACTTGAAGATGAGCTGTCACATTCTCTCCGGAGCAGGCTGACTGCTTCAGATGGCCAGTTCAGTCCCACTGGACACAAATGCAAAAGAAAATCTCATCCCAGGTGACACTTGAAGCTCTGTGTGACATACTGCCTCATCTTTGAGGCGAGCTTCAGGGACAGGGCAGTAACCCTTCTGGATCACATGGCATGTCTAATAGGGATTCCTGCCCCAATCCTCCCTGACCAGAACCTGTCTGCGAGCAGCTTTTATTACCGGTTGTGATGCCAACTGATAGAGGTTTGCATCTACTTTTCCCTGAAATAGAGTCCTCTGCCAGGAATATTAGATCAGTGCACTTCAAAACTCCAGAAATAATTTAATAGTGGATTAAACTGTCCATAGCGCAAGCAGGAGAAACAGAATTAGGCATACATGTTAGGGATGGTTCTGATCACTACCACCTCGCCTCGGCACCACTACTGCCGTGAACACTGAATGCCTGCATATCTACTATTTATACAGTTTTATTTATCTGTCTTTTATGCACATATATTTGTTATATGTTAAATATTGTATTTATTAATCTTTAATTTATCTATATCTGTGTTTTATTTATTCCCTAAATTTTGTTCCTTCCTATCGTGGACCCAGGAAGCTTAATTTCGTGCTCTGTTGTGTACCTGTTGTGTACGATAAATGATTCTTGATAGGTGAAAATGAGGAAATCAATACAAGCAATTACATTCAAGTCTGCACTTAGTGCAGGGTATTCTGGGTAGGGTATCTCCTCTGCTCAGAAGCTAAGTTCAGTTGCATGAGCTTGTATGCATTGTGTCAGTGTCAGCGCGCACCCGGTGCCATCTGTTTCTCCCGCCTCCCTGGCCTGCCTCGGCTCCCGGTGACTCACTCTGTCTCTGGGAAACGCCAGCGATGCAAGATCAAACAGCGGCACAGGATGATGGAGCTGCTGGACCTGAGAGGCAGCCCTGATCCAGGGGGTGGGGGGGCAGAGCTCCTCTTATCAGCCCCCCCAAAACCCCAGACGGGTCCTTGTACAGATGAGCACCGCCCACTTTGAAGTGTGGGATTAGACCTGCTCTCCAAATAAGAGCTGGCCAGGTTCAACTGGAGTTCTCAGAAGTGCGTGCAGTAGAGCTGCCTACACACACACACACACACACACACACACACACACAGGTTTTGTGTTTGCTGTCCACTCGCTGGATCCTCACGCCACACTAATACCTAACGACAAGCTTATTCAGCATCGTGACTTTTTTCATTGGTCATCTTCCAGTTTTGTAGTTCTCAAGTCCTCCAGCAAGGAGGCTGTTTACACTCGTGAAAGGTGTGTGCAGCCACAACACCTGGGCAAGATCCCTTCTCAAAGACGTGAAGGCGGACAGTAGATGCACAGAACTCACAGCTCCTGTACAGAGGCCTCTGTCCTCTTCCACTCTCCTCAGACACTTTTCTCGGGCTCTCAGATCTTGCTGTGTACCTCCTTCCAGCCCCGTATTGCAAAAACAAAAGAGCCCCTCCTTTCCTGCCTCCAACTAAAACAAATACCACTTAACAGGCCAGTAAAGGCTCTGTTGCGTGTGAGTGCATCAGAAGCTTGTCGGTGTTGGTCTGCTTTGCACTGCAGAACGTAAACACACTCAGTCGGTTCCCCCTTTTAACAGGTTCGGCCCGTTTTTCCACAGTCCAAAGAATCACGAGCACTGTCCCTTTGCTGTTTATCACCACTTATACATTGTGCAAGAATATATTTACCTCATTTTATAACTTGTTTTGAAAAATAGAACTGTAAAAAGCATGTCTTCCCTTTATTCGATGGCCTCCTGTAAAACTAAGTTATTTCAAACATGCCAGAATATCGGATATGTTTCCTTAGTTCCCTTTTTTCTCTAATGTAGACAGTTACAGCTATTCGTTGGTAACACGCAAAGTGCTCTCTGGTGACCCAGGTAACAATTCTGAACATTTTATGATTTACAGTCATTGTGTCCTACTGTTAATATACATTTTTAAAAAACATTTGTAAATTCTGGAATCAAAAAATTATAGGGTGCCCAAATGTACAATCAAATGTGAAGTTCTGAATATAAGACATGACCTTTTAGCAATCTTTTTCTTCTTTGTTAAATATTGTATGATCCTTCTTGAAGTGTTCAATTTTTTTGATAGTTCAGAAACAGAAATACAAAAAATGTGGCCAGGGGAAACAGTATTTCGTCATAAACAATTTAAAACTATTTAAAATAAATGTTTAACTATTCTACATTTAGTTAACCTATATTTATATGCTGTAATATATTGATTTCAATTTATGAATATTACAACTGTACAACTGCCACAAAATTAATTTGTAAACTGAATTCTGGTTACTACTACTGCTGCAGGTTTGAGTGCTGTCAAAAAACAATGGTGTGTTCAGTACGCGTTTTGATTATGTTCTGTTTTGCGTATGTGTGTATTACAGAAGGCTGCGGTTTTTGACATTTTACTGTCTGCTTTCCTCGCACAGCTGTCTGCAGTTCCATAGAAGCAACCACGGACATGTCAACATTTCACCTTTCATACACGGTAAGAATGACTTGATCACACTTCTGTTATGACAACTGAAATGTTTTTTTTTTTTTTTTATTGTACTGCAATTTGCACTCTGTATTTTTGTATTGCAATGGCTAACTAGTAATCATTTTAATTTTTTTTTTACCTGAGGCTTTTGCTCAAAGTGACTTAAACTTGCGGGTTAATAGCATAATATAGGTTATAGTAATTTATTAAATTGCTAAGCACTTAATTCAACTTAAAAAACGTCATGCAGACTGCATCAAATATTCAATATATTTGTATAGCACTGATGTTTAGTTTTTTATTGTTCCTGATGCAGGAATCTGCTAATATGTGATCAAAAGACAGCACATTTAGCCAGTTAAGCATTATTAATAAGGTAAACTATTATCAAATGTTATTTATTGCTACTTATCATTTGTTATCAACATTAGTGCAACAACGAATACCTTAGGCGATGTCAGCAGAACCGGTACCACACAAAGTACACTCAATCTCCCAGTGCCACCCTGCATTTGGTTTAGGGTCGTAGTTTCACCCAGCCTGTTGCGAAGCGGTGCTAAGGCCTTGAAAGCAGCTTTCTGAAGCCTCCGCAGGCTGTCTCTCACAGTGCTGCACCCTTAAGGTGGAAATACTGTGACCTTTTACATTTCCAGCACGAACATTTAGAGGAGTGAGGTTTCACACTGGCAGGAAAGAGCCTTGAGTCTCTCTCTGGTTAATGTCTGGGGTCCCACACCTAATCCTCGGGCGCCTTAAATCTAGCGCTCAGAGCAGCTCTCTCTGCCTTTCATAAAATACGTGCTGGCGTTGGAATTTGGGCTCGGCTGAATCCACGGTTTGCTTGTTTTCTCACCGTGAGAAAAAAGTAATAGTACTACTGATACAACACGACAATGACATAACTAAATATACGTAAAATGTCCCATTTTGCGTACATGCTGAATGATACTTAGAGTGATGTTAGCTGGGAGCCTGCGGTCACTTGTGGACATTTTAGATTGAGCAGCACTGGCCCTGAAGCCACAAAGCTCCACATGCTGGCTACGACTGGCTTTAGATTCCGCTTACCGGCCCGCTTTAGTGATGATCATCTCTGTTCCTGCCTCGTGAAACTTCTTCCACAGTTCCCTCTCGTGAAGAAACACCTTGATGTTCTCGATGTTCTGGAGGCACAGCAGAATTTGCAATAAGTCACAGAATCCTGTCCAACAATATTATTTTGTCACACATCAAATTATTTATTTATTTTTTTCCCAGGAATAACGGTAAAACTTACTTCTACAAATGTCTTGTTATATATTGCTTAAGATTTGCAAGAAAAAAAAGCACTCCTTGATAAAGACAAATGGTACGATGAAACAATAAGTGAATACACCACAATCATGGCATTTACTAGTTTTGCAGTTTTTTTTTTTGTTTTCCTTTTTATATTCAATGAATTAGCATCTCCACACGTCCACCACATCTATGTAATCTTCAGTCCAAAAAAAATGCATAATAGAAATTGTAATAAATAATTACATATCTGCAAAAAAGGAACATTTATTTATGCGTTTTATTTTTAATTCCTTCACAAATTAGGAAAAGGAGGAAGCAGAGATTTGGTCTTCAGACAAAGGAAATTATTTATACAAGAAGGCTAGGCTCTGGGGTCGGGTGCTTCATCTACCTGGTCAGCCTCATTGTGCTGGTTGCCAGCCGGTGCAGCAGGACCCAGGTTTGAGGGCTCGGGCGCAAGCTCACAAAGCCCGGGAGTGTGGGCCACAGTCACACCTCCATCAGTTACAGCCGAGACCTTCTCCTGGAGCATTTCCTTAATGATGAGAGAATGTCAATAGCAGACGTGATACCAGCTCTGCCCTCACCAGGTGCCCCATATCTTCCCACACATACAGCACCAGCGCCAGCAAACCACAAACTTTTTAGTCAATAACTACAGTTAGTCGTACAAAAGCCATGAAGCCGTTTAATAATAACAGTAATAATTTAATAGTTTAATTTAAGAATAATATTAAATTAAATGTATCAAAATGCATCTACATTCTGATAATTTTATTGTGAAACTTAAAGGTTCAGCTCCATATGCGTAATAGTCGCATAAATATACAGGGCAGTTCAAAAAGAACTGAATACACAAACTTGTTACTCAGTAACTAAGCACTAGTGGTGGAAATGTGTACATTCAACTGTCAAAATCAGGATAAAATTAAGGGTAACTACAATTTGGCACAGACTACCTCTTCGTATGTTACTTAGTTACTGAGTATTAAATTTATGACATCGTTCCATTCTTTCCATGTTTAACATTTACCATTCTGGTCACCTCAGGATTCTTTCATGAAATCAATAATTTGAAAATGTAATTAATATATAGTGTATAACTGAAAAATTCTGCACTGCACACACAACCACAGCTAAATGCATAAACCGTTATCATGAGCTGCATAGCTCATGTAGCTCAAAAAAATTAAATTTTTTGTTAGTACATACAAGATTAAAATGTTACAATTCTTCTGACCGTTTTCTTGAAAGTTTTTACACACTTTATCGTTCTGTTTTATGCGATCAAACTGTATATGATAAAGTTCTTAAACGGGGATAGTTTATTCATAATACCGTGGTAGTAAATGTTAACAGTGTTAATCTGATGCGCTATTAGCGGTCCAAAATTTAAAGGTGCAAAAAATGGAGTCTAATTTTTTATAGACAAAAAGCTTAAAGATTTCAAACAAGGCGGTCCCTATTTTTAGTTCCTTAATGGTCTTGAATGTAAGCATGCGAAATGGGGACTGCTGAGTTTATCGACACTGGCAGCGTATTATGCATGTGTGTATAATCCTCCCTCCTAAAACAAAATGTTCCGCGTTTCATCATTTCATTTGTTGACGACAAAAGTAACTGTCCTTACCAAACACACGAACCCAACTGTGGCTGTGACAGAGGACGTTTCCCTTTATTTCTACTCTGTCAGACATTTGACCAGTCCTGATAAGTCTTCTGAACGAAGCCCACACATTTCCAGTCCTCAGCTTCGTGGCAAATTCCCTGCTGCCTTTAGACCAGTTATATCGTGTGACGCAGCAGCTTGTAGTTGACTGGCAGGGTGTTTGACCAATTGCATCCTTTCTGTCCTCATATAATAACTGTTCTGTGCACAATGGTGGCATCACTGTAATCTGTGTTGATCCTTCATGTAATGAAAGACCACTTTATTTTATGATAACATTCGGAAAACAGCATTTTAATATAAATCAAAGGGCTTGGGAAGGTTAAAGGTGCCCTGGGTTGATATTTGTCACATCCTGTGAATGGTCTGAAGATGCTCGAATACAGATGTCGAAAGATTTTTTTTAAAGAATCAGTAATACGGAGTTTTCTGCAGTGAGTGAGATAAATATAATTGGACTAAAACAAAACTGCAGGTAGAGTAGAGAAAATGGTTGTGTGTGTAAGCGAGTAAGGAGTAAAAACCAAAAAGCATGCATGTTCCGGTTACCTGGGGTTCAAACCAGATTTAGTTGTACCTTAGATATTCTTATTTATCCAGTAACACAACGGAGTCTGAAATTTAATAGACGGTGCCCTGGGAAACCTGTCACACACTGTTCAAGGCCCCGGTTTAAGGAATTGCTTGAAATCCATTTATTATTAGGAATTGTTTGGTTAAATATTTATATTCCTAAGATTATTGCACCCAGAGTTTTATTTAACCAGGGCAGCGTGGCACAGCCTTTTCGCGAAGGTTCCCATGTTGAGCTGACTTCCCATTACTCTCCGCTGCACAGGAACAAACATTAAACTCAGTGGTGTCACATTAGAAAAAGCGGCACAGTCTGAAACCCCCTCCAGTACTGAAAAATTTCAGGTTTCCTACTGGTTTTCCCTGAGCTCTCCTGTAAATGGCGAAAAATCCATTTGGTATGTCAAGATCCCCCCACCCCCCCGGTCTCATGCGTGTAAGCATTGTGAGTGCACACCCTTAAGATAAAAGGAGGGAGCCGAGGGTCCGCGTAAACTGGCGCAGACCTTTGCAAAGGCTAATAAAGATAAGGTCTGACAGCCGCAGGGGAGGCTGCTGCAGATCAGCTGCGGACCTGCGCGGCAAAAATGTACCTTTCGCTGGTCGTGTTTAGCTAAGCACAGCGAGCTAGTGCTGTGTTTATATCTGTGTCAGCCCAGACATATAATCCGCTAAGCTATCCGAGGCAGATACCGCTCCGTGCTTGTGGCAGCTGGGGAGGACACGTTTGGTGCCCCGCTGTCCGAAAACATCCACGGCACACCAAAATCTCCATAATGCCCGGAAGTCTAAAGCGATGCATTTAATCTGATTTAAAGGAGCTTTTCACTTGTTTAGGCCTTTATTTCAAATATGGATTTTCTTCCCTTTACTCTTCACTGTCTCTCCTATTGTTTATATGTGCCTTAATTGTTCATGTTTAGAAGAGTTTGGTCAGACCTTTTTAGAGTTGATTTTGGGTTTTTCCTTTTTTTTTTCCCCAGTGAACGTCTGGCAAAAATGTGTGATGCTTGTAATTAAAACAGCTGCCATAAATCTGTGCTTTGGCTGCCATTTTGTGCAGAACTAGATCATTCTTTTGCACTGTTCTGATGCACAGAGTTGCATTCCCATATAGAGAAAATCATACAAAGCTGAAGGGTGAGCAAATTGTATCCATTGGACTGCATGTGGGAAGAGTGCAAATATATTAACTGCAGGGCCATTTATTTTGCCCCGTGTTTGCAATGGCCTACATCAAAACACAGGCCAGGTGTGGCAAGTCTAGAGGTCAAAGGTTACTAAGGAAAGGTATAAATGAATAAAGACAAGAGAAACTGGGATGAAGACCTGTTTATACTTTGCTTAACCTTCACTGAAAGCACAGAGGAATCGGTGAATTGTTTTAAAAAGATAAGGAATATTAACACTAAAAATTGGAACCTTTATAGTTCAATTAATAGGAGTCGCGTTCTATGGTTCTGTGAGTATTTAGATTATGTTATTAAATTAATTTACTATTGAACATGCTGCCAGTCTGGTTTAGCCATGGACAAAAGTTATAAAAGCTTGAACAAATATATATCCTATTTACTACAAATTCAAATTTTGCTACTGCAGACTTAAGGGCAAATTATCCTGCTGAAATCAGAAAGCTGCGGCTTAAATGTAAAGAATTAATCTATGCTTTTTGCTCCTTCATGTTATCAATATTGCATAAAAATTATTTGTACAGTTACATCATTGTATTTTCCCTTTAACTGTAATTCCCGGATTTTTGAGAACTTATTTTCTTATCCGACGTTTTGCTTAAAGTATTTTTGCATCAAATAACGTTGTTCTGGTAAATGATGATAAACCTGTATCTTGTAGTAAAACATTTTGGAAATACATATTTCATATTCGCTGATAAACATGCGGCACCGTAGTAGTTACATCGCGTTTATCTAACAGCGAATGAATGTTACATGTGAAACCGCAAAAAAAAAAAAACGCGAATCTTGTAAATATACTGAGCCGAAAATAAAACATTTGTTAGTTCTTTATGGGGGAAAATGGATGTCAGTTTTTTTTTTTTGTTGAGAAATGGGAGAGATAGGGAGTAAGTAAAGAACAGTAAATCACAGTGATAAAAACACATTGTTAATATTCCGGAGAAATGTCGTATCCACAGCGCGCAGCCGAGAACTTAGTAATTTTTTTCTTCATTATGTCACCAAACTGTTAACAGAAACAAACAAGTAAAATACGAAGGAGAACGTGCGGCCTAGTGCGCAAGGCGCGTCGCGAGCCTACAGATGTGCCAGATGTGTACTTGTCGCACCGCCAGCGTGTGAGGACCGTGGGGTGTGTGGTGTCCTCTCCTGTCAACGCTGTCAGCGATCACACGCAACACACAAACACAAAGCACGTTCGAAAACACACTCCTCACACCAAATCTGAGCGCAGAAAAGGGCCTAGTTAACGTTCACGTCGGTTTGCGCCCCTCATCCCACATCCTTCTGCAAACACTGTGACTGGGAATTAAAAAATAAAGAACCTCTTCTAATTCTCCTCTGTCTCACATAACACTTAAAACTGCCGCACTACTTACAAAACACCAAGCGTGCTAAAATGCAGCCTATACACACACGCGCTTGTGTTCTAGGAACATCTACGGAAAACGTGCCTCTTTTAAAACCTTGTTTGATCAGCTAAAAAGATTAATTAGATGAAAGTGCTTACGTAATGTAGAAAATACTAATTTAATCTCATTAACAGAGAGTTTGCGCAGTTGGGTGCGCAGCCCAGTTCTCTCGCGCATTTTCAATCTGTTCACCCTGTTTATGGTTTTACCTCATAAGGTGCAGGCGGCGAAGGGCTCCATCCTCGTCCGAAGAGCAGGGCAGGATGCAGAGAGGCTGCACTCGCTCCCCGGGCTACAGCATCTCCCTCCGACGACCACCGTGTCTTTGTGATATTTACGCACCACCGCAGCTTCCCGTTACGCACCGCTTTTTTTAATGTTCAAATCCTGCGCTCAGTTAAGTCCGCGCCGAGGATCCGCCTCAGCTGTGGACGTGATGTTGTCTGGAAATCGGTGGAAAAAAAGGGGTGCCACTCGCCCTCCCCCCCTCCCCATTATGTCCTCAACAGCGCCGTGAACTATTCGCGTCCTTTCGCCGTGTCCCTCCGCGCCCCACTGCGAGCATCACACCTAGAGCGCGCGGCGCGCACACAGCCACACAGATTCCCAAACGTCGTTCCCGCCGGATATTTATCTGTTGTGAAAGCTCCTTTTAGTCGTATTGCATGACACACGGCCACCCCATCTCCTCCCCTTCCCCGAACGCTCATCGGCTGCATCTGCAAACTGCTGTAGCCAACACTTTTTGTGGGGTGGTATAAATTGTCAATTAACAGAAGTGCAATATGAATAAACTGCCAATTGCCCCTGGTGAATACATATGAAATCACTGTCGCTCACTTTCCTGAACTGCTTCTCTCTGTCAGGATCGGGTGGGGGGGCCGGAGCCTATCCGGAGTCGCCAGACCAAGAGAGGTGCACCCTGTCCCTGAGGCCAGTGCATTGCAGATAGGTATGAAATACTATTTAACTGAATATTAAAACCAATTCTCTTTGTTCACTACCCAGTTTGCGAGTTTGTCTTTATCTGATCCAGTAAGAAATTCAGTGACAAACGTGGGGGTTCGTGTGACGAACCAAAATTAAATTCTAGGCCGTTATCTTGCCTTGCCATGTAGCTGTGGAACAAACCATGTTTACATCTTGGTTTTCTGCTCAGAGTTTGTTGTGTTCCAGACTGAACATGAATGACTAACATGAGCCATGATGTAAGTGGAGTGGTCATGGTGTCTGTCTCCTGGTCTCTGAGGACTTGGTTTCAGTTGGGCATCACTCCTGTGTACCGTTTTGTGTTGTGCATTAAGAAATTTGTTAAGGGCTTGACATTTTTAGGAGAAATATGGTTGTGGTTTTGGAGTAAATGGGTCGAGTCCTGAATCTGAAAGACCAGTAAATCACCCAGGCGAGGACAAAGGGTCTGTGAGAATTTGACATATCTGATGGTGACCTATTGAAAATGAACATAATAGCCGACACGTCTTCGTCACGACTGTTTATCATCCCTCAGGCTGTTTTTCAAGCCATTTGTCATAGTAATTTGACTAAATACCTCTTGGCCGCATAGTTTGTTTGGCTTGGTAATCTAGACAATTACGTCCGTGTTCAACAAATGGGTGTGACAGAGATGTTCGAAGGCCTGAAAGACAGACCAGGCTCGCCCCTATTCCAAAACATCTTGGCTGCTCTCGATATTGACTTTGCCATCCTCATCATTCAGTTGTACTCCACGTTGCCTTCAACTATGGCTGGTTTGTGACCTAATGTTCAACGCAAAATTTTACCACTTAGATTTTGCTGTGGGCAGGAGAGGTGTGAAGATGTAAGATGTACGTTTTTGACATAAAATACCATCCTTGGCCTTTTCAAGCAGCATCTTCTGATAAAGTATAAAATAAAAGCTAATACGTTGTTCCGTATTATTATTACGTTAAAACCTCCAGTAAAACAGATGCATAATAATTCCTTTAAATTCTACGCAGCTCATGAAAAAGTGTTTCGCTGTAACGTACACCGTGTCGAAGCCCTTTTGATTACAGAAAGAAAATGTTAAAAGTGCACCTTTTTCAAAATGTACAGCTGGATTAAGGCTGGGGTTAATGAGTGTCTTCTCATTTGCTGACACTTTGAACCGAGATAGTTGAAATAATTTAAGGCCCTCTAGGATAGATTTTTCTGGCGCTCTTTAGTGCACTTCATTCAGGTCCTCACAGAATGTAACTGAATAATGTAATTGCTACAATTTGTGTGCATATTGCACTTAAACAGTTTCTCAGAAGGATCCTATTTTCATTTTGATTATTACATTTGTTTACACACTCTTTCAGTATGTTTGTGTAACCTCAGAACAGGCTGTAAATAATCTTTTAAATATTTTTACTCAAATGCCACAACTGTTGAAGGCTGAAATTAGATTTATCTTATATAAGTTTTCTTACAGCTTGGGGGGGACTGATGATTTTCAGCAAGCAGAATCTCCATTGCATATTGCTGAGGAGCCCAAATAACGGTGCAAGAATTTTAAAATTCCTTAAACGAATCTGTTACTCCAGTAAATGTTCGTCCGCAGCTGAACTGGATGCAGAATATTAATCACTCATTCATAGCTCTGTAAATGTGCGTATTTTTAAAAGTGCAGTCTTAATACTAACTTCATGAAACGTTGAAATAATATTTTACATTTCATGGAGTATGACAGCGCCGACCATCCTAAGGTCAGTCAAGTTTTGTGAACTTTTTAAGTTCACTGGACTCCCACGGCCTGCACACGACGGTCCGGTTTCGAACTCAGTGATAATGGTAATAATAATAATGTCATTTGTACTGTTGACAAAACCGCGGCTTTTCTGTAAACTTGCCCGCCACGTTCAGTGTTTGAAGTCGGTGTCTTAAAGAGGCGAGAGAATGAAGGCAGGTGGTGGCGCGCAGGCGGCCTTACCTCCCGTCCCCGGCACCAGGTAGCCCGTGCGAGACCCCCTCAGCTGCCCAGAGAGACGTGCCTGTTGCGGGGCTCCTCCGGGCTCCAGCGCCTCACACTGCCATGGAAGATGCTGCTATCAAATGGTGCAATTTTTTATAGGGCCGAATAGAACTGCCTTTCCGAAAGGCAATTTAAAACTTACTAACTCACTCCCACCGTCACGTGGTGCAGAAATTAGGACCAGGAGCAGAATAAAGTTTAATGTGCGCTTTTTAGGAGGGGGCCGGGGTGGGGGGGTGTCGCCCAGCGCTGTCGGCTTGATGGCTCCTCACGCCCCACACACACACACACACACACACACACACACACACCCTTCAGGGAAGAATCACGTCACACCAATCTGTGGTCTTCTATTTCACTTCATTCCGTTTTACACATATTTCATACATTTATATAAATTAGACGTTTTCTCCTTGATGAGCCAAACTTCGGTTTGCGGAAATCATCGCCTCATGCATCGTTTCCAAATCCATAAAAATATTTGTTGTCGACATCTGACAGGTTTCTTCCTCCACTCACTCACTGCCTCACCTGTAATACAATTTATTCGTGTCCCCACTCAGGGAAACGTGAACACACTGCAGTAATAAAAATGAACAAAAAGGGCTTCAGGAACGGAATTCAGTATTGATTTTTGGTCCATAAAATTCAAAGAACGGTGAAGATATGCAATGTTTTTGACAGATATTCGTCAGAAACTGACAGGTACAATATGTCCGCGTCTTGTTATTAACGAAATCAATGTCTTTAATAGAAACTGTGGCTTTTTTATTATTAATATTAAAAATACTACTAATACCAGTCTAGTTAATAAGTCCAGTGGTCCCCGCGAACGAACGTGGGAAGATCATAACCAAGGACTAGTTAAAAGCCAAGGACTAGTTAGCACCTCGCTAGTCCCCTGTGGCCACTGATAACGAGTGCGGTGGTTTAAAAAAAAACGCAAGTTATTTTAACTACTATAGAAACAAACATAATTCGAGTTTTTATATTTGTCACAGTTTTTCGTTTTGTCTACAAAAAATGCACAACCGAAATGTTTTCAATTTAAACATGTATTATTCCATGTTAAATATAGCGATCCTTTATTAGCCATTCGCAGTTAGCTGTATAAAATCATATCCATCATCATTTTGGACAAAATGAACTAATAATTTTTACAGAATCAAAGAGGCATTTGGTGATTTCGATTTTCATTTAAAACTAAGGATGAGAAATGTGAAGAGTTGACTTGTTTAGAGTGTGTGAAATGTTAGTGTGTGTAAATTCCCCCCATTTCCTCCTCTTTTGTTTCCCTGTGTTTGGGAACGTTTGAAAACTGGTTTTCTTCCTCCGTCGCTCCGCGATCATAACGAGATCTAGTAAAGTCGATATGTAGCCACTTTTTATTCGTGAACGAATTTCACTAAAACCTATTTTTATATAACATCTGCTAATGATACTTGTTAAACGAAGTTAATAACAGTGTAATTTTACCACTCGTGTCTGTGTTGCCTGGTGAATAATTTGCTCTCTGGCGGCCAGTGTGTTTATTCGATATTTATGGAGAAAACAGTAAGTAATATTTTGTCAGATTTGCTAGAAAAACGGTGTGCATGTAGGGGTGTCATTAATGGGAACCGGCCAGTTAAATGTGGTAGTGTTTAGACATCATTTCAATCGCACCATCTTCAGAAATATCAGCCAATTGTTGAAAAAAAAAATGTAATATATATATATATATATATAGAGAGAGAGAGAGAGTGGACAAAAGCCTTGAGTGAGTGAGTTTGTTCTTGCTTTAGGCCTTTAGTGGGAAAAGTCAGTCTGTCAAATTCATTCAGTAGTATGGACCTTAATCTTATACTTACAAAAGAATCTTGACATAAACAAAATTAAAGCTGTACAGAGGTTTGAGGATGAGGATGCTCAGGCTGCTTGCTCCTCATTGCCCTGGAGCCTGAGAGAAAGAGAGGGTAAGGAACATGAGGAGCGTCGCGAACCTGCATCCTGCTGCTGATTTACGCTGCTTGGGAGGAAGGATATTATTTCTTCCCAAAAACATTTTCCCCTGTAATTGGGAGAGGTTGAAAAGGGAGCTTAGTGCATAAGTGACAAGGAGATTTGTGTTCCCTGTGCCGGCCACTTGGCCCTCCTTAATGCCCCTGTAGGAGCCCAACTAATTTTCCACCAATTAATACCAGTGAGCAGCTCCTGTTCAGAGTTTTCTGTCTTTTCTTTCCTTTATAAATTTGCCATAGTACAACAAATTAATGCTAAAATGTCTTTTCATCTCCATTGTCTGGTCAGTGCTTTGTGGACAGTGATTACTTGTAATGCTAGTCAACATGTCATCTATTTGCATTGTTTTTACACCCAGTTGAGACCTTTAAAAAGACTGTTTGTGCCAACAGGGCATTATGGGAACAGTCCAGCTCAGACAGCCTGCCCAAGCAAAGGATTGGAGAAGTGTTGGCAGGGATGTGATGTCACAAACACGCATTCAAAAGTCAGTCTTACATTACACCTCTGCACACATGGCTGTTTCCTGCCGCAGAAGCGACTTTTTGTACTAATAATTACCATGTTCTGCTCCAGGTGCTCAGTAACAACATGGTACTGTACATTTAGACACCCTGGTTTGCATGTTGTTGACAGTGGAGAGCGAATATAGAAGGAAGGTTTGAACATGTGCTGTGCGGATGTGACCGGGGCAGTCAGGCTTCACACCGCACAACTCTGGTACCAAGCATGTCTACGTTGCAACTTTCTGCAAAAGTAAACAGTCGAAAGACTTGGAAACCTGTTTTCACAGATGATTATAGTTCTTTTTAAAATCCCCAAATACCCCCCGCAGACCCTGGGTTTGTGAATTAGCTTTTTCATTGATGCTGCATAGAGGGATGAGGTGAGAGATTTATTATTTACACTTAGTTGTCATTTAATTCCATAACAGTCTGCTTGTGGCTGCTTTTTCATTAGATTATTTGCAGCTGAGCACACAGATACTGTGTCTTTACTATACATTAGAAGGTACATACAATGTAATTTATTTTCCATTCCAAATATCGGATTTTTTTGTTTTATATTTTATGTATTTTTATATATACTGTCAATACAGTTTTCCTTCAAAAATGCAGCACAACCTTTAACAGAAAGTAAGTTTTTTGATTGTGTCGTAAAAGTGTCTATTTGAATACACTGTTCTGCACACAGAAACCGAGGGGATGTCAGAAACTGAGGCAGATTGTGTACGAAAACCTGTCACCCCGTTTTTCTTTTCTTCTTTTCTATTTTTTTTTTAACTTGCTTTGATAGTGTTACACACTTCAAGCAAGCAGACAGTGAAGGTTCAGGAAGTCACATACTGTTAATTTGAAACGCTAAAAATTTTTCTTTACCAAAAATGTCAGAAGTTTTACATGTCTGGCAGGTGTTGACACTGATAGTTTATTTTTTCTGTCTCATATGAAAGTAGTGTATAAATTCAGCAAATGAATACACTTCCATAGCCACTTCAGCTATTGAGACAGGGAACAGTGAAGGAAAACAAATCTTTTGAATAACTCATAAGCATTACTCAGTTTAATGCAATTTAGTGATGAATAAGCAACACTTTTAATATTTAAATGTAATGTAAGATTTGAAGGTATTCAAACCCATTCAGCATTTTATTTGTACCTAATATAAAGTAATTCAACACATGCAAGTAAAAATATTTTTTAAATCACATTTTCATTCTCAAACAGGACAAATATCATGCAAATCCAGGATTTTATTACTATCCATCTGCACTATACACACACACACACACACACACACACACACACACACACACACACACACACACACACACACTGTTTGAAAGAAATGAGCTAAGAAACAATCCAAAGTGTAAGAGTTATTAAATCCACACTTTTAAAAATTAGCAATGAGTATTCAAGGGGGTCGTGAAAAGTTTGAATTGCAGACTCAAATTAATATCTTCAAAATGCATAAAAATAGCCGGCTGGTGCTGGCTGGTAGTGAGTGGCCCAGTGCATTGTGGGTCCTAGCAACGACCTGGCTGTGTTTCAGTGCTTTAAACAAAGCCTCAGTGACGCCACGGTCCCCAGCCACGTGTCACGGGACACTGTGGAGTGGAACTACATCCGGCTCATTACAAATTGGGTCTCGGTGCAGTGCATTGTGGGTCCTGGCAGCTCTCCCCCTCCTCCACTGTCTGCCTTCATCTGCCTCCTTGCACTTACAGCCGTGAGCTTTTGCTTTATTTACGAAACACCCTTCATGGGGCGCTCGAAGGTGCTGGTCCACAAAGCATGTGCTGTGAGCATCTAGGTCCGTCGGGGCCTGAATAAATTGTACAGCTGTCGTTCTGTCATCCCATAACTTTAAATGTAGCTGCAGACTCTTCCTTTGGTGTCCTTGCAGTAAAATTGCCATTTTATGTGTTTTCTCAACTCCTCTACAGTCTCACCTATATCAGCATGTTTTTTCCACTGTAAGGGGAGTGCTGCAGTTCTATCGTAGTGTTTGTTTGTGAAGTTTAACAGCCTGCGATCCTTCTCTTTTCCCTGTCCAAAGTATTGACCTCATACAGTCTGTATATATGTGGAAAGAGGACCAAAAATGAATAACAACTTGATAATAACTAAATGAGAAGCTTGGTGAGTCTGGCACCGCATTTCAGGGTCGTGTGAGCTTGTGTGTGGTGTGTGTGAGAGGGTGAGAGAGAGCATGTGTGTGAGCGAGTCCGTCCACTCGGCGTTCACACACAGCCTGAACCCGCAGATGTGCGAGCGGATTGTATGTTTTTAAAAGAATGGGCTAGTTTAGTCTCCGGCCCTCTTGGACTCTCCACTCCGTCCATCATGACACACACTGTTAGTCTTTCGTTAATCTCGAGTGTTCATCTCCGTGTCAGGACGGGGGGGGGGGGGGGGGGGGG